>JAXQQM020058813.1:0-414744 GCA_034641835.2 Pinus albicaulis
AAGGAACTGGTTTATATGTTAGTAGTTGATGATATTTTTAATCCTTTTCGAGGAAATAATCGAACCCACCTACAACCAGAAAAAAGACAAACTGGGGGAGATAAGTCATTCTAGACCTAATTTTGTGGGGTTTCTAGAGCTCCCACAACTCCGACTACTTAAGCATACCAGTCACCATGTCATGAAAGAAACTTTGATATGATTTCATTGTAGCATGGTCCTTGCCTTTTGTTGATATTTTTTTGTCTTTCAACAGTTGTCAAAGATCGAGGGGGAAAAGAAGTGCTTACGCTGAAATCAATGCATCTAGTGTAAACAATCATATAGGATTAGAAATCAACATTTACACTAAAATAAATGCATCTAGTGCAAACAATCAAATAGGATTATAAATCAATATCTATACTGAAACCAATGTGCAAGCAATCAGATAGGAGTAGAAATCAACATCTACACTGAAATCAATGCATCTAGTGTAATGTATTAAATATTATTAGAAATCAACATCCACACTGAAATCAATGCATCTACTACAAGCAATCAAATAGGATTAGAAATCAATATCTACACTAAAACCAGTGCATTCAATACAAGAAATCAAATAGAAGTAGAAATCAACATCTACACTAAAATCAATGCATCTAGTGTAAGGTATTAAATAGGATTATAAATTGACATATACACTGAAATCAATGCATTTAGTGCAAGCGATCAAATAAGATTAGAAATCAACAATTACACTCAAATTAATACATCTAATTTAGTGAAAAACCAAAATATTCATGACTTTCTATATCTTACTTCTATGTTTGTATTTGTCTTTATGTGTCCATTTCTTCTTCCCTCTCTCAACCTTCCATTATGTGTCTATCTCCCTCCCTCTCTCCTTCTCTCTCTCCCCCTCCCTCTCTCCCCTGTCTCTTTCTGTCTGCCTCTCCCTCCCTTTCTATATCTTTCTCTTCTTCCCTCTCTCCCTCTACCATCTATATCTATACCTCCCTCCATCTTTCCTTATTTGTCTCTCTATCTCAACCCCCTACACACATGTTAGCTATGTCTATCTCTCTCTCCATATATATCTCTCTTTCTCCCTCCCTCTTTTTTGTCTCTTTATTCTTTACTCTTGCCCCCTCCATATACATCTTTACCTCCCTTTATCTCTCTTTCTTTATCTCTCTATATGAGCCCGCAAACATACACTCTCTCTCCATATCTATCTATTTATCTCTCTCCCTCTTCCTCTTCCTCTCTATCCCCCCCCCCCTCTCTCTCTCCATCTATATCTCTATCTCCCATTATCTCTCTATCGTAGCCCCCAAACATGTACACTCTATCTCTTTCCCCTTCCATATAGATCTCTATATCCCCTTGTCTCTCCTTCTCACCCCCAAAACATACACACACTCCCTCCATATTTGTTTATCTTTCTCTCCCTCCCTCTTCCTTTGTCTCTCTCTCTCTCTCTCTCTCTCCATCTATATCTCTATCTCCCATTATCTCTCTATCTCAGCCCCCAAACATATACACTCTATCTCTCTCCCCCTCCATATATATCTCTATATCCCCTTGTCTCTCCTTCTCACCCCCAAAACATACACACTCTCTCTCCATATTTGTTTATCTCTCTATCCCTCCCTCTTCCTCTCTCTCTCTCTCTCTCTCTCTCTCTCCATTTCTCCCTTGTCACTCCCTCTCCCTCTCCACCTTTCTCTCTTTGTGTCTTTCTTCCCCTTGCAACTCTATCTCTCTCTCTTCCTTTCTCTCCCACCTCCCTTTGTCTCTATTGCTATCTCCCTCCCTCTCCCCTTCTTGTTCTCCCCCTCTCTTCCCCCTCCATATCTATGTCTTTGTGCCTCTCTCTTCCTCTTATTTCCCTATCTCTATCCTCTCGTTTTCTCTCTCTCCCCTCGTCTCCTCTCTCCTTTGTCTCTCTCTCTCTCTCTCTCTCTCCACCTCTATTTCTCAATGTCTTTGGTCTTCCCTCCCTCGCTTTCCTCTTCCAAATCCATCTCTCTCCCTCCCTCTCTCCCCTCTCCTCTCTCTCTTCTTTATAATATTATTTATATTATATAAATTTCATAGATGTATATATAAAAATATTCTCATTTTTTATTTATTATAACCTCGATTTAATCTCTACCTCAAAAGTAATTATAACCTTTTTTCTTTTACATTTAATTATGAAATGTTATCGAATTAAATTAAAATAAAATCTTTGTAAAATATTTTGATTTTGAAATAAGTTACAGTTTTTTGCCATGTGGTATTGATAAGCCATGGTATTGTAACATAATAAATAAAAGCCTAGATCCATAACATAATAATCAAAAGCCTAGATGACCCATGGTATTGAAAAACCGTGGTATTAGCTCATGGTATTGTAAAAAAACATATTTAAAAGTTCATAATATTCATGGTAAATATTCATGATAAAAAATCTTGTTATATTGTAAATATTAAAATTTTATTTGCTTATTGCTTAAATTTAAAGATATTTATGGAATGATTATTTTAATTTATATGGTAAAATGGATGTTGATTTACAAGTACTATATATATATATATATATATATATATATATATATATATATATATATATATATATATATTCTAAGTTGGTTTAATCTATTATAATGGCACATAATGTACATAGTTGGCTTCTCCTCCAAGTTGCAAAACTAGCAAACCTAGAGGGAAGAAAAATTCAAAAACACAAAATATAAGTCGCCCATGACCGGGAAACTGTCCCAAAATTGTTGCCCATAAACGGGAAACCAGCATACATTGTTTCAAAAAACTGAAAGTGCAGAAAGAGCTAGTGTTACTATGGTGGATACAAACAACGTCTCCATAGTTACATCGATGCTGACTCCAAAAAACCAAAAAGAGAGAAAGAGACATGTTAACCTACTAGTTGTCATCGTGTTTGTTGTCATGTGGCGGAATTTCTTCCACAATTGGGCAGTTGTAGTCTTCATCCGGGGCATCCGCAACCTTGTTATCATCATTCGGGGCTGAGTGCTCTGAAGAGGAGGGAGAGGTGGAGTGTTTCCATTCTGAGTCCTTGCTTGTGGAGCTACTACTTCTCGTCCCTGCGCTGCTTGAAGTCTGGGAACCTGGTTTCACAAGAAGGGCAGTGGAATTTCTGATTACGGGAGGAGGCTTTACCGAGATAGTCGATTTCCGCATTCGCTTCCGGGAACCAGAGCTCACAGCGCTTGAGGGTTCCTCCTGAAAAAAAAACTGTAATATTTGCTATGATGCGCAGCTTGTCCAGTGCGTTGTTGAACTAAAAGTTGGCTTCATTGCTGGCAGAAGGCGAATAAGCCCAATCAACTCTGCCACTGGGTCGGCGAGAGCCACTGCTGCTCCTTCCTTCACCGCCCCTGCCTCCGCCACCCCGCCTGCATCTAATTTGTTGCCTGTGCATCTTAGTCTGCCTGTTGAAGGCTGAGAGGGAGCATGAACTGTCGGAAGACTAAGAGGGAAAAGAGGGGAAAGCTGAGCGGGTGGGTGAAAAGGTCTGGGCTAAGAGTGGAGAGGAGTTCTACGAGGAGGTGAATGGCCAGGACTGAAAATGGTTGCGCGGAGTAGAGCGCTTGGTATCACTACAGGGGGTGGAAAAGCCAGCTTTGTTGTCGGACTTGAAAGCAATTCGGGAGCATAAATGGAGATGAGGACTGGAGCAGGAGAGCCAAGGTGAGTTGAAGGCAATGGCGACATAGTGGTGGACAGGGGTGCTCAATGCCATTGAAGGCGGCCAACACGCGGAGTAAATGCAACTTGGGGGAGGGAAGATTGTCGAATCAACCACATCAATCTCATTTAAGGGCGATGTACAACAGTTAGATGCCGGCAAGTGGCCATACCACTTGTCGCCTTCCACAGTCTCCACCGACGGCACTCTATTCAACACCCGCATTCGGGAGATATATATATATATATAAACAATTGTTCTTAATTTTATTAATAAAAAACAAAGTTATAATATAAACAAATGAATTTAAAAAATATCTCACATCTCACATTTAACTCATACACATCTACCCTATAGTGGATTGTAGAGCACCTCTCAGCTTAATAATTAGCTACACAAAGTCAAATATTAGGGTTTTGATATCATCGATTACTCATTGATCAATAATAAGGGTTTGGAACTACATATTTACTTTAGAGCCGAGGACCTTACGCTAAAATGATGATTTGTTGACAACACTTACTGGGTTGTTGTGAAGATAATTATCAACCAATAGGTTACCCTACCTAGGTCTAAAAACTCCTTAGAAGTTATAAGTGAGACAAGAAATTGCATTAATATTTGGTTGTTCTTGATTATTCAATATGTTTACTTCCTTAGGTATTGTTTGTTTACTAGTGATAATAATTGATACTGTCTTATATATCAACTGAGGGAGGAAAACTACCAAAGTTATTGTAAACAATCAATACAATCTACTCTACCAATTCTGGATGATGTATTTTATTTGATCTCATCTAAGTTAATTTTTTTCGAGAACAAAACCTACCTAACCTATACCACCGAGAGATGTGAAAGCAAAAGAAATGTTCATTTTGTCATTATTAATTAATATCGAACATTCATATAACATAGTTTTTGTACTATTTGTGAATTCATGAGATTCTTGGGGTTTTATCTAAAATTAAAAAGCAAATTAATGCACAAATAAAAGCAAATTATGTTTAGCTGAACCAAGCATACTTTCAGCATTACCAAAAAAAAATATTTCAAAACTTTAAGGCCAACTTAAAATCTTATAGAGAAAGTATATGGAAAAAAAAAAAAAAACATACAACAAAACACCTTACTTATTTATTTATCTTAGGGTTGGACAAAGCTTCTTCCTTGAAGTTTCAAAATCTATGAATAAATGATAATGCCAACAATCCATTGTATGTTAGTAGTCCCTTGGCTCTTTGTGAATTTTTGAGATTCTTCCTTTTGTGATCTTAAATAAAGACGAAAATGGACACTAGACAAACAAATTAACTTCAAGAAAAAAATTTAAAAGAGAGAAAGGCAAAATAAAAGCAATTTAACTTCAACCGTTAATCATACTTCCAATTGAGGAACAAATTTAAAAATCGAATTTATTACGATAAATATTGAATGTTTGTTAATTAAATTTAAATAGGAAGTTTTTAAATATAATGTTTATGAATATCAATCATATTAATTATGTGTCTATCATTTTCATATATATATATATAGGAGGTTCGACATAAGACCTAGTACACAAAAGTTTTTTATCGAAACCCCTCGACTAGGTACTCAAACAAGGTTTCCCCAGAGCCTCTTTTTTTACCTCAAAATTTGTAAAACAAGCTTTTAGCCCCTCCTTAGAACCTAATCCCACTCCACACATTATATCCTCTAAAACCCCAGACATAAAAACAAATATTGGTGTATGAAGTGGAGAGTTTAAACTTATTTGTGGACACATAGAAGCCCCAACCGGTCTTGCTTCTGATTTTTCAGCTTGTAGTTGACCCTTCGATGAATTGATGTTAGGTCTAGGAAACGGTCTGAGTGAAGCTGAGTCAGCTTCTTCCGTCGGGCCAAAGCCCTCCACTGGTCTCCACAACAACTTTTCCACACTCCCCCTGCCAACTGGAAATCGAGGTGGAAGGGCCACCTTAGCCAAATTATGCTTTGTTGGCTCCATCCCCCATAGTGACAGAATATCCTCTGCTTTTGGCTCCAGGTCGACAAACTCACTAATTTTAACCATTGTGTTAACCTCGTTGCAAATACCAACCTCCAATCGCGGTAAAAACTACAGTGCACATTAAGCAAGCTAGTTTAAAATAGAAGCGCAAGACCGTTACCACCCAAGCTACCTCCAAACCCGGTAGAAACGAAAATGCATAGCATACAGACAATGTGAAAGAATGTTTGAGACTGTTACCACTCGAAAAAAACCCCATGGGTTCACAACATTGTAATCACATGAAGCTCGTCGTAATGTAATCACCAAAACCCGTCAATAAACCATTTCCTTTTAATGTAAAAACAATAACAGGTATCAGACCACCGTTTGAGTGAGGAAAACAAATTTACACTTCACATATCCCACAGTGCGATAAAATAATTCCAAATTTTGTTTATTGTGATGCCAAATGGCATCCGACAACTGCCATTTGTTCGTCAAGGGCCCAACCTTTCACCTTCAAAGAACGTGTTTTTACTGCCAAGCCTAACCAGGGTTTTGTTCCATGGTCGTTGAGCTCCTCCCACCTCCATCTCCTAATACCCATGCATGAAAAAGCTATGTTTGTATATATTCATTTATAATCACTACAACATTTCCCTCTTATTAAATTAATATTTAAATATTTACACTATTTGCACTCTCTTATAGATAGTATAACATAACATCTCCTTATACTAAATTGTATCTCTAAACACGAGTCGATCTACAATTTTATGATATAGATCTTTATATTAATTAAGATAAATATTAAATTCACCTCTCTCATTGTTACAGGTTTGGATAACAACATTCCACGGTCTTGAGACTCCAACTAGTCATCAAATTTTGAATTATGGTTCATCCTAAGTATAATTGTGAAAAGAATTTCCCACTCGGGGATGGTGAAACTCCGTGGGAAAAAATTCAGTCAAGTTAAGAGGTGGTGTGGCGGTTTCTCAAGCCATAGGTCGAGCTTGATGTAATTCCTAATGAACTCATACCATTTGAAAAAAAAAATAGAAATAATAATAATAATAATAAATTTAAAATTTAAAAAATTTAAAAAATAAATAAATAAATTTTTGAAAAGACAAGCATAAATTGGAAAACCAAATTTGAAAAATTAGTTTAAAATTGTGCAAAAATTTGGTATCAACTTAAAAAAAAAATATTTTAAATTTTGAAAAGTAAATTTAAAATTTCGAAAGTCATGCATGCTCTAGAAAATTCAATCTTAAATTTTCAAAAAGTTACACATATTTTGAAAAATCCAAAAATCTCCCCAGAACAGAAACAAATGCCCACGTAGTAGAAAATATACCAAATCGCGATCATTAATAGTCATTGCCAGAGATATGAAAAATTCAAATTTTTGAGGATACAAAATATGAAACTTTCATACCACTCAGTGGTGAAAGATACTAGCCTCTCTAAAAATTAGGAAAAATTTACAGGAAGGATAACTACCTTTTGTAAAGGTTATTCGACACTTTCAAGCCCTACTACATTATTCAATTTCATGTTAACTTTTTTGTGAATAATCGTTCAATTGAGACCTACACCCAAAATTTTATTTCTCAAGATCCTCTCCATCTCCATCCCAATCCTTTTTTCCAGGCTCGGTTACAACAACTGCACCACCATTTGCAATAGGCCATTCACTACCTTCATCATCTAACACGACGTGTATTTTCTCCGCCCTTACCAAATACTCAATATACTTTTGTGAAATTGCCTTTTAAATCTTGGGGTTCTCCTCATAAAACTGATGTGTTTTGAAGTATTCAAGGGCATTCATGAGTAGAAATAGAAGGAGAGATTCAATATTAATTCGTTTGACACAGATTTGCAGCAATACATAAATACCAGTTTAGTGCGTGAAAATTTAAATTGAGTTATGAAAATTTAGCCATCTTGGTAGAGTTTCAACGTTTTATATAAGGTGGGCTTGTCATTACCTGCATCATATGACGACACATCTCTTTCACAAAATGTGCTTAACAAACCATCATTAATTAAGTTGAAACCTCTGACCTCTGTATAAATTTCACAAATTCTAAAATAAAATTTGAACGTTCAAATGCGAGACCTTTATACAACAAACTTTGTACCAAAATAACAAATATTGGCACGTGAGACATTTATAAACTGAACAGATGCTTGAGTAACATTTAAGAGGGAAAAACCACACGATCACCGTGGTTGAGGAGAACAGAATGACGGAAAGATCAGCAAATTACCTGCAATATGTTCATGGGTTATAATATAGATGAACAAGGTGAACCTTTGCACAAATCAAGATTCAGTTGATAGTTAAAAAAGGTGGATATGCAAGATTAAGTTGATAGTTAAAGCACTGGGATCTAACGGTGAAAAAACTTTAAATTGTCTAACCTTGGATCTAACAGTGCACATTAGTACAGAGTGGCAGCTGGGGGAGTTCTTCCCAGGGGGAACGCCTTACGACGTAATTAAAGTACTTAGTAAATATGTTATCACATACGAACATGGGTAATGTGGGTAATGTTCATGTTATCGTATAAAATTTTCAAAAATCTAATACTTACATAAATAGACAAATTGTAATATATATATTGGAATGAGAATGGAAAGGCACCACTCGTAGTCTCACTTTTGTAACCTAGGTATATCCGCTCTTAGGCAAATTAAGTTTAATCTCTTCAGGTTAGATGACCTAAGTGTGAAATTTTGCAGGGCTATTTACAAGTTGGTGGTCGTTCGCATGTATGGGGAAGTATGAAGATTTAGTGGATTTCTCTTTGGATCCTTTGGAAGGTCAGGACAAATGGGTGGAGCCAGTTATCACACAAGTTTATTTACTCCCTAATAAAACTTTCAAGTTTTATGTATTATAGGCTCAGGTTGGCTTGGGTGGGCCCTTTTCTCGTGCTTTCTCTAATGGTGCAAACCCTAGCTTGGGAAGTCAGGCTTTGTTGACATCGATTTTTGTTCGGGGCTTAAGCTAGTTGTGGAGCCAGTTTTGGGTCTTAGTTTGGAAGGGTTTTTTCCATGACTACTTTATTCTAGTGATCAACCCCAACATCCACCCAACCCTCATGCATGGATTCCCTTTTTTCCACGTTGATATTATTTGATGCTGGTTTTGTGTAATTGAATTTTGATGGTCAACTTTTTTCGAAAGGAGGTTTTCTTAGGTACTTTTTTGAAGATCTCTATTCTTAGGGTTTGAATGGATCTTGGTAAAGTATCTATGCTTTGGATGATGCTTTTTCGGCTTTACCTCCTTTTCAGTCAGCTAAGGACGACTTGCTAGCTCTGAGGGGTTTACATACTCCTCTCTCTCTGATACCGAGTCCATGGGATGGAGTTGTAAATATGGTTGAGGAAAATTGGGTCTGCTCCTTTTGAGTATATGTTAGCCTTCCTTCTGCTAATAAGGTTTCGGTTGGATATTAATGTAGTGCAAGGGCTTGTCGAAATAGGGGGAAATGTGTTAAGTCTACGAGAAGGGATTTAAACTTGTCTTCATGGAGAATATCAAAATGCCTTAAGTAGTTGATATGTCTGATATGACTTTGGTTGGAAGGGCACATGGTGTAAGTTCAATATGAATTTCTAAAGAATTAGGTGGCTTCCACTTGGGATTCCATTTTTTATCCACTCCCTATGATACAGGCCATGTTAAGGGGGTAGTTTTCCTTAAAAAAAAAATTATGCAAAGGAAGATGAGAGGGCACTTAAAAGTACCAAGTGTATCGATTAAACCCCAATCCTACTAAAGAAGTGCACACCACTATTTGATGAAAATAAAGAAAGGATAGATATTCTTCCTATTTGGGTTCGACTACCAGGTCTCCTTATGGAGTTATAGAAACAGGATAGTTTTAAAGATATGCAGAATGCCATGGGAACTTACCTGGGTGTAGATATGTCTTTTCAAACGATAGGAGAACTGGTGGTTACTTGCATCCTAGTCTCATTAAACATCAAGGAAGGGTTTCCTGAAGAAATGGAATTAGTGACGGGAAACATATCCTATATTCAAAAGTTGGACTATGAAGGTATACCCTTCTACTGTCACCGTTGTCACCAACATGGGCATCTGGCCAACCAGTGCTCTCTATATTTTCATCTAGATTTCCAGGGCCAAAAAAAGAGTTATGCTTCACACTAAAAAAGTTTGATTTATTCCACCAACAAGGACTTGGATAGATCCTTAGTTGTCAAACGAAAGGTAAAGGAAATCTCAAATGATTCTATTGATGGGAGTTAAGCATCTCGGGAAATGCAAATGGTTACAATTGAGGCCATGTAAAAGGTGGTTTGCGATTCCCCAAATAGTCAACGAGATTTGGGTCTGTTAAGGGGTTCTGCTCCCCATATGGATATACCTCCTCTTCCTCTATATATTGTTAATCTTTTGATTCATTCTATTTCTTTATTGTGAAGGGATTAGTTTTACCCTATTAAAGCTTTGGGATTTCCTTTAGGGGTCTCTGGCTCACATCTTTTTATGCTTGCGGTCCCCCTCTTACCCAGTTTACTTTGATACAACCTTTGCTAAACCCTACCCATGCATGTTCTCACTCCCAGTTTGAATCTTCGAGAGAATTGGAGAGTTCAATTCTCCATCATCTCCGAAATAGGCCCATTTCAACAACCCCCTACAATAGGTAAAGGGACAAAGGTTTTGGGACAAAACAAAACAAAAAATATTATCACATTTCCTGTCAATTTTGGTCGAGGAAAAATATCTAAGTTATTGAAAGTCTAGGATAAGGCTTAAATGGATATGGTTGTTGGGAGACAACTCTGAATTTTTTGGGTTTTTAGAGCATCGTTGGCCCTGAAATGTGTCCCCCCATGAAAATGCTCTTCTAAACTACAAGGGTGTGGCCAACCCTTACAAAAATTATGCCCTAAAAAGGTTGGTGAGATCAACCTACCAAGTATTATCCCACTACAAGAAGCCATGGGGAATGAATGTGCAATGGCTGCGACCTTTGAAGTTCTTTTGAAATCTTATACTTTCATTGAGGTTGGTGTTAGGGGTAGGTTTGGTGTCCTTGTTATCGGGTGGAAAACTTTTTCCTTAAAGATCCTTAACCATTGGGCCTTTGGTTCAAGTCTGGGGGTTGAATGTTTCTTGAGTGATTTGGATATGGTCTTTTTTGTGCTTAATATTTATGGACCATATCTTGATCGTACTCCTTTATGGGAGACTTTTTTCAACAAATATTTTCTGAAATCAAATAACCTCGTCCTTGGCGAGGATCTCAACTTCTCTTTGGGTGCTACAAAATTTTAGGGTCCTAAGGTTATATCTGACTCTATGTTGGATTTATTCACTCACATGTTGAAGGAGCGGGAGCTGGTTGATATACATCCTGTAAAAATTAATCCAACCTGGAGAAATAAGTACTCAGGGGTGGACATGATTACAAAGTGTCTTAACTGCTTCGTATTAGCAAAAAAATTTATGGAATGCCCCTTTTGTGTTCATTAGCGGGTAAGCAATGGTGGAGACTTGGATCATTTTCCTATCCAGTTGGAAATTTCTAAAGACTGTAACACTCCTCCCACATCTACCCAAGTAATTGGTCAACCGAGGTAAACATGTGGCGAAGAGTTACTATGATATGGTTTAACTTCCTATGTAATAGTTAAGGAAGTAGAACTGACGAAACACAGACAACCTGACCTTCTACACCTGCAACAGAACCCCCAGGATCCATCCAACCCATCCAGGTGACAAACCCCTAAGAAAAACTAACATTTTACTACATTAAAGTCTGATTCACTCCCTTGAAATGGGCATGCATGCGACTGGGATTCTCTATTCACTCCCAAAACAAAGCATGCATGCGAATGGGGACTTTTCTGGGTAGTTATGTGCCAACGACTCCAGATTTTGTGCTTTTTCAGGGCTAGGACACAAGCCACTGCCCAGAACTCCATGAAAATTTCATAAATGAAAAATAACATTAAAAAAATGATACAAATGTCAGTACTTGAACAAGGACTTGACTGGACCCCTACTAACCATGACAGGAATTTCGGCAAACATTTCACAAATAAACATTCTACAGATTTAAACAACATATATAAGCATAGGGGTATCATACTTATCTTAGAATCACTAAGAAGAATTGATGCCTCATCACAACTACATTACCATATGCTATGCCATATATTCATTATACATTCATTGATTAACCAAAACATGATGAGAGCCATACATTATCACTGTCATAAAGCTCACTCATAACCAACATATAATCAATAGAAATATCAAGGATATAACAACCATATAAACCACATATAAAAAAGTTTATTTACCCATAAAATAACAAGTATAAGAAGCTCTTAATAATGAATGCAAAGGCCAACCAGATTCAGGACTTCCACGTTCCACCCGACCATAGATTGGTTGAACCAAATCTCTCTTCAACGAATCACCCCCATGCCATATTCCAAGCATGAATGTGGTATATCATAGAAAAATCCATAAAAACCAAACTAGGGCTTCCAAAGGCCAAACCACCTCAACCCTCAACCATTGATTCCACATCACGGATGGAAATCACTAACCATCACCAGATCGGTCTCTACCCAAGTGGTTCAAGGCTCTAGAGTATTTGTTCCAACCAAGGCTCCAGGACTAGTAACTGAACCCACACCTTTTGTCTGGCTCCAGATCATTTGTCCAACCAAGGCTATAGGACTAGTAACTCAACCCACCAAGGGATCTAGAGAATTTTTCCAACCAAGGCCCCAGGACTAGTAACTCAACCCAAGTTGTTACAAGGCTCCAGAGCGTTTATCCAACCAAGGCTCCAGGAACTAATAAATCAACCCACAACCAAAGGAATATGAGGACCAACCAGAAAAATAAAAATAAGGGAAAGACTCCCACAACACCATGGTTATCCAGGAAATGGCAAGGCTAGGTAAAACCACTGTTAATATAGGAAATCCTCCATGCCAATGACAGATCGTAACCAGGAAACCACATGCAAGCCAAAACTACTAAGGAAATCATACATGCAACTTGGTACGTGCAATAAAAAACCAATATAGTTGTTGATCCCGATGCCCTCTTGCACTTTCCTGTATTTCATTTGCCTTGTTTCTCCAAATCCCAAGTATGCCACACTCATCCAAGAGTGCTTGAAGAAAACTATAAGTGTCCAAGAGTGTGTGAGAGAGGGAGTAGAATGAGAGCTCCAAAACTGAATTGACAAAAGTTTATGAACTGATCCTCATAAGCCTTTTTATTAATGAGGCCTCTAATTTCTTCAATTTTCCATTATTTTCATAAATAAATGCCACTTTTCCTTTCCAAAGGCTTAGTCATTACATTTTCCAATTTCCATAGCCATAATAAACCAAATGAACACCCACACTAGGATGTTTCGTCCAACATTCAGCTTGGAATACATGTCCCGTGACCATGGTTATTATTTTGCCTTTATTAACTTTATTACATGAATTTTTAACCTAAGGTTGTTACAGACCCCACCCTCATAAGGGAACATCGTCCTTGGTGTTCAATGACACCTATAACCAACATGACTGCTGATAACAAGACATAATACCCATGGAGCTTTATAACTTAGCTCATTTCAGTATTTACAATGTTCAACATGCTGAGAAGCAACCAACATGACAATGTCACAACATAACAACCATAATGGCATGACACCCATATCGCTTATTGGAGCTTTATAACACAACTCATGGCGGTGTTTACATCCATATACATATGTACATATACCAAAAAATCATACCAAAGCATATACCAAAACGTATACTAAAGACATATACCAAAAAATATACTAAAGACATATACCAATAAATTCACTCAACCAATGATTAGAGAAGGATACATATCCTGCGTCTGATCCGCCTTCCCCCATGTAGCTTCATCGGGTCCAAAGTGTTTCCACTGCACTTTAACCTGCTCGATTGCTCAATTTTAGAGCATGAGCATCTTTCTCTGCAAAATGCACTGTGTTTCCGACTAGAATTCTCCTTCTGGCCCCACCTTCAATACAAACCAGTCAATCAAATGATCAACATCTTTAACATACTTTTAAAGCAATGATACATGGAAAAAATGATGGAATTTCACTGTCGAAGGCAGTCCAAGTTGATAGGCTACTTGTTACACGTCATTTGTCACCATGAAATTTGACAGTTAATATGTATCTATTACCATCCATACCCATGCTTCCTTAGAAGTCAAACATCTATATTCCTTAACCAAGTCTTGGAAATTGGGAAAATAAATCTTAAATACTCTTAAATATGGTCTGTGCACTTTTTCGGTCACTTCCTGTGCATGCGTAGGCATTACTAATCTTACCTACAGACTTCTTCGCTATGTTTCCTGTTAAAACCTGTGCACCCCATTTAAAATAAAGTAAAGGCGAAAAGTAACTTCTAGAAGCATATTTGGGCGCACATTCTTCTAACTAAAAGCCTCTGAGTCATGCCAGTTCGAGATAAATCCCTCCAATCATGGAACCCTAATCCCCTCATTTATGGATCACACCCCTCTATTGGTGGATTTTAAACCTCCTAAATTTCTCCTATAAATTGAGCTGAAGCATCAGGGTTAGGGCGTTCACTTATGATAATCTTGTGCTGGTCATTCTAGAGTGGAAATCTTGTTAAAACAAGGAGGAAGATTGGAAAGGCATACGGGAGTAATCTATACGACATCAAGGCTCGGTTGTAATATTTATCTTTATGTTCCTGAATAATAATTTGGATACTTTTTCTCATTGTGTTGTTTTCATATTCATTCAAAACAATTACAATTCTTAATCTCCTTGATCATTAAGTTAAGCTAGTATTTGGATTATTACATATTGTAGATGCTTTTGATTCTTTTCATGTTTGTGATTGCAAGTTTTTTCTCAGCATTGAAGGACTTCTTCGGGACAAAAGGCAAGTTCTTTAAATAACTTCTCGTTGAAAGGTAAAAGCATTATCCTCTATTTTCTAGTTTTGATAATCCGAATGACAATAGTTTGGGGAAAGAGATATTCTTATGTTTGTTTGTTTATAGTTATTTGTTGAGATACTAGGGAGATCACTCTTTCTCACAAGAGGGATTTATCCGGGTAACAAAACAAGAAAGGAGAATCATCAATTGTAATACATCCCGATTTCTAAGTTAATAGGCCTCAAATAACTGAAACAAAACAAGATCAACAAGAAATTTATGAAGTATTCATAGCTGAATATGTCACTGGTGAGTTTTCAAATATGCAACTTATTGAACCAGAAATACCTGAACCTAAGTCTGATTCCACTTCATCTGAGTCACCTTCGAATTTTATAGCCCATACTCCTGGTTGTCCTCGTTCACCTCGAGTAAAGCTTCTCATTATTGAGAATCTTCCTCCTAGCCTTATTATCATTAAAGAAATCACTAACGAATAAGAAGAAATTGAAATAATCTCTCGTCAAGAATCTTTAGATTTAAGGTAGAGTCAACCAATATTTCCTTTAGATTTTCCCTTTACTCCTTTTCGACCATATCCTTGGTATCTTCAATTTACTGATTTTTTACATTCTTCTAGTTACGGATGTCCATGATGTTGAATACCATTTTACTCTTTACCCAAGTATAGTAACTTGGCTTTTGAAATAAGGTCTATTGAGTCATCCATGTTTTCATTTTTTCCATAAATTTTTTTGTATAGTGGACCTTCTGTTCCTGTTGGGTACCAATCACTTTCTGGGAATTTTTCAGGAGCATCTCATTCCTCTGGAACTTCAACTATGTCAACTGGCTTATTCGAGTCTACCACCCAGCCTTTGACTATGAAGCATATTTTATGTTTTCCAGGAATACCCCTCAAGCTAGCTCACAAGGTGGCTACATTCCGCATGGGGGGAAACGACATCTTCAAGGGCTACAGCCTTTTCGGGGAGGAAAAAATTTCACTGGGACCTATCCGATGGTTGTAGGGCAGCTTGTTCCCGGTAATTATCAAAATTATGGTCCAATGCCTCAAACTGGTTATGGTCAAAACTATGCATCACAACCCTCAATGGGAACTCCTTATCCATAAATGAACACTATATGTAACCCCTTGTTTACTCAACAGTGTTTTCAACCTACCCTACAAATGCCTTATAATCAACCTGCTTAGCCACTTGGACAGTTTGGTTACACCCAAGCCAACAACCTGTACAAGGTGCACTTCAAATTACCCCAAGGGCATCTATGCCAAGTAGTCAGCAAGTTGGTCCGAGTACTCCTAGTACTCTATCCAATCTGTTGTGCAAACATCTGTTCAACAACTAGGTACACCCATCCCAGGAGTTCCCCAAGTTTCTATTGCTACAGCCCTTCAAATGTCAACGCTAACTATTACACAGGCTATCCCTCAAACTACTACCCATCAAACTGGACTTACAATCTAGTTGATTCCTCAAGCATCTTTGGGACAACCGGCCATAATAGCTATTCAAACAAGTCAACCTTTTGTAGGTCAACCTATTCAGGGGAAACCCTTTGTAAGTCAACCTCTTCAGGGCAACCCCTAGTAGGTCAACCTCTTCAAGGTAAATTTGTTCAAGGCCAACCATTTAAGGGCCAATTGCAATATGGATAATTGGGACAATATGGAACCATACCCTAGTTATAATTCGGTATGGCTACCCCTGTATATCCTGGAGGTGTGCCAATTCCAACTACTCAATTTATCCCATGTTTTCCTGGATACCCTCCTCCAGGTACTAGAATTGTCCCTAAGGGTTATTAATTCGCTCAGCAAGACGCTAACAAGAGGTTATTTTTATAACAACTTTAGATTTACCAGACTACTTGTCTTGGCTAACAAATGACCCGATTTACTATCTTTCGTTTTGGCCAGCCATGCCTACTAAGTTGCCCAGTGACATTCTGAAGTTTGAAGGAAAGCCATGAGAGGACCCTCAAAGCATGTTATGACTTATCATCTGTGGTGTGCATCCAACTCTTTAATTGATGGTTCCATTCGTTTAAGACTTTTTCAAATAACTTTGATTGGCTTAGCTGCGAAGTGGTACATTGAGTTACCACGAGGCTCTTTCAACTATTTCAATGCCTTAGAAACTACTTTCCTTACTCATTTTCAGTTACTAGTCTGTTATGATAATGGCACAGAACTTTTGACTTCACAAAAACAAAGTACATCCACGTACATTTCAGATCACATCCACGAATGGCGACGTAGACACCGTTTAGTCAAAGTTTTCATCCTATATCAAATTTTGGCTGAATGGTTTATCAAATCATTACTCCCTAAGATTGCTGAAGATGTAGCTAAAGGAGGCATTGTAATAGAAGAGCATATTATTGTTCAAGCCCAATATTTAGACCTTGTTTATACATAGTCTGGTACTTTGTATGAAAAAATTCCAGATTTACCTCACCCAGGTCAACTTATTATGACTCCTTCCGTTCTGATGCCACAAACAGTGTAATTGGTATAGTTAACACATCAAAGAGTAAAAATAAACAATCCATGTCTACTACTCCAATCATAACTTTACCTGATTCACCTAAAGGAGACTCTTCTCTAAAAATTTTGCCGAAATCCATATCGTAGATTCATCTACAGGAAAAACTAAATCATCTAGAAGTAAAAAGAAAGGGAAGGGTAAAAATAAACAAAACAATTCTCCAAAAGGGAAGGCATAAAAAACTGAGCCATCTGACGAAAAAAGGAAACCTCGTTACCCCTGTCTTATCTGCGACGAGGATCACTACAAAAAAGAGTGCTTGCATCAGGTCGAGGTATCTAAATTTGTCAAAGGTTCACCCACACTTATTGTTCTTAAAGATCCTTTCCCATCATAAGACAACATAAAATGGTTTCCCACAATGGATCTTTTTCCAATTCATCGGCGGATATCCAGATGATGTCCTCCCAGGTCATGGTTGTAACACGATCTCAAGATTATGGATCTAAGAGTCTTGTAACTGGAAGCGAAACTGGATCATCCAGTCAACCTTCAGCGTCAACTCCTCCTATTTCTGAACCATTACACATCGAGAAACCTAGTCCTAATTGAGAAATTAAATCGCCTGCCAAAGGTGTACTTTGAAAATCGAATTTCAATCCACATGCAAGAGCCGCTCTGAACTACAACATTATTGAAGATCTGGCTATGTCACCTTCAACAATGTCGGCCCTCGAAGTGTTGCAGTCTTGTCCAGCTCAGAGGAAGTTACTATTGTCAACTATTGGAGCAATTGACCCTCAAGAATCTAGTCTTATTGTCTTTGATCTCGAGAACTTTTTACCTAGACTCCCATAACAAATGGCTTTTCAAATATCGATTTTAGTCACATCTAAGCGAGTTTTTCGCACAGTAATTGACAAGGGAGCATCTACGTGCATTATGTCTTTGGCTTGTTGGAAAACCCTTGGTTCTCCAATAATCAATCAATCACCCACGATTATGAAATCCTTTGATGGAAGAGGTTTTTATCCATTTGGAATACTCCAGGATTTACCCATATAGGTAGAAGGAAAAACCGTTACGCTTGAGGTGGAAGTCGTTGATGCCCCTCTTGAATACAACCTTATTTTAGGTCAGAGTTGGTCTTATGCTATGAAAATTGTAGTATCATTGGTATTTCAATTAATCATGTTTCCTCATAAAGAAAATATTTTCAAAGTTGATCAGTTGTCTTACTACACTTCAGATCCTGCCTTTACGGATAATATCTCTTACGTTGGAAAGTCGGTTGTCCCTTACGAAGATGTCGGAGTAGGAATAATTAAATATTCTGCTCTTATGGGAACTTTTGCCATACCTCCTCCTAACGTGCCTCGTATTATTTTCAATATCGACATGATTACATAAAGCACAATACCATTTGATGACCCATGGATTGTGCCTTCAAAATCCGATTTAGACTTCTACGATAATGAAATGCCTTTGAGTCTATACGAATTGGCATATGTAGCGGTACAATCCCTTCCTGACCTTTCATCAACGGATATTGATCAAGTGAATGTGATCAAATGATGAGTCTTCTTCTCTATCAGGTTTAACCACAACATATTTTTCTGATTCTTTTCAACACATATTTTTAAGTGATGAAAATATTCGAGAAATTTTGTCATTGGGCGAATTACCTTGGGACGATCTTCACCATCGCTCCTCTTTTCTACCAGACTGTGATAGAGTTGAAAATTACTTTTCAATGATCTTTCCGACTGAATGTGTTAAGGAACCTCAAAATCCAATGTCAATCCTTCATTCGAATTCTAAGATAAACTTAGGAAACATTTCGGCAACAATTCCAATTTACATATCAATCAAACTAGGAATAACTAAAAACATTCATATAGGTGGTTCATACTCAATTGGCAAAATTAACATGTACAAAGCCCTATTTTAGGAATTTTGGGACATCTTTGCCTAGCCTTACAAAGAAATGTCAGGAATTGATCCTAAGATTGTAGTTCATGAAATTAAGACATACCCAGATGCTAAACCTATTAGACAAAGACTACGTCCAATACATCCGCGAAAAGTTGCTACTATTAAAGTTAAGGTTAAAAAACTACTTCGCACTGGTTTCATTTATCCTATTCCATTGACGAATTGGGTATCCAACATAGTTCCAGTGACTAAGAAACAAGGAACTACCAGAGTATGTGTCGATTATAGGGATATTAATAAAGCTTGTCCCAAAGACAATTATCCCACTCCTTAAATCGACCAAATTGTCGATGATTGCGCCATAAACGAAATATTTTCATTCATGGATGGATTCTCTTGTTACAATCAAATAAACATACTCCATGTCGATCAACCCAAAACAACGCTTATCTGTCCATGGGGCACATTTGCATATTGTAAATTACCTTTTGGATTGAAGAACGTTGGCGCCACTTTTCAAAGGGCTCTGTCTTACATGTTTCACGATATCAAACATATTGTGCAACCCTACTTGGACAGCTTTCCGACTCATTCTATGCACATGCAAGATCATCCTACACATTTATGTGCCATTTTTATGCAATGTAGGCATTACAATGTTCGTTTGAATCCACACAAATGTATATTTTGTGTGCAATCAAGATGATTGTTGGGTTTCATTGTTTCTAATGAAGGCATTTGTGTCGACCCTTTGAAGTTTGAGGCTATTGTTAATTTACCTCCTCCTTCTACTCTTCGCCAACTCCAGAGTTTGTAAGGGAAAGCAAAAATTTTACGTCGTTTTATCCCTAACTATGCGGAGTTAACTAAAGGTTTCACTCTATTATTAAAACATGATGTTCCTTTTATTTGGGACGAGCTTGTCGATAAATATTTTGATGCACTTAAACACAAATTTACCCATGCGCCATTGTTGCATCCACCTGATTATCACCAATATTAATTTCTATGTTTAGCTGCATCTGATTCCACCATTGGAATGGTCTTAGTTCAAGAGGATGAATACGACAATCAACATGTGATTTATTACTTAAGTCGGAACCTGACACCGACCGAGATCAAGTATACGCATGTGGAGAAATTGGCCTTGGCAGCTGTTCAAGTTGTCCAAGGATTCTGTCACTACATACTATTACGCAAAACAACCATGATATCTGACTGCAACCCTATGATGTACATTTTAACTAAACAACTGTTAGGGGGAAAATAATTGAAGTGGATAGTTATCCTACAAGAGTTCGATTTGGAATTTGAAAAATCCAAATCCAAGAAATCACTAGTCTTTGCTGAACTCATGTGTGACTTTCCCTACACTGAATCTGAAACTGTGGTAGAAGATCATCTTCCTGATGAAATCTCTATTTCTGATTATCACATTGGATCCTTAGTATGGAGATATCATTATATATATATTCAAACCCAAACTTTTTAGCCTGAACTTTCACGCTCTAATCGACATAGGATTCGATACCAATCTCAATAATATAATATTGTTGGTGACACTCTTTACCGTCGTGGTGCTGATTCTGTATTTCAACATTATTTAACTCATGAAGAAGCCAAAAGGGTTTTGAATGAATGCCATTCTTGGGCATGTGGTGGTCATATATCTGGTTTTTCTATAGCTTAAAATATTTTGCGCGCTGGCTATTTTTGGCCGTCACTCTTCAAAGATTGTATCATTGCGGTTAGAAAATGTCACAATTGTCAAAATTTTGATCTAAAGATATGTGCACCTCTTGCTCTCCTTCACCCAATCATAGCTGTCGGTCCATTTGCAAAATGGGGCGTTGATTTCGTTACATGTAACCCTCACTCGGTCGGGGGGCATGGGTATATTATTCTCGCTGTAGATTATTTTACGAAAATGGGCTGAGGCGATGCCTACATTTAAGGCTGACGACGAAACTACAACTATCATATTCAATAATGTGATTGCTAGGTTCAGTGTCCCTCGAGCCATCGTTACAGATCATGGTAGACACTTTCGAAACATTATGACGACTGAAATTTCTGCTCAACTCGGCCTACGCCATGATAATTCCACACCTTATTACCCACAAGCCAATGGTCAGGTTGAGGCTGTAAACAAAGTTTTAACCAATATGATTAAACAGATTGTAGGAAGTAAGAAATCGAATTGGCACACCATCCTTTTCTCGGCATTGTGGGCATACCATACCTCCGCAAAAACATATACAGGGTTTACTCCTTTTCAATTTTTTTTTTTTTTTTTTTAATGGTTTGAAAGTTGTTTTACCCATAGAATGTGAAATTCCATCGCTAAAACTAGCCATTGAGTTATTACCAACTACCTCTAAAGAGGAAGAGCGCTTATTATACTTAACACAATTATATGAGACTCGTTACACCGTTGCATTAGCTGTTGAAGCTCATAAAAAAAAATGTTAAGGCAAAATATGATCAAAGGGCTAACCTTCGTGTCTATTCAGAAGGTGATCTAGTATTAGTATACGATTAAGCTCACAATTATCTAGGCGCTGGTAAATTTGCACCAATGTGGCATGGCCCTTACATTGTTAAGCGTGTGCTTGCAAAAGGGGCCTATGAATTAGTTGATTATGACAATGTCTCTTTAGATAAGCCCATAAATGGTCTTTATCAGAAGAGATATTATGCATGATTTATCTTGTGGAGATCTTCATTGTACATTAGTTACATTTTTAGTAAAAGTGTGCCTTAGATTAGTTATTTTTCTCGGCGAGTTTCTACTACTTTTTTCTGGTTATCTTGATTACTCTCACTATTAACATAGTTATTGATCAAATAGGTAACTGAACTGGTACCTACTTTTTTGAGGTAGAAAAAAAACACTCGATTTTGAAAAGTGGTGATGCAGAATCACCCTTTTTTTGGAGCATATTTTTGACACTTTATTTATTTATTTTATTTATTTATTTATGAAGTATGAACAATTGTTTTAAAATGATAGTGATTTTCATGCTAATTTTGAAAAGTGTTGAGGCAACATCAACCATTTTTTTAGAGTGGTAATTTATTTTTTTTAACTGAAACGGTTATGAATTTTTATTTATAGGGAAAATAAGGTTGGGCCGGGGCCTTAGCAACCTTAATTTACAAGACTACTAACATATCCCTATTACATGCTAAATTGATTTTCACAGGATGCATATTTGTGCAGGTGCTCCATCGTTTATGCTGAGGTCTCCTTGAACTAGAAGGTAACCTTTGTTAGCATAAATGTCAGCTTCTTTGTTTGAATCTCTAAGAATGTGGAAGCATTTGAAGGAGGTAAATTCGTGTAGAATGTATCTCAACCTTTGTAGGTTATTGTTTAGGGCAACATGATTAAACTGACCTTTCGAGTATATCTTTTTGATCAACATTTCAGAATCTCCAAATATTTGCAGCTCCTTGAATCCTCTTTCTTTGGCAATTTGGCAGGCTTTTATCAAGCTCAGTATTTCTGCTTGATTATTAGTTCGCTGTCCTAATCCCCAGCTGAAGGTTTCTCTTGAGAGTCCATCCGGAGAATATATAAGGCCTCCAGCACCCGCAGTCCCAGGGTTTCCCTTGTAGACGCCATCAAAGTAGACCGTTGTTATTCCTTGCTCCCTCCACCAACTATGAAATGTTTCATCCTTGTCTCTTGACCTCCACTCAAGATTGAGTTGGGGTTTTACAGTACTTTGATTCCTATGTCAAAAGGCAGAGGTCCCGAACCATCTATTTTCCTCATGATGTAATGAATTTTCAGGTTTGAGGACTTGGGTGCTGAATGTTTCGAGAAGAAGGACTTTTGCTTTAACAGCTACAATGTTGGGGGTCCAAGCTATATTGTTAAAAATCTGTTCATTCCTAGCGAGCCATAATTTCCAGCATAAAAACTCGGGGATGGTGATCCAGACCCGAGCCCAAAGGGATTTGTTGATGAAGGTCAAAGGGTATCGGTCCTTCCATGTATAGAAGAGGTCAACTGCTGAAATTTTGGAGGGGGCAGCTATGTTGAGGCCATGAAGAGTGAGAGTCCAAACTTTACTGGCAAAAGGACAGTCCACAAATAGATGGTCAATGGTTTCCAAGGCTTGTTTGCAGAGTGCACATCTATGCGGACCAACAATGCTTCTTTTCAATAAATTTTCACGTGTCAGAATTTTTTTGTGCATTGATGTCCAAAAAAAAGTTTATTTTGGGAAGTGCCATTATATCCCATACCTGAGCCCAAAAGCTTGCTGGAAAAGGCCTATCTAGCTGTGGTTGCAAAAGTGAATATCCCTTGGCAGAAGAATAGATGTCAGAGGATCCCCAGCCCCAAGTGTCTTCAGCAGACTTGTGGACTGGGGCAGCGTTACTGAGCTATGCTTTGAGCATTTCTACCTACTGTAAAAGATGTTCTGGAATGTTACTGACTTTCTAGGCTATCCAATTGCCAGCCTCATCCCAATCAGAGATATCAAAGATATTTTTAATTCCTCTGTTCTTCAACAGTTCACGAATTTCGGCAAGGCTAGCGTTGGATGTAAGGGGTGCATGGCCCATAATCTTATCTTTCCTTAATTTAACTCGTTTCCCATTTCCTGGGATTCGATACAAATTATGTGTGAAGAACTGTATTCCTTTTTTGCAGAGACTCCACAACTGCGTGATTTTCCTGCTGTTTGTGTCCTGAATATTCCTTAACATTGTTGTTGGGATGTATTTATACCCGAGCGTGTGGCTTGCTGGGTGATCGGGGTCAATGTGCATCTGCCACAGGATCTTGCATCCTAGAGACATGTTTGCATGGTTTGGATCTCTGATTTGAAGTCCTCCATCACACAGAGATCTTTTGGCTATGTCCCATTTGACCAGATGCATTTTACGTTGGTTCCCTTTGCCACCATGCCATAAGAAGTCATGCATAAGTTTATTGATTTGCCCAGAAATCGATTTTGGAGCCATAAGTATGGAGGCTTGATAAATTGGGAGAGATGAGAGTACCGATTTGATCAAGGTTAGCTTACCTCCATGCGTAAGCCACCACCCTCCCCATGCTTCGATTTTGGATTTAATTTTGTTTAACACTCCTTCCCACAGAGAAGACCTGTTAATGCCCAATGTTAAAGGCAGCCCGAGGTAGTTTATCTTGTCCCATTTGGAATAACCATTGAACCCCAAGATGCGAGCTACTTTCTGTATCTCATTTCTTCAACATTCCAGCTGTAGACAACACTTTTTCTTTCATTTATCTTTGTGCCGGATACTCTGCAGTAAGCTTGGAGGGTGGCTTTGAACGCAAAGGCTATTCTACAGGAAGCTCCTCCCAACATGAGGGAATCATTAGTAAAAAGAGCATGGTTTATTGGGTCTAGATCCTTCATTATTCTCAAGCTTGGAGCAACTCCAGCTGCCTTGTCTAACTCCAATTTTCTGCTAAGTGTATCTACCAAGAGAATATATAGAAAGGGAGAGAGGGGGCATCCTTGCCTCATCCCCCTTATAGCTTGGAAGTATCTAGATGGCCTCCTGTTTACCAAGGGGGCTATCCAAGGCTTACTAGTGCATGCTTTAATCAAATTTTCAAACTCTTGCGAAAATCTGAAGGAAAGAAGGACTTTATATAGGAAGGACATGTTTACTCTGTCGAAGGCATTGGCCATATCCAACTTGACCAGCATGCCTTTCTCTTTTCTTAGGTTGTTGGAATGCATGGTTTCATGTACTTGAATTAAATTATCCAGTATGTGTCTTCCTTTGACAAAGCCTCCTTGCGAGATGGAGACGAGGCTGCCAAGTAGCGGCTTAATTCTGTTGGCAAGGAGTTTTGCAATAATATTATATGAGGCATTGCAGAGAGAGATGGGCCTGAACCTATTGAAGGAGCCAAGATTTGTTACTTTCAGAATTAATGCTACGAAAGTTGAATTGGTGTTGCCCCCCATTTTTTCTCTTTGAAGGAATCCTTTGATCATTCTAACCAAATCTTCTTTAATTATATCCCAGCATATCCTGAAAAAATGAATTGTGAACCCATCTGGCTCGGGAGCTTTATCTGGTTCCATGGACCAGATGAATTTGCTGATGTCTTCCTCATTGATTTGCTTCAATAGGGTTGTGTTTTCATCCTTAGTGACCAAGGATGGAATATTGTTGAGAAATTCTCTGTTGTCTTCTTCACTACCCTCATTCCCTTTGTTGTATAGATTTTGGAAATGGGAGACAACAACTGCTTTAATTTGATCTATGCCTTTGCAAAGCATCCCTTCAGAGGTTGTGATATCCGAGATGTGGTTCCGGGAAAGGCGGGCTCTGAATTATCGATGAAAATAGGATGTGTTCCTATCTTCGGATTCCAACCAAAGGTTGTGGGACTTTAGTCTCCAGTAGTATTATTTGTTCCGAAAGGAATGAAAGGAGTTGCATTGGGTAGCTTGCTCTTTATCCAATTCTTCTTTTGTTATGTCTATGATGTCCATTTCTCTCTGAAGATTTTCCAGCTGCTGCACTGCTTCCTTTCTTTGACTGTTGGGAGTGTTTGTTGGGAGTTTGCTCCATTCCTTGAGGGAATTTTTTGTGAATTTTAGTCTTTGTTCCCAAACATAGCTGGGGGAGCCACTGACAGGGGTGGACCAAGCCATTTGAATCATCTCAAAGAACCCATTTTTTCCACTCCACAAAGGGCTAAATTTGAACGGAATTGGGCCCAAGTTTTCTTCCTCATCCAACGAGAGGAGGATGGGTTTATGATCCGAGGTGAGTTTGGGAAGGATGGTTGAGGAAATGCGCCTTCTTTCCATCAGCATGGTACTTTGTACTAAAAACCTGTCCAATCTGGCTGAGATGTGATCAACCCCTGTCCTGTTGTTGGTCCAAGTATATAACCCTTTCTTTGGTTTAAAATCCATTAAATCCCATTGGAGTATTATGTCTTCTACCACATGTGTCATTTGATCCTTACTGGTTCTGCCTCCTCTTTTTTCTTTTACATTCATCACTATATTGAGATCTCCAGCGATAATGATATTGCTTGGGGAGTGAAATTTCAGGAATTCATTTAGAGATTTCCAGCATTCTTTATTCTCTGCATACATTACTAGAACATATAAATTGAAAAGTGCGAGATTTAACTTACTTGCTATGTGCTTCAGCTCAGTAAAACTCCAGTGATGGGTGTTGAAGGAGTTAACAAGCCTGAATTGGTCCTCCTTCCACAAGGTGGCAATTCCTCCCTAGGAGCCCCTTGCATTTATTGCTTTCCCTGCATTCTTTTGCCATTTCTTTTTGCTAATCTCTAGATGGGAGTCCCCTTCGATTTTTGTCTTTTGGAGCAAGAGGATATTTGCTGGTTCCGTTTTCATGAGATCCTTGACCGCTTTGATTTTTGATGGATTCCCCAACCCTCTGCAGTTCTAAGAGACGATTCGCATTACTTACTGTTGGGGCTGGTATGAACTCCTCCTTTTGGAGGCCTTGCTCTAGTGCTCCTTCCAATTGACATTTCTATTGTAGGTTGGCTTCCTTGAGTCTTTTGTCTTTCTGCCTCTTCCTCCTTTGCTTCTCGATGAGACTTTCTTCCTGCTCTTTTAATAGGCCTTTTGAGGATCTCATCCTCCGAGGAGCTTGGAAAATCTAGTGTTTTCTTTCTACCTATGTCAGCATATGTGGGGGAGGGGGAGACTTCAGGGGTTACTATTGTTTTCCCTTGTTCCTCGTTGCCTTTTCCGATAGGGGAAAGCTTTGATTGTTCACTGCTATCTTTGTTTTCTTCTGCTGCTTCTACTGCTTTATTGGGCTCTATGTTTTGAGTTCATGCTGTCGGCGTGGGATTGGTGTTCCCATCTCCTTGATCTTGCCCCGCAGGCACAGAGTTGCTCTCTTTTACTGGATCTTTGCCTCGAGGTTTTACTATCCCTGTTTTCTGCACTGTGGTCCATTTATCAGCTTTCGCATTTTCACTTTTTTCGATGATCTTTTTTTTTTTTGCAGTACCTTGCAAAATGGCCATAGCCATGGCAGTGCCAGCATTTGAAAGGTAGTTGTTCATAATCTAATTCCTGAATGTGCGTTCAGTCTGCGATGGTTAGTTTTATTTCTTCCGGTAACCCTATTTCCAAATCCACCTCCACACAGATTCGTGCACAAGAATACTGATATTTTCTCACTACTTGAACTATATACCTTCGTAGGAGTTGCTGATGGTTTGCAGAGATTTTTGGTTCCAGCATTGCAATGGAAGATGGGGAAGACGGACCCAGACTGGAACAACGGAAGGCACATCTTGAGCTGGGTCGAAGTCAGGGGTCCATTTGTTCAAGTATAACACTTGAGGCCCCATGAAGTATGGGCCGTTTCTGAAGATGAGGTTTTTTTCTTCTCCATTTTTTAAAACGAATATAAAGAAACCTTTCCCTACAAAATGGCTCTTGATCCCTTCTAATATGAATAGCGACCAGTTCCTCTGAACCCAAGCCTCCACAGATTTGGGGGAGGGCCAAAGGCCAGTAAACTGGCCAATGAGCCCTTCGTCTGCTAAATTGATGGCCGATTTACATGTTTCTTCAACCGACAACTCGATTGAAGGGATGCAGTCAAGTTTCTTAACGAACTTCTGCTGTGTCTCAGAAAGGGGTCTTTTGGAGGCTCCAGCAATTAATTTCATGAAAGCAATGAGATATGGCTGGGGGGGAGAGGATCGGCACCCCCGCCAGCATCCATGGATGTTGAATTTATGTGAAAATGAGCAGGATATGGCGACGCTATTTAGGTCATAGTGGCAACGCAGCCTAAACGTCAAGTAAATCATTTATTGCATAAAAAGTCGTGGGCTTGGCCCGGATCGGTTAATCTCTCGCAACGAGCCATGCCCTTGCTCAGGATTGAGCACACGACCTATCCGTCTTAACGAGAGCGACCTTACCACTACACCACCTCTTTTTAGAGTGGTAATTTTCATGTTGGTAATAAAACATAAAAATAAAATAAGAAAAACATGACAAAAAAAAACTCAAAAAATAAATAAATAAATAAATAAAATTTTTCTGAGTTATTAAAAAAAACTATATAATTAAAAAAATTAAAAATTAAAAAATTAAAAAATTAAAATCAAAATAGAAAAATAAAAATTAATTAAAATTTGAATTTAAAAAATAAATAATTAATAAGAAAAAAAAATAAATTTCTATTAAAAAAAAAAAGATTAAAATTTAGAAAGAAAATAAAAATAAAAAATTTAAGATTAAAAAACAAAAAAAAATGAAAAAAAAAACATTTCAAATATATATATATATATATAATACTTGGGTCTGCGGTGAAAATTTTGCGGTGAATTTTCTCCATTGATACTTGGGTTTCTGGATTAATGCTTGGGTCTGTCGTGAATTTTCTCGATTAATACTTGGGTTTGCCGTGAAATTCTGCGGTGAAAATTTTGTGGTGAATTTTCTGGATTAATACTTGGGTCTGCGGTGAAATTTATGCGTTGAATTTTCTCTATTAATACTTGGGTTTCTTGATTAATACTTGGGTCTGCGGTGAATTTTCTGGATTAATACTTGGGTTTGCGGTGAAAATTTTGTGGTGAATTTTCTCCATTACTACTTGGGTCTGTGGTGAAATTTTCTCGATAAATTTTCGGACCTGGGCACTTGAGGTTTGCTGTCCGGTTTGTTGATATTTAGGTGCACACATTCCGTATCTTTTTCTAATACATATATGCTCATATATTCTCAAGTATGAATAATTCACCACAACTACCAAAGATTACCAAAGGTAGACTTAGCACAGCTACTCTACAGAGCCTTTATGAATATGTAGAGTCTTTAGAGAAACGTAGAGAAGAAAGAGAATTCAAGCTACAAACCGAATTAGAAGCCATGTTGGAAAACAAATTCACATCTCTTGCAGACAAGATCCAAAAACAAATAGAAATATTGGAGAACAAAATGGAGGTAATGGAAACTAGGTTGCAAGTCATAGAAAAACAAAACCAAGATACGAATCAAACATCCGAGCAAGGAGATTCTAATAATATAGAGAGCCTTAAAATGAAGGACATGATTAAAGAACTAGAAGAAAAAGTTAACAACAATCTCACCCTAAATAGTGGGGCAAGTAAATTAGATATCAAACCAATTAAAGATGAGATGAAAAAATTGATCGAATTAGACCATGAGCGTAGTAAAAGGGCCTTAAACCTTATAATCTTCGGTTTGAAAGAGGAGGTAGATGAGGATACTTTAGCCATAGCCCAGACACAATTACATAATAGATTACAAATTGAAACCACGTGTCTCACAAAAGTAATAAGGTTAGGGAAATTAACTAAGAATAAAGGAAGGCTGATCTGAATAAAGGCGAGGTCCACTGACCATAAGTATGACATACTTAGTAAAACCTCAAGTCTAAAAGGAACGAGAATATTTATAAACGAAGATCTCATTTTAGAAGATCAAGCAGAATTAAGAAAGGAGGTTCAAAAGGTAAAAGAAGCTAAGAAGGAAGGAAAATGGGCAATAATCAGAAATAGAAAAGCTGTTATTCGAGATAGAAACCAAAAAGATAGTAATAAATAGCAATTCAACATGCTTCAAATTCTTTCTTGGAACTGTCGGGGCTTTCCATGGAACAAAGGCCCCAAGCTAAGTTGGATCTCAAATGATGTTGATATTATATTGCTTGTTGAAACTTGGGAGCACGAAGAATCTAAGGTCCCTAACATAGATGGCTTTGCACTATGGTCTACCTGGAACAAGCGATCCTCCAGTAGAGGCATTGGGGGCATAAATTGCTACATTAAGAAGAACATCACCCCCCATGCTAGGATTTATAAAAATGACCCTTACAACCAATATAGTTGGATTGAGATTACTGACATTAATGATATAAAGACCTACATAGCAATTTGTTATTTCCCCCCATTAATTCTAACTTCTATAAGAAAAATAATCTAGATAAAAATAGTCCTTACAATGGTTTAGAGAATGATATTTCTAGCCTAAGGAATGAAGGTAATATCCTTTTAATGGGTGACCTTAAATCTCAAACTTCAAGCAACCAAGCTATTCTTCTAAGCAATCATTCCAAACCCAATCCTCTTTGGTTAGATGAAGACCTTACTATGGCTAGCCGGTACAAAAGGAGCTATGAAGACCTCGGGGATAATTTGTTTGGGTTAGAGCTAGTCAAGCTCTGTAGGGCTCAGGATCTCATAATTTGCAACGGTCTAAAGAAGTGGCCCAATTCTAGCAAGATGACCAGCATCCATGGGCTTGGCAGGAGCGTAGTAGACTATGTTATTTCCGATCTCCCTTTATACAACGAAATAATAAATTTTGACATCTTAGACGACCACAAGCCTGACTCTGATCATAGGCCTTTACTCATAACTCTCAATTTTGTCATGCATAGAGATCCCATAGAAGATAATCCTTATAGTCAAAAGAACTCAATCTTTGATGGAAATAAAAATGATCTCTTTCTAAATGAATTAAAAACTAATTTGCTTCCTTTATCTAGTATAGACAACATAGATGACCTCTATCATAATTTTACTACAACCCTCTCATATTCTATTAACAAGTTCTCAATTGAAGTCTGAAGTAATAAAAGAAATAGCAAAACCCACCCATGGTATGACAAAGATTGTAAAAGTGCGAGGAGAGCAATTAAGGAAGCTGTTGATGAATCTCTCAAAATTAACAAGATAAAAATCTACAAAACCCTAACTAAAAGGAAAAAAAAGGCAATATATTCGTAAAAGACAAGAGAATCTCTTACACCTCTCTAAGGTGGCTCCTAAGAAATCCTGGAGGCAGATTCTAACTAGGAAAACTAAAGATAATAATAAAATTGCTTTACAAGACTGGAATTCCTACCTTAAAATGCTTTATGAATCTCCAAATGCCAGGGATTTTGAAACCCTGCTCACAACGAAAGAATTTTTCTCATTAGAAGACATTGATTTTTGGGTTAAACGCCAGGCAAATGGGAAAGCTAAAGACATTGAAGGTTATCAGGCAGAAATCTTAAAACTTGGAGGTCTTGTCCTCATCCCCCACATCCACAAGCTTTTCAACCAAGCGATCAAGCAAGGGTTCTCTAAACCTTGGAATCAAAGCCTCATTATCCCTATTTTAAAAAGTGGGGATACAAAGAACCCCTCTAATTATCGGACAATTATGATCAGCCCTCTCTTAGCCAAGTTATATGGTATTATTTTGGAAAATAAGTTGAGCATTTGGCTTGAAAGTGAAGGTAAGCGGGCTAAATGCCAAGCGGGTTTTAGAAGGCAGCACTCAACAACGGACCACCTCGTTATGCTTAGGATATTGTGGAGGAAAGCCGCAATGATAAATCCTATCTCTTCTGTTGCTTTGTGGACTTTAGAAAGGCTTTCGATACGGTTCCCAGAAATAACCTATGGAATAGATTAGAACAGCTAAATGTTCCTTTCGAGCTAAGAGCAGTTGCTATAAGGTTATACGAGAATGTAATTGCCAAGTTAAAGAGCAATGAGGGGTGGTCAAAAGATATTAAGTGTAATATCAGAGTTAAACAAGGTTGCCCCCTCTCGCCTACCCTATTTGGAATTTACATCGACAAGCTAGAAGGTTGTTTAGAGGAAGCAGGATGTGCTGGCATGATCTTAGCTGGGATAGTCATCATCCTTCTTCTCTATGATGACGATATTGTTCTTCTTGCAAGGTGCCCACCTGATCTTGATAAGCAACTTAGAATTCTTAAGGATTTCTGCTCTACCATGGGTATGTCTGTTAACACTGATAAAACAAAAGTTATGATTATCAAATCCAAGAAGGACACTTACGCTAATTTTATGTATGACAATAGTAGCTTGGAGGAAGTGTCTTCTTACAAGTACCTAGGAATTGATATTCATCATAAGTTGAACTGGAACTATAGCATTCAGAAAAGGATTAATGGGGGGTGGAAAGCTTATTTTGGTTTTGAAAATTATTGTAAAATGACAAACCTCGTAATGTGGGATAGAAAGAAGTTCCTCTTTGAAACTTTAGTCACTCCCGTTATCTTATATGGATGTGAGGTTTGGGGTTGCAACATCTCTAGAGAATCCTGGAGAAAGTTTGAGCAAATCCAAAAGCGTTTTATAACGTATAACCTTAAAATTAAAAGCAATACACCCTATCCTATTCTCCTTATAGATGTGGTCCATTCCTATCAGCAGAGCCTAGGATCCAGTGTTCTTTTGTTGTGTTTTTTTCAGCCAATAGCACCAAGACCATAGGTAACTTTAAGCTGTACAAATTCAGTAAAACCACCCTAAGGCTTAACTTGAGGTATGGTATAGAAGGCTTTAGTCTAGTTTAAATCATCGTCGTGGAAATGTTTGTATGCAACTCCAATAACATTAAAAAATTTAACCTTCCTAAAGTTAAAAAGAAAAATATGATGTAGAAGATCTAAGCTGAAAAGTAAGGGCTTGGGAAGATCATCAACCCCACCTTAGAAGATCAAAAGTATCTCTATGTTTTAACTAGCTCAAATAAGAAAATTAATATAGCCAAGATTAGAACGAACTCTCATGAGCTCCCTAGTGAAACAGGTCGTTGGACAGTTCCTAAAACACCATGGATGGAAAGGATCTGCCATCTCTGTGAGAATATGAACATCGAGGATGAAAATCACTTCCTTTTAGAGTGCCATGCATTCAATCATATTAGAGCTTAATTTCATAATCTTTGTTGCAATACTGACCTTCACAGCCTTTTAAGATGTCAAAATTATAGTGATCTCGAGAGGCTTCTCTCCAAGCTTTTTGAGCATAGGAATAAAATCTTAAATAAAATTAAATAACTCTTTTCTTTAGGTTCGATAAACCAAAGATTGGTCTAAGTGAACGTTAACCATCATCATCATCATCATAATATATATATATATATATATATATATATATATATATATATATATATATATATATATAACATTTAAAAACAAAAACAAAAAAACAACCAAGTTTTTAAAAAATAGAAATTAAAAAATTAAAAAACCTAAAAATATTAAATTATAAAAAAAAAACAAAATAAATGAATTTGAAATAAAAAAAATTAAATAAAAAGAAAATTATATTTTTAAATTTTATTAAATTAAAAAAAAAACATTAAAATTAAATAATTCTTATTGTATAATAATTAAAAATAAATAATATTCATATTATAATCTTTAATCATTATATATATATTTTTTTGATTTTTTGATTCTATGACCTTGATTTAGTCAAACTAGCCGTTATTTTTCAACCGCTAGTTGGAGCTTCTTGTATCTATTTAATTGGGTTTCCTGATCAGATTTTTCATCAAGTCCTGATGATGAACCACACTGGCTGGTTCGAAACGCGTCGACCAAACTTATTTGGATGTGATTTTTACTGAAAGATTTTTTTCACAATTTATGGATCACAGAAGCAATATTCCTAAAAATTATATTTAAAAAAAAAATTAAATTAAATTAAAAAAATATGAAATTTAATTAAAAATAAAATAAAATATTAATATTAAATAATTTGTTTTTTTTATTAAAATTTAATAATAATAAAAAATCGAATTAAAAAAAAATTAATTTAATTTGAAAAAAAAAATTGAATTGCGCCACGTAGCTGCATAATTCAATTTTTGTTTACAAATTAAATTAATTTTTTTAATTCGATTTTTTATTATTAAATTTTCATAGTTTTTTTTGTTACATATATATATATATATATATATATATATATATATATATATATATATATATATATATATATATATATATATATATATATATATATATATATATATGAGCGGTATAATATCCACACTTTCAGACCAATCTTTGGTCTATCGGACCTAAAGAAAAGAGTTATTTAGTTTGATTTAAGATTTTATTCCTATACTCAAAAAGCTTGGAGAGAAGCTTCCCGAGCTCACTATAATTTTGACATCTTAAAAGGCTAGGAAGGTTAGTATTGCAACAAATATTATGAAATTGAGCTCTAATGTGGTTGTACACGGGGCTCTCTAAGAGGAAGTGATTTTCATCCTTGATGTTCATATTCTCACAGAGATGGCAAATCATTTCCATCCATGGTGTTTTAGGAACTGTCCAACGACCTATTTCACTATGGAGCTCATGAGAGTTCATTCTAATCTTAGCTATATTAATTTTCTTCTTTGAGCTAGTTAAAACAGATAGGTACTTTTGATCTTCTAGGGTGGGGTTGATGACCTCCTTATAATATCTTAATTTTCTTTTAGCTGCTAGATATTTCTCACACCACATTTTTTCTTTGAACTTAGAAGTAACAATTTTTTTAATGTTATTAATGTTTTGCAATGCAACATTCTCGTCGATCTCCCAATGGTTTAACCAGGCGTTGGTGTCTTTATACCAACCTCATTTAAGCCTTAGGTGGTTTTGGCTGGAATTCAAAGCTAGCTTAGGAAGTTTATGATCTCCTATGCTATTGAGCTTATGCTTGTACAAAAGAAGCCTAGTCATAGCTAGGCTCTCGACAGGGGAAAGACCCACTTCTATAAGGAGAATAGGATAGGGTGTATTATTTTTAATTTTAAGGTTATAAGTTATAAAACGCTTCTGGATTTGCTCAATATTTCTCTAGGATTCTCTAGAGATGCTGCAACCCCAAACCTCACATCCATATAAGATAGCAGGAGTGACTAAATTTTCAAAGAGGAACTTTTTTCTATCCCACATTACGAGGTTTGTCGTTTTACAATTATTTTCAAGACCAAAATAAGCTTTCCACCCCCCATTAATCCTTTTCTGAATTCTATAGTTCCAATTGAGCTTGTGATGAATATCAATTCCTAGGTACTTGTAAGAATACACTTCCTCCAAGTTACTATTGTCATACATAAAAGTAGCGTAAGTGTCCTTCTTGGATTTGATAATCATAACTTTTGTTTTGTCAGTGTTAATAGACATACCCATGGTAGAGTAGAAATCCTTAAGAAGTCTAAGTTGTTTATCAAGATAAGATGGGCACCTTGCGAGAAGAACAATATCGTCAGCATAGAGAAGAAGGATGATGACTATCCCAACTAAGATTGTGCCAGCACATCCTGCTTCCTCTAAACAACCTTATAGCTTGTTAATGTAAATTCCAAATAGGGTAGGGGAGAGGGGGCAACCTTGTTTAACTCCGATATTACACTTAATATCTTTCGACCACCCCTCATTGCTATTTAACTTGGCAATTACATTCTCATATAACCTTATAGTGGCCGCTCTTAGTTCAAAAGGAACATTTAGCTTTTCTAATCTATTCCATAGGTTGTTTATAGGAATCGTATCGAAAGCCTTTCTAAAGTCCACAAAGCAACAAAAGAGATTAGATTTATCATTGCGACATTCCTCCACAATGATCCTAAGCGTAACGAGGTGGTCCGTTGTTAAGTGTCGCCTTATAAAACCCGCTTGGCCCTTAGCCCTCTTACCTTCACTTTCAAGCCAAATGCTCAACTTCTTTTCCAAAATAATACCATATAACTTGGCTAAGAGAGGGTTGATCATAATTGTCCGATAATTAGAGGGTTATTTGTATCCCCACTTTTAAAAATAGGGATAATGAGGCTCTGAGTCCAACGTTTAGGGAACCCTTGCTTGACCGCTTTGTTGAAAAGCTTGTGGATGTGGGGGATGAGAACATGACCTCCAATTTTTAAGATTTCCGCCTGGTAACCTTCAATGTCTTTAGATTTCTCATTTTCCAGGCATTTGACCCCAAAATCAATGTCTTCTAATGAGAAAACTTCTTTCGTTGTGAGCAGTGTTTCAAAATCCCTGGCATTTGGAGATTCATAAAGCTTTTTAAGATAGGAATTCTAGTTGTGTAAAGCAATTTTATTATTATCTTTAGTTTTCCTTGTTAGAATTTGCCTCCAGAATTTCTTAGGAGCCACCTTAGAGAGGTGTAAGAGATTCTCTTGTCTTTTACGAATATATTGCCTTTTTTTTCCTTTTAGTTAGGGCTTTGTAGATTTTTATCTTGTCAATTTTGAGAGATTCATCAACAACTTCCTTAATTGCTCTCCTCGCATTTTTACAATCTTTGTCATACCATCGGTTGGCTTTGCTATTTCTTTTATTACTTGATACTTCAATTGAGAACTTGTTAAAAGAGTATGAGAGGGTTGTAGTAAAATTATGATAAAGGTCATCTATGTTGTTTATACTAGATAAAGGAAGCAAATTAGTTTCTAATTCATTTAGAAAGAGATCATTATATATATATATATATATATATATATATATATATATATATATATATATATATATATATATATATATATATATATTTTATATTTGTTTTTTAATTTAATTTAATATTTTATTTTATAAAATTTAATTTAGTGAAATTTAAAGAATATATATTTTTTAATTTTTTTTTTTTTTTTTTTTTTTTTTTTTTTTTTTTTTTAATTACATAAAATTTAATATTTTTTATTAAAATTAATTTTTTATATATTAGGAATTTTGAGATTTGTAAAATGTATAAAAAAATCTTTTGGTGATAATCACATCCAAAAATGTTTTGTTGATGCGTTTCGAATCAACCAGTGTGGTTCATCACGAAGACAAGTTAAATTATTATTATTATTATTTAACAACTTAATTTTGTTTTTGTTTTTTGGTTTTGTTTTGTTTTAATTTAATAGTTTAATTAATTAATTTTTTTCCATCTTCCATTTTTAATTGATTATTAATTTTTTTTAAATTTTCATTTTAAAAGTTTTTTTTTTTTTGGTTTAAATTTTCATTTTAAAAGTTTTTTTTTTGGTTTAAATTTTCATTTTTATTTATTTTTTCATAATTTGCAACAGTCTAAAGAAGTGGCCCAATTCTAGTCAGATGACTTGTATCCATGGGCTTGGCAGCAATGTGGTAGACTATGTTATTTCCGATCTCCCTTTATACAACAAAATAATAAGTTTTGACATCTTAGACGACCACGAGCCTGACTCTGATCATAGGCCTTTACTCATAACTCTCAATTTTGTGACGCATAGAGATCCCATAGAAGATAATCCTTATAGTCAAAAGAACTTAATTTTTGATAGAAATAAAAATGATTTGTTTCTAAATGAATTAAAAACTAATTTGCTTCCTTTATCTAGTATAGACAACATAGATGACCTTTATCATAATTTTACTACAACCCTCTCATATTCTACTAACAAGTTCTCAATTGAAGTCTCAAGTAATAAAAGAAGTAGCAAAACCAACCCATGGTATGACAAAGATTGTAAAAGTGCAAGGAGAGAAATTAAGGAAGTTGTTGATGAATCTCTCGAAATTGACAAGATAAAAATCTACAAAGCCCTAACTAAAAGGAAAAAAAAGGTAATATATTCGTAGAAGACAAGAGAATCTCTTACACCTCTCTAAGGCGGCTCTTAAGAAATTTTGGAGGCAGATTCTAACCAAGAAAACTAAAGATAATAATAAAATTGCTTTACACGACTGGAATTCCTATCTTAAAAAGCTTTATGAATCTCTAAATGCCATGGATTTTGAAACCCTGCTCACAACGAAATAATTTTTCTCATTAGAAGACATTGATTTTGGGGTTAAACGCCTGGCAAATGGGAAAGCTAAAGACATTGAAGGTTACCAGGTGGAAATCTTAAAAATTGGAGGTCCTGTCCTCATCCCCCACATCCACAAGCTTTTCAACCAAGTGGTCAAGCAAGGGTTCCCTAAACCTTGGACTCAAAGCCTCATTATCCCTATTTTTAAAAGTGGAGATATAAATAACCCCTCTAATTATCGGACAATTATGATCAGCCCTCTCTTAGCCAAGCTATATGGTATTATTTTGGAAAATAAGTTGAGCATTTGGATTGAAAGTGAAGGTAAGCGGGCTAAAGGCCAAGCAGGTTTTAGAAGGCAGCACTCAACAATGGACCACCTTGTTACGCTTAGGATCATTGTGGAGGAATGTCGCAATGATAAATCCAATCTCTTATGTTTCTTTGTGGACTTTAGAAAGGCTTTCGATACAGTTCCTAGAAACAACCTATGGAATAGATTAGAAGAGATAAATGTTCCTTTCGAGCTAAGAGCAGCCGCTATAAGGTTATATGAGAATGTAATTGCGAAGTTAAAGAGCAATGAGGGGTGGTCGAAAGATATTAAGTGTAATATCGAGTTAAACAAGGTTGCCCCCTCTCCCCTACCCTATTTGGAATTTACATCGACAAGCTAGAAGGTTGTTTAGACGAAGCAGGATGTGCTGACACGACCTTAGCTGGGATAGTCATCATCCTTCTTCTCTATGCTGACAATATTGTTCTTCTCGCAAGGTGCCCATCTGATATTGATAAGCAACTTAGAATTCTTAAGGATTTCTACTCTACCATGGGTATGTCTGTTAACTCTGAGAAAACAAAAGTTATGATCATCAAATCCAAGAAGGACACTTACGCTAATTTTATGTATGACAATAGTAACTTGGAGGAATTGTCTTCTTACAAGTACCTAGGAATTGATATTCATCACAAGCTCAACTGGAACTATAGCATTCAGAAAAGGATTAATGGGGGGTGGAAAGTTTATTTTGGTCTTGACAATAATTGTAAAACGGAAAACCTTGTAATGTGGGATAGAAAAAGTTCCTCTTTGAAACTTTAGTCACTCCTGTTATCTTATATGGATGTGAGGTTTGGGGTTGCAGCATCTCTGGAGAATCCTGGAGAAATATTGAGCAAATCCAAAAGCGTTTTATAACTTATAACTGTTGAGATTCAACAAGATGATGAGCTTAGTGAAAAGAGTCGCCTTCACTAAGTAGGCCCGCAGGCTATTTTTGGCGCAAAGTCTATTTTTAGACATGGCGATCATATTCTGAGTTGCAGGATGCTATTTCTGGATGGTTGGTCAAGTTGGAAAAATAGATGGACTTCTATTTTTAGACATATTGGGCGGAGTCTATTTTTAGACTGCCAGTCTAAATATAGATATGTTTAGACATAATAGCTCTTTGCTAACTCGATTCCAAACATTATCTTATTCTCTCGAGCACTTCTCATATGCACAAGATGTGGCACAACAAATTTAATAAGGAATTACTATTCCTAGGGTTTACCTGATGCATGGAGGACTTCGCTTAGAACTCATGGACAGTTTGGTGAGTTGAGAAGTAGTTCATGGAGTTGTATTCAGTTTAACTCATTTAGACTCAGTTGAGATAGTTGTATCTAGTCTAACTGAATGATACACTAGTGAGAGTGAAGTGAATTAATTAGTTAATTAGTTCAAAAATAATAACTCATTAATCAACTGAAGAATACATCAGTTAACTACAGTGCATGGCAGTTTCAGTGGAGACCAGTGGAGAGATAGGTGAAAGAGAAAGTGTGACTATCAATTGTGACTATAGTGATGCATTGATTGCATCCAACACCTTTAAAAGTGAGATGCCAATGAGGATTGCGTGAGTGGTTACTGGATACTCCTAACTCATCAAGAGCCATTCTTCGCTAGGATTGGGTAGAGAAGGCTAGCAGTAAGGTGATCATGTATGGATTTGCAAGATCGAGCTTGATTAGTGTGTAGCATTTATTGTACCGAGAGCTGATAAGTTAGACTGGTAGGAGTGTGATCATACATGAACTCTAAGACAGGGCATATTATATGTTATTATAATTTGGGTTTTCTGCCTTCGTTGATTCAAACAACTGTGTTAATGTGTGTGAATTTTTATTGTTTCATGTGTGCATTGCAATCTTGATTTAATTTCCGCAAATGATCAATGGTGGAATAGATTCTGTATTTTGCATGAAGTTAAAATAGTGTGATATCAGGAGAATCTTGGAAATATAACACATAATTTATATAATTTCTACCTGGTATCAGAGCAGTATTGATCATAGGAGATTGCAATTATTGAAGCGGTTGAGTTTTGTGCTAGTGGAATTCGAATTTGCTGCAATGTTTTCTTGGTGTCGAAGTTGAGCATTCATTGAAATGTCTTTCAACGGATTGCGATTGGAGTATTCTCTTGATCACAGCTCAAATTATATTACATGGAAGGACAGGATGGAGGCGGTGTTTGTTGATAATGGGTTGAAGGAGTTCATCGATATCGATGTTCCTAAGCCGGGTTTTAGCGATGCAGCCACACTTGACGCATGGAAAAAGAAGGTAGCAAAGTGTCGAAGGATTCTGTTGGAAGGTGTGAAGGACCACATTGTGTCCAACCTTCATGGGAAAGCCACTCCATTCTTAATGTGGAAGGCTTTGACTGACTTGTTCCAAAGCAGAAGTGACAAGAGGAAGTTGGCGCTTAAAGACAAGCTCAGAAAAATAAAAATGGAGAAAGGCGACAGTATACCAAAATACCTCACGAAGTTTGTCCACTGCAAGGATGAGCTGGGAAGTGTGGGGGTTATTATTGATGAAGAATACTTGGTGATCTTGGCTCTCCTTGGGCTTCCGAAGAGTTGGCATAACTACGAAGACTTTGTCAATGGACGGGAGAAATTGCCAGGATGGGAGCGACTTTGGTCGAATCTTGTGCAGGAGGAGATAAGGCGGGGTACCAGGGGTGGATCTTCATCGAAGAATGAAGATGAAGAAAAGTGCGCTTTGGCTACCAAAGCAAGGAAAGGGAAGGGGAAGAAAAATCCTTCTCAATCCGGTGCGAAAGGCAAGAAGCAGGATTTGTCCAAGGTGAAGTGTTTTCACTGTCACTAGCACGGGCATTTCGCCACTAATTGCCCACAGAAAAAGAAGAATAAGAGCGCTGCTGGTTCTGCAGCAGGAGAGGCCTTAGCCTCGCAGTTTGAGGTAGATTTTTCTTTGATCGCATGCTTGGTTTCAAGTGTGATGGGATCGGTGTGGTTTCTTGATAGTGGTGCGTCTTTCCATATGACCGGAGACAAAGATTTGTTTAGTGATCTGCAGGACAAGGATCTTGGAGTGCACATCGAGATGGGCGATGATGGTAGATACAGTGCGACTGGTATCGGGACCATTTCCTTTGAGAGGGAGTTCGGTAAACCTTTCATCTTGAAGGATGTCATGCATGTTCCAGGATTGAAGAAGAATCTGATCTCCATGCTGAAGTTGGAAGACAAGGGTTATGATGTTGTTTTTAGCGAGGGAAAATCCTTCCTGCGCCATAAAACAACTGGTAAAACCAGGAGGATAGGGATTCGAGTTAAGAATATTTATCAATTGCAGGTAGATGGCTGCGCAGCAATGACAAGCAAAGCAGAAGGAGTGGTGGGCCGGGATGAGGGCGAATTGTGGCACAGGAGATTGGGCCATCTTCACCATGGTGCTTTGAAAATTTTGTAGTAGATTTCTAACGAGCTTCCCAAAGGTACACTTGCGCAGTCATATCAGTGCAAGGGATGTACTTTTGGAAAATTTGTGAAGACCACTTTTATTGAGAAGGATAGTCGCGCCTCGACGATCCTTGAGAGAATTCACACAGACGTGTGTGGACCCTTCTCGGTTGCTTAAATAGAAAAGCATAGGTATTATGTGATATTTGTTGATGACTTTTCTCGTAAGAGCTGGATCTTCTTCATGCAGAAGAAGAGTGAGACATACTTAAAGTTCTGTGAGTTCAAGGTGCCGGTTGAGAAATAGTTAGGGAAGCAAGTGAAATCTCTAAGGAGCGATAATGGTGGTGAATACATCTTTGGCGAATTCAAAGGCTTCTTTAGTAAAGAAGGAATTCGAAGAGAACTCATAGCGCCTCATAACCCACATCAGAATGGGGTCACAGAGAGAAAGAACAGAACGATCGTGGGTGCTGCATGGGCGATGTTGCACGATCAGGTCCTTCCCATACACTTGTGGGCTGAGGCATGCAACACTGTGGTTTATGTGGAAAACCGTTGTCCTCATAGAGTACTTGGCATGAGTACACTTGAAGAGGCATTTTCTGGTAAGAAGCCTGATATTTCTCATTTGAAGATTTTTGGCTCACCTGTTTACATTCATGTGACGAAGGATGCCAGGAAGAAGCTGGAGCCGACCGCAGAGGTTAGGATATTTGTGGGGTACATAGAAACACCCCACAATTATTGTGTGTATTTTCCAGAAAGTCGGATGACTATTGTGCGATGGGATATAAAATTTCATGAGGAGAAAGCCATGAAGTTGTTGCTTGAGAGGGAGCTACACTTGCATGCAGAGGAGGAGCTACTTGTTCCTAAAGATGAGCCTTAATATGTGGATCAGCCACAAGAGGAGGTTCATGGAGTGGAAGAAACCACTCATGTAGCGCTAAACATCAGAGGGCAGAAGCGCACTACAGAAGCTGAGTGACTGAATCTTGATGCAGTGCAGAATGTAGGGGTTCCTACATCACAGCACAGACAGAGACAGTCACCTGACCGATTTAATGGATACATGGCTCTGATGAGCAAGTGTATCGTGACAGAGCCATACTCTTTCGAGGAAGCTGTGGAGGATCCCGCATGGGTAGATGCCATGGTGGAAGAGTATGATTCGATTGTCAGAAACAGTGCATGGGAGATTGTCCCAAGGCCGGAAGGGAAATCAGTGGTAGGTTCGAGATGGATCTACAAAGTGAAGCAAGCTGCTGATGGGAGCATTGAGAAGTATAAGGAAATATTTGTTGCCTGGGGCTTCTCACAGATTGAGGGGATTGGCTATGAAGAAACCTTTGCACCTATCGCAAGGTATTCTTCCATACGGACCATTCTTGCTCTCTCAGTGCAGATGGGTTGGCACATTCATCAGATGGATTTGAAGACTATGTTCCTCAATGAAATCATTGAGGAGGAGGTGTACATTGAGCAGCCTGAAGGATTCGAAATCTTCAGCAGTGAGTCGCATGTGTGTAGGCTCAAAAGAGCGTTGTATGGGTTGAAACAAGCACCTTGTGCTTGGTACACATGGATAGACAATTATTTCACCGGACTTGGTTTCGCCAAGAGTGAGGCGGATCCAAACCTATACCATATTGTGGTGGAGGGTAAGCTTTTGATAATTGTACTTTATGTAGATGATTTAATACTAACGAGTGATGAACTGTTGATACACTCATGCAAGGCAGATCTTGCAAAGGAGTTCGAGATGAAGGAATTGGGCCTCCTCCATTATTTCCTGGGATTGGAAATTTGGCAGCAGAAAGGTGAACTGTTTGTTTCTCAAGGAAAGTACGCCCGAGAGATATTGGAGAAGTTTCACATGCAAGGCTTCAAGCCTATCGACACTCCTCTTCCTGGTGGTTGGAGGAAAGAGGATGCTACATCAGTAGAGGTAGTGGATACCACTGTTTATCGACAGTTGGTTGGTTCGCTCATGTATTTAGTCAATACACGAACGGACATATGCTATGCGGTGAACCAGCTTTCACAAGTGATGGTTAAGCCTACCAAGCTCTTTTGGAAGGCAAGAAATAATGTCCTGAGGTATCTCAGGGGCACATATGGGTATGGATTGTGGTACAGACAGTCGGATGAGGTGAAGATGCATGGCTTCACGGATGCAGATTGGGCAGGAAGCCAAACAGACAGAAAGAGCACATCTAGAAGGATTTTCAGTATCGGATCTACAATAGTTTCTTGGTACAGCAGGAAACAAAGATCCGTGGCACTTAGTTTAGTGGAGGCCGAGTACATGGCAACAAGTTTGGCCGCATGCGAGGCCATATGGATGAGGAAGATCCTGGTCGGTTTGTTCGATTCTCATTTATATCCCACTGTGATATATTGTGATAATCAGAGTTGCATTAAACTCTCGGTTAATCCAGTATTTCATGATAGATCTAAACATATTGACATTCGGTACCATCATATCAGAGATTGTGTGCAGCGGAAGATCATGTTGCTTTCTTACATTCCTATGGAGGATCAGGATGCAGATATTTTGACAAAGGCGCTCACCTGGAGAAAATTTGAATACCATAGAGACAGGATTGGGGTGGCAGATAATCCCTATCTTGTTGAGAGGGAGTGTTGAGATTCAACAAGATGATGAGCTTAGTGAAAAGAGTCGCCTTCACTAAGTGGGCCCGAAGGCTATTTTTGGTGCAAAGTATATTTATAGACCATGTCTATTTTTAGACATGTCGATCATATTCTATGAGTTGCAGGATGCTATTTGTGGATGGTTGGTCAAGTTGGAAAAATAGATGGACTTCTATTTTTAGACATATTGGGCAGAGTCTATTTTTAGACTGCTAGTCTAAATATAGATATGTTGAATATTATTAGCTCTTAATAATATTTGGACTCTAAAAATTATCTTATTCGAGCACTTGCCATGTACGATGGTACACGTACCGATGTATGAATTACGCTGGTCTCCAGGTTTACTCTCCAGCCATTGCATGGAGGATCTCCAAATAGAACCTTATTGCAGTTTGGTGGAGTTTAGTGGAAGCAGAGCTTTTATCATTTAACTCAGTTAGACTCAGTTGAGCTAGTTGTATCTAGTCTAACTGATTGATACACTAGTAAGAGTGCTGTGAATTAATTAGTTAATTAATTCACTAAATAATAACTCATTACTCAACTGAAGAATACATCAGTTAACTACAGTGCATGGCAGTTTCAGTGGAGACCAGTGGAGAGATAGGTGAAAGAGAAAGTGTGACTATCAGTTGTGACTATAGTGATGCATTTATTGCATCCAACACTCAGTGGAGATGCCAATGAGGATTTCATGAGCAAGGCTGGAGTAATTCGAACTCATTCAGAGCCATTCTTCAGCAGGGATTGCGCAGTAGAGGCAGGCTAGCAGGTGGAAAAGATCGGTGCATGGATTTGCAAGATCGGGCTTGATTAGTGTGTAGCGATTATATTGTACTGAGAGCTTGATATGATCAGCTTTGTATGAGGATTGTTACATGATCTCTATGCCATATATTATATACAAATAGTTTGGGTTTTCAGCTTCAGGCTTTCACGTTAAACAACTGTGTTAATGTTTGTGAATTTTTATTGTTTCATGTGTGCATTGCAATCTTGATTTAATTTCCGCAAATGATCAATGGTGGAATAGATTTTGTATTTTGCATGAAGTTAAAATAGTGTGAGATCAGGAGAATCTTGGACATATAACACATAAGTTATATAATCCTGGAGAAATATTGGGCAAATCCAGAAGCGTTTTATAACTTATAACCTTAAAATTAAAAACAATACACCTTATCCTAAAGATTAAACAAGATGATGAGCTTAGTGAAAAGAGCCGCCTTGACTAAGTGGGGGCTCGCAGGCTATTTTTGGTGCAAAGTCTATTTTTAAACTATGTTTATTTTTAGACATGTCGATCATATTCTATGAGTTGCAGGATGCTATTTGTGGATGGTTGGTCAAGTTGGAAAAATAGATGGACTTCTATTTTTAGACATATTGGGCGGAGTCTGTTTTTAGACTGCCAGTGTAAATATAGATATGTTGAATATTATTAGCTCTTAATAATATTTGGACTCTAAACATTATCTTATTCTCTTGGAGCACTTCAGTTGAGTGAAAAGATGTAGCACAGCAGCTGACAGAAGGAATTACGCTATTCTTGAGGGTTTACTAGAGCTATTGCATGGAGGATTTCAGTCAGAACTCATGTGACAGAGTTTGGTGGAGTTGGATAAGTAGTTGGTGGAGTTGTATTTAGTTTAACTCAGTTAGACTCAGTTGAGCTAGTTGTTTCTAGTCTAACTGATTGATACACTAGTGAGAGTGGAGTGAATTAATTAGTTAATTAATTCACTAAATAATAACTCATTAAGCAACTAAAGAATACATCAGTTAACTACAGTGCATGGCAGTTTCAGTGAAGACCAGTGGAGAGATAGGTGAAAGAGCAAGTGTGACTATCAATTGTGACTATAGTGATGCATTGATTGCATCCAACACTCAGTGGAGATGCCAATGAGGATTTCGTGAGCAAGGCTGGAGTAATTCGAACTCATTCAGAGCCATTCTTTAGCAGGGATTGTGCAGTAGAGGCAGGCTAGCAGGTGGCAAAGATCAGTGCATGGATTTGCAAGATTGGGCTTGATTAGTGTGTAGAGATTGTATTGTACTGAGAGCTTGATATGATCAACTTTGTATGAGGATTGTTACATGATCTCTATGACATATATTATATACAAATAGTTTGGGTTTTCAGCTTCAGGCTTTCCCATTAAACAATTGTGTTAATGTGTGTGAATTTTTATTGTTTCATGTGTGCATTGCAATCTTGATTTAATTTCCGCAAATGATGAATGGTGGAATAGATTTTGTATTTTGCATGAAGTTAAAATAGTGTGAGATTAGGAGAATATTGGACATATAACACATAAGTTATATAATCTTGGAGAAAGATTGGGCAAATCCAAAAGCATTTTATAACTTATAACCTTAAAATTTAAAACAATACACCCTATCCTATTCTCCTTATAACTTGAGCATCTCCAGAGAATCCTGGAGAAAGATTGAGAAAATCGAGAAGCGTTTTATAACTTATAACCTTAAAATTAAAAACAATACACCCTATCCTATTCTCCTTATAGAAGTGGGTCTTTCCCCTATCGAGAGCCTAGCTATGACTAGGCTTTTGTTGTACAAGCACAAACTCAATAGCATAAGAGACCATAGACTTCCTAAGCTAGCTTTAAATTCCACCCAAAACCACCTAAGGCTTAAACGAGGTTGGTAGAAAGGCACCAGGGCCTGGTTAAACCATTGGGAGATCGAAGAGAATGTTGCATTGCAAAACATTAATAACATTAAAAAAATTGTTACTTCTAAGTTCAAAGAAAAAATGTGGTGTGAGAAAGATCTAGCAGCTAAAAGAAAATTAAGATATTATAAGGAGGTCATCAACCCCACCCTAGAAGATCAAAAGTATCTCTCTGTTTTAACTAGCTCAAAGAAGAAAATTAATATAGCCAAGATTAGAATGAACTCTCATGAGCTCCATAGTGAAACAGGTCATTGGACAGTTCCTAAAACACTATGGATGGAAAGGATCTTCCATCTCCGTGAGAATATGAACATTGGGTTATATAATCCTCGAGAAATATCAGCAAACTAGAACGTTTATAGCTTATAACCTTAAATTAAACAATACACCCCCATCTTAGAGATTCAACCAGATGATGAGCTTGTAAAGACTCACCTGACTAAGTGGGGGCCCAAAGTATTTTGAAGTGTTGTGTTCATTGTGAGGACCGTGTTTATTTTTAGACATGTCGATCATATTCTCTATGTATTGTAGGATGTTATTTGTGGATGGTTGGTCAAGTTGGAAAAATAGATGGACTTCTATTTTTGGACATATTGGGCAGAATCTATTTTTAGATTTCTAGTCTAAAAATAGATATGTCGAATATTATTAGCTCTTAATAATATTTGGACTCTAAACATTATCTTATTCTCTTGGAGCACTTCAGTTAAGTGCACAGATGTGGCACAGGAGCTGACAGAAGGAATTACGCCATTCCTGAGGGTTTAGTAGAGCTATTACATGGAGGACTTCAGTTATAACTCATGTGACAAAGTTTGGTGGAGTTGGAGAAGTAGTTGGTGAAGTTGTGTTCAGTTTAACTCAGTTAGACACAGTTGAGCTAGTTGTATCTAGTCTAACCGATTGATACACTAGTGAGAGTGGATAATTAATCGGCTAATGAACGAATGGCTTAATAACTTCACAATCAACCGAAGAATACATCATAATCCACGCAGCGGCGCTCATGGAGACCGTCGAGAGATAGGTGGGAAAGAGCAAGTGTGATTATCGGTCTTGTGACTATAGTGATGTATCGATTGCATCCAACACCAAGCAAGTGGAGATGCCAATGAGATTTCAGAGCAAGGCCGGAGTAATTCGAACTCATTCGCAGCCATTCTTCAGCTAGGATTGCTAGTGAGAGGCAAAGAAGGTGTGGCAAAGATCGGTGCATGGATTTGCAAGATCGGGCTTGATTAGTGTGTAGCGATTGTATTGTATTGAGAGCTTGATATGATCAGCTTTGTATGAGGATTGTTACATGATCTCTATGACATATATTGTATACAAATAGTTGGGGTTTTTAGCTTCAGGCTTTCCCATTAAACAACTGTGTTTATGTGTGTGATTTTTTATTGTTTCATGTGTGCATTGCAATCTTGATTTAATTTTCGCAAATGATCAATGGTGGAATAGATTTTGTATTTTGCATGAAGTTAAAATAGTGTGAGATCGGGAGAATCTTGGACATATAACACATAAGTTATATAATCCCAGAGAAAGATTGGGCAAATCCAGAAGCGTTTTATAACTTATAACCTTAAAATTTAAAACAATACACCCTATCCTATTCTCCTTATAACTTGAACATCTCCAGAGAATCCTGGAGAAAGATTGAGCAAATCTAGAAGCGTTTTATAACTTATAACCTTAAAATTAAAAACAATACACCCTATCCTATTCTCCTTATAGAAGTGGGTCTTTCCCCTATCGAGAGCCTAGGTATGACTAGGTTTTTGTTGTACAAGCACAAACTCAATAGCATAGGAGACCATAGACTTCCTAAGCTAGCTTTAAATTCCACCCAAAACCACCTAAGGCTTAAACGAGGTTGGTAGAAAGGCACCAGGGCTTGGTTAAACCATTGGGAGATCGACGAGAATGTTGCATTGCAAAACATTAACAACATTAAAAAAAAATTTACTTCTAAGTTCAAAAAAAAATGTGGTGTGAGAAAGATCTAGCAACTAAAAGAAAATTAAGATATTATAAGGAGGTCATCAACCCCACCCTAGAAGATCAAAAGTATCTATCTGTTTTAACTAGCTCAAAAAAGAAAATTAATATAGCCAAGATTAGAATGAACTCTCATGAGCTCCATAGTGAAACAAGTCGTTGGGCAGTTCCTAAAACACCATGGATGGAAAGGATCTACCATCTCTGTGAGAATATGAACATTAAGTTATATAATCCTGGAGAAATATTGGGCAAATCCAGAAGCGTTTTATAACTTATAACCTTAAAATTAAAAACAATACACCCTATCCTAGAGATTCAACAAGATGATGAGCTTAGTGAAAAGAGTCGCCTTGACTAAGTGGGGGCCCGCAGGCTATTTTTGGGCCAAGTCTATTTTTAGACTATGTTTATTTTTAGACATGTCGATCATATTCTATGAGTTGCAGGATGCTATTTGTGGATGGTTGGTCAAGTTGGAAAAATAGATGGACTTCTATTTTTAGACATATTGGGTGGAGTCTATTTTTAGACTGCCAGTCTAAAAATAGATATGTCGAATATTATTAGTTCTTAATAATATTTGGACTCTAAACATTATATTATTCTCTTGGAGCACTTCAGTTAAGTGCACAGATGTGGCATAGCAGCTGACAGAAGGAATTACACTATTCCTAAGGGTTTATTGGAGCTATTGCATGGAGGACTTCAGTTAGAACTCATGTGACAGAGTTTGGTGGAGTTGGAGAAGTAGTTGGTGGAGTTGTATTTAGTTTAACTCAGTTAGACTCAGTTGAGTTAGTTGTATCTAGTCTAACTGATTGATACACTAGTGAGAGTGGTGTGAATTAATTAGTTAATTAATTCACTAAATAATAACTCATTAATCAACTGAAGAATACATCAGTTAACTACAGTGCATGGAAAGTTCAGTGGAGACCAGTGGAGAGGTAGGTGAAAGAGCAAGTGTGACTATCAGTTGTGACTATAGTGATGCATTGATTGCATCCAACACTCAGTGGAGATGCCAATGAGGATTGCATGAGCAAGGCTAGAGTAATTCAAACTCATTCAGAGCCATTCTTCAGCAGGGATTGCGCAGTAGAGGCAGGCTAGCAAGTGGCAAAGATCGGTGCATGGATTTGCAAGATCGGGCTTGATTAATGTGTAGCGATTGTATTGTACTGAGAGCTTGATATGATCAGCTTTGTATGAGGATTGTTACATGATCTCTATGACATATATTATATACAGATAGTTGGGGTTTTCAGCTTCAGTCTTTCCCGTTAAACAACTATGTTCATATGTGTGAATTTTTATTGTTTCATGTGTGCATTGCTATCTTGATTTTATTTCCGCAAATGATCAATGGTGGAATAGATTTTTGTATTTTCAGGCGTGTTGTGTACAGTAGATCAGAGAATCTTGAAATATAATAATATAGGTTAAATCCTCGAGAAAGATTGGGCAAATCCATAAGCTTTTATAACTTATAACCTAAAATTTAAAACAATACACCCTATCCGTCTTCCTATAATCTCTGAGTATCTCTGAGAATTTATATATCGAGAAAATCCGTGAGCGTTTTTTATAACTTATAACTAAAATTAAAAAAAAAAAAATCAATACACCCTATCATATTCTCCTTATAGAAGTGGCTCTTTCCCCTATCAAGAGCTAGCTATGATTGGGCTTCTATTGTACAAGAAAAAACTAAATAGCATAGGAAACCATAGACTTCCTAAGCTAGCTTTAAATTCCACCCAAAACCACCTAAGGGTTAAACGAGGTTGGTATAGCGACATCAGGGCCTAGTTAAACCATTGGGATATTGATGAGAATGTTACATTGCAAAACATCAATAACATTAAAAAAATTGTTACTTCTAAGTTCAAAGAAAAAATGTGGTGTGAGAAAGATCTAGCAACTAAAAGAAAATTAAGGGATTATAAGGAGGCCATCAACCCCACCATAGAAGATCAAAATTATCTCTCTCTTTTAACTAGCTCAAAGAAGAAAATTATATAACCAAGATTAGAATGAACTCTCATGAGCTCCATAGTGAAACAGGTCATTGGACAGTTCCTAAGACACCATGGATGGAAAGGATCTGCCATCTCTGTGAGAATATGAACATCGAGGAAGAAAATCATTTTATAGTGCTCCTATGAGCACCACATTATGAGCTCAATTTCACAATCTTTATTGCCATACTAACCTTCTCCAGCCTTTTTAAGATGTCAAAATTATAAAGGGAGTCTCCTGAGGCTTCTCTCAAAGCTTTTTGAGCATAGAATTAAAAATCTAAATCAAACAAATAACCTTTTTAGGTCCCATAGACTTCTAAAAGATTTACTTTTAGTGATTAAATCACTTTACCATCATTATATATATATATATTTAATTTAATAAAATGTAATATGAATATATATAACAATTTAATTTAATATATATAATAATTTATTTTTTATAATTTAAATTTAATCTGTTTTTTTAATAATTTAATAATTTTATTTTATTTTATTTTTTCATTTTTAATTTTTAATCAATTATATATATATATAATTTAAATAGCGTTTTTATTTTTATTATTTTATTTTATTTATTTATTAAAATTTAATATATATATATTTTTAATTTTAATTTTAATTTTTTGTTTTTATTTTATTTTATTTTATTTTTTTTTGAAATTTTAATATATTTCTAAATTTTAATTTTAAAATATTATTAGTATTATTTTTAATTTTAAAATATTTTTTTATTATTCTAAAAGTTTTGTTTCAACACTTTCCGTTTTCGAGGTGTTTTTTGCACAAAAAAATTGGCTTTTACTTCTATTTTTAAAAAATGTAAAAAATTTACCGTGTAAGAAATAAAAATAAAAATAAAAAGAAAAAAGGTTGTTCGAGGATACAACTTTTCGTTTTCGGGGTGTTTTTTGCACAAAAAAAAATTGGTTTTACTTCCATTTAAAAAAAAATTTGAAAATTACCATGAAAAAAAAAGGTTATTCCATAATACAATTTTTCGTTTTCGGGTTGTTTTTTCTCGGTTTTTTGATGTTTTTTTGGTTAGAGTTATTGATTTGAGGTAAGTTCTCGTTTGATTGGTAACTATGTTTATTGGAGATGTTGAAATTCCTTCAAAATTACATTGGCTTTGCTGATGACGCCTGTCGTAATACAAAAAACCTATCTTCGCTGCTTGGGTTATTTATTCACCCATTGATGAGTTAGTTTCTATTCACGGGGTTTGCCTCAGTCAAACAACAAACAATATTGCATAATATAACACAGTCATTGAGCTATTATCTAATGCCATTACATTTGGCATGCGACGTTTGATTACTAGGTTAGATTCGCAACTCATTGTATTGCATTTAAATGGTGTTTATGCAATAAAAAATCCATTATTGTTAAGAATGTTTTTAAGGGTCTGTCTCTTGGAAAGAGAGCTTGATTACATTAAATATCAACAAATTTCGAGAAATTTAGACACGTTAGCTAATGAATTGGTTAATTAAGTTTTAAATAGGCATTTGCAACATTGAACGTTAATCAAAACAATATTCAATCCATATTGAACAAGATACTCAGAGACCAAAATTAGTATCATCATTAGGTCAAAATAGTTGTTTATCATAGTTTGTCAAAAAATATACATCATCTATGATCATAGGTCTCAAACACCTTATGATCTAAATATACTGATACGAAAAACAAAAATGTCGTCTAAAACGACTATCAACTATCCATGATGATGATCATGATAGCGGAGTATAGCACGTGCCACTCGGCGCAAGTATCATCTGAATGGACCAGGAACCTCGGTCACATGCCTCTAGTATCGGAGAGGAAAATCATCTATCCCAGTCTTTGGGATATCTATGGTCAACCTCTCCAGATTATGTTCCAACTTTGTGAGGGCCTCAGCTGCATCAGTATGCGGTGGAATTGCTGCTATAGGTTGTGCTTCTCGTTTATCAAATCAACAAAGCACCATTGGTTGTAATAGGCCTACATCTGCGTTAAAATGTTTTTTATTATCAGTATTGGATGATAAAAATAAAATAAAAATTATAAAACATAAAAACTCAAAATGAGACTTTTTACCTGACTCATCCCACTCTGCTCGATGTGGGAGTGTTGTATCAGGGTCACCCTGAAATCCACCCCTGCATAGGGGAAGTACTCGATCATGAAAATCTGGCTTCTCAGCCATATGAAAAACTGAGGTGTATATTAGACAATAGCATCTCCATCGCCGCCATGGAGAGCCATCAACGAAACCCATCACAACATGTGAGGATCTCTTAGCTTCGTAGGATTCACTAATTGTTTTTGTGGTACAAGGAGTGGAATCCTCTCTAAAGAAAAAGATATAAGAATGGTACCATAGCCGAAATTCTTCAGCTTACCATTTTTTTCTCAAGTAAGTTATCCTTTCATATTAACAACTACTCCTTCACACCAGTTGAATATTGTTCCCTTGGAACACTCAATAGTCATTTGCATCTGTGCTTTGGCGGCCACATGAGGAGCTACACTGCCACAGAATCTAGTAACTATCAAAGAAATAATCTTAAGATCAAGTCGTTCGATAGTTTTTATATCGATTCGACCATCTTTCAATTGTGAATGCTTAGTGCAATATTGCACCATATACGAAGTAGTGGGTTGTCCTCCTGGTTGTGTGCCAAAAAAAGAAATGTTTCTTCCCCTGTGGGGCGAACTAGTGAGGAAATAAATATCCTCTGCATCATTGATGAGCCTATTATCTCCAATGATAAAACATTGTTCCTGGATATCCCAGGCATTTAATTACCCACCAGGTCATCAGCTCTAATTGGGCTTTCATTCCTTGTATGGAACAAAATTTGTGTAGTCCACAATTCTTTAAAGCCCAAAGCATTGTTGGGCTATCAATTGCCTCATTATCATGTGTTTCATGCTCACGTTCTCTCCACTCAAGCATGGTTGTTTCATTTTTCCTTCAAACAATCATTAAAAGCATTAGGAATCTTTTGGAAGAACTTAGAGAAATTTTGATGGAAATAAAACCATTTTTGAAAAATCCCATGGTGCCTGCTGAGATTTTATTTGTATACAGTGCGTTTTTCCGCACGATCTGTACATAAAAAATGTGGCAGAATGATAAATTTCCGTGTTAAAAATTATTGGGGTGCGTAGGTTCGATAAGGAAAACCCACCTCGGCCTCCGCTGAACTGAGTGCCACGGATGTTTATTTCTTGCTGTACCAAGAAATTGCTATAGATCCGATACTGAAAATCCCTCTAGATGTTCTCTTTTTGTCCATTGGGCTTCCTGCCCAATCTGCATCCGTGAAGCCATGCAGCTTCACCTCATCTGACTGTCTGTACCATAGTCCATACCCATATGTGCCCCTGAGATACCTCAGGACATGCTTTCCTGCCTTCCAACAGAGCTTGGTAGGCTTAACCATCGCTTGTGAAAGCTGTTCATCGTATACATGGCGGTCCTACGTAATGACTCAATACATGGAGCGAACCAACCAACTCGTCAAGGAACAATGGCATCCATCACTTCGCCGACAGCATCCTCTTTCCTCCAACCACCAGGAAGAGGAGTGTCGATAGGCTTGCAGCCTTGCATGTGAAACTTCTCCAGTATCTCCCGGCCGTACTTGCCTTGAGACACAAATAGTTCACCTTTCCGCTGCCAAAGTTCCAATCCCAAGAAATAATGAAGGAGGCCCAAGTCCTTCATCTCGAACTCCTTTGCAAGATATGCCTTGCATGAGTGTATCAACAGTTCCTTACCCGTTAGTATTAAATCATCTACATAAATTACAATGATCAAAAGCTTAGCCTCCACCACAATCTGGTATAGGTTTGGATCCGCCTCACTCTTGGCGAAACCAAGTCTGGTGAAATAATTGTCTATCCGTGTGTACTAAGCATGAGGTGCTTGTTTCAGCCCATACATCGCTCATTTGAGCCTACACACATGTGACTCGCTGTTGAAGATTTCGAATCCTTCGAGCTGCTTAATGTACACCTCATCCTCAATGATTCCGTTGAGGAACACAATCTTCACATCCATTTGATGAATGTGCCAACCCATCTGTGCTGAGAGAGCAAGGATGGTCCATATGGAAGAATACCTTGCGACAGGTGCAAAGGTTTCTTCATATTCAATCCCCTCAATTTGTGAGAAGCTTCGAGCAACAAATCTTGCCTTATACTTCTCAATGCTCCCATCAGCAGCTTGCTTCACTTTGTAGATCCATCTCAAACCTACCACTGATTTCCCTTCCGGCCTCGGGACAATCTCCAATGCATTGTTTCTGACAATCGAATCATACTCTTCCATCATGGCATCTACCCATGCAAGATCCTCCATAACTTCCTCGAAATAGGATGGCTCCGTCACGATACACTTGCTCATCAGAGCCATGTATCGATTAAATCAGTCAGGTGACTGTCTCTCTCTGCGCTATGATGTGGGAACTCCTACATTCTGTACTGCATCAAGATTCAGTCGCTCAGCTTCTGTAGTGCGCTTCCGCCCTCTGATGTTTGGTGCTGAATGAGTGGTTTCTTCCACTCCATGAACCTCCTCTTATGGATGATCCACATCTTGAGGCTCATCTTTAGGAACAAGTAGCTCCTCCTCTGCATGCAAGTGTAGCTCCCTCTCAAGAGACAACTTCATGGCTTTCTCCTCATGAAATTTGATATCCTGCCGCACAATAATCATCCCACTGTCTGGAAAATACACACGATAATTGTGGGGTGTTTCTATGTACCCCAAAAATATCCCAACATCTGCGGTCAGCTCCAGCTTCTTCCTAGCATCCTTCGTCACATGAATGTAAACAGGTGAGCCAAAAATCTTCAAATGAGAAATATCAGGCTTTTTACTAGAAAACGCCTCTTCGGGTGTAGTCATTCCAAGTACTCTATGAGGACAACGGTTTTCCACATAAACCACAATGTTGCATGCCTCAGAACACAAGTGTATGGGAAGGCCCTGATCATCCAAAATCGCCTGTGCAGCACCCACAATCGTTCTGTTCTTTCTCTCTGCAACCCCATTCTGTTGTGGGTTATAAGGCGCTATAAGTTCTCTTTAAATTCGTTCTTTACTACAGAAGTCTTTGAATTTTCCAGAGATGTATTCACCACCATTATCGCTCCTTAGAGCTTTCACCTGCTTCCCCGACTCTTTCTCAACCAACACCTTGAACTCACAAAAATTTGAGTATGTCTCGCTCTTCTTCTGCATGAAGAAGATCCAACACTTATGAGAAAAGTCATCAACAAATATCACATAATACCTGTGCTTTACTGTTGAAGCAACCGAGAAATTTCCACACACGTCTGTGTGAATTCTCTCAAGGATCGTCGAGGCATGACTATCCTTCTCATGAAAAGTGGTCTTCACAAATTTTCCCAAAGTACATCCCTTGCACTGATCTGACTGCGCAAGTGTACCTTTGGGAAGCTCGTTAGAAATCTGCTGCAAAATTTTCAAAGCGCCATGATGAAGATGGCCCAATCTCCTATGCCACAATTCACCCTCATCCCGGCTCACCAGTCCTTCTGCTTTTCCTGCCATTGTTGCGCAGCCATCTACCTGTAATTAATAAAGATTCTTAACTCAAATCCCTATCCTCCTGGTTTGACCATTTTTTTTATGGCGCAGGAAGGCTTTTCCCTCGCTAAAAACAACATCATAACCCTTGTTTTCCAACATCGCCACGGAGATCAGATTCTTCTTCAATCCTAGAACATGCATGACATCCTTCAAGATTAAAATTTTACCGGACTCCCTCTCAAATGAAATGGTCCCGATACCAGTCGCACTATATCTACCATCATCGCCCATCTCGATGTGCACTCCAAGATCCTTTTCCTGCAGATCACTAAACAAATCTTTGTCTCCGGTCATATGGAAAGACGCACCAGTGTCAAGAAACCACATCGATCGCATCACAATTGAAACCAAGCATGCGATCAAAGAAAAATCTAGCTCAAACTGCGAGGCTAAGGCCTCTCCTACTACAGAACCAATAGCGCTCTTATTCTTCTTCTTCTGTGGACAATTAGTGGCGAAATGCCCATGCTAGTGACAGTGAAAACAATTCACCTTGGAAAAATCCTGCTTCTTTCCTTTCGCACCGGATTGAGAAGGATTTTTCTTCCCCTTCCCTTTCCTTGCTTTGGCAGCCAAATCGCAATTTTCTTCATCTTCATTCTTCGATGAAGATCCATCCTTGGTACCCCGCCTTATCTCCTCCTGCACAAGATCTGACCAAAGTCGCTCCCATCCTGGCAGTTTCTCCCGTCCATTGACAGAGTCTTCGTAGATATGCCAACTCTTCGGAAGCCCAAGGAGAGCCAAGCTCACCAAGTCTTCTTCATCAACAGTAACCCCCACACTTCCCGACTCATCCTTCCAGTGGAAAAACTTTGTGAGGTGTTTTGGTATACTGTCGCCTTTCTCCATTTTTATTTTTTTGAGCTTGTATTTAAGTGCCAACTTCCTCTGGTCACTTCTTCTTTGGAACAAGTTTGTCAAAGCCTTCCACATTAAGAATGGAGTGGCTTTACCATGAAGGATGGACACAATGTGGTCCTTCACACCTTCCAACAGAATCCTTCGACACTTTTCTACCTTCTTTTGCCATTCATCAAGTGCGGCTGCATCGCTAGAAGTGGGCTTCGGAATATCAACATCTATGAACTTCTTTAACCCATTATCATCCAGCATCGCCTCCATCCTGTCCTTCCATGCAATATAATTCGAGCTCCCATCAAGGGCATCTTCCAATCGCAATCTGTTGAAAGACATTTCAATGAATGCTCAACTTCGACACCAAAAAAACACTACAGCAAATTCGAATTCCACTAGCACAAAACTCAACCGCTTCAATGATTACAATCTCCTATGACCAATACTACTCCGATACCATGTAGAAATTATATAACTTATGTGTTATATGTCCAATATTCTCCTGATCTCACACTATTTTAACTTCATGCAAAATACAGAATCTATTCCACCATTGATCATTTGCGCATAGTTGGGTGCATATGTAGAAATTATATAACTTATGTGTTATCTGCCACCCCGATCCTGTCTCTATGGTATTCAAATTTGCTCCTGGTGAGCGCCTTCGTCAGAATATCTGCATCCTGATCGTCCATATGAATGTAAGAAAGCAAAATGATATTCCGTTGCACACAATTTATGATATGATGATACCAGATGTCAATATGTTTAGATCTATCATGAAATATTGGATTAACCGAGAGTTTAATGCAACTCTGATTATCACAATATATCACAGTGGGATCTAAATGAGAACCAAACAAACTGACCAGGATCTTCCTCATCCATTACCCAACCTGGAACTGACGGTTCGTGAAATGGTCCACTGGTTCACCCGATATAAACTTCAGAAGTTCTATGGTAAAAACACTTTTTTACTACTTTGGAAATCAAATGGTGAAAATGACTTGTCCTTTCCAATTTTTATAGGTTTTATAAATAAAATAATATATTTGATTTATTTTGACCTTTAGAAGTTCAAATTTTCAATATGTTTACTATAATTGAGAACAAATTATTGTGATTTTTGAGTTTTTTGTGCAGAGAAGAGGTTGTGTTTAAAAAACAAATCATTTTGACGATAGAGAAAACTTTTATCACTTTTTCAGACTCTTGAAAGACACAAAAAAGAGGAACCATGGAGTTCTCTTTTAAGCCCTTTTCAGACTCTCTAAATATGAAAAGATTGCCGAGCACTTGACTATTCGAACTCGTTAAAATAAATGAGCAATCGTCTACTTAGTATAAGTTTGCCCCTTTTTCGGACTGAACTAGACTAATTACAAAAAAGGTATATGTTGACTAAGCATGGTCAATAGAGTTATCTCCTACATTATTTTATCCTTTTTTGGGTTTGAAAGACTAAATTTATGAAAAATAACACTATGGATTTTTCTTATGTTTTTCTTTTGACTCCATAAAACTGAAAAACACCGAATTAATCCTATGTTGGACTCGTTAAAATTAAATAGTATAGGACCCATCGATCACAACGGGACCGAACCACTCCTTCTTAGGGTTTGTTAAAATTACTAAGATGGACTCATCCAGAGGATGAGCTTACACAACAAGCAAATGTTATCCTCCTCGAGCTTGACAAAAATAAAGAGGTACTTGCTAATAATGGCGGGTTAAATTTGAGAAAAGAATCAATCTTTTATACTTGTTTTAGAAGCAACATGTCACTCTTGAACATGACACTTTTTCACACTCATGTCTGGGTTGGGTAATCCTTTTGTCTTATAGTTAATCGAACCTCATTGAAAGTCTTCAGCTCGTTTTGGGTATTAGCTTTAATTCAAATGTTTCCAAGTCATTTACAGTGTTGTTATGTGTTCAAGGGAAAGTTCAACTTCAATTCATTATTCATTGCAAATATTTGTCTCCATTCGCGTTGATCATCCCTTAGTTAATCCTTGCAAAATATTTCTTCAAAACTTGACATAATGGTTTTGTGTCATAGGCCCTCTTGTGACAGATCACTTCCTATCGACTTCAGCTCATTATCTAGGAAGTTAATCTAAAAATCTTATCAGTACCTTGAAATCTACATGCCTTAATGACAGGTTTCTCGCCTTCGATGATAGGTTTTCATTATTGGTCTTCAATCGAATGAATCTATGAGTGTTCGACTGCAAATCATTCATTCACATTTCATAGATTATACTGGGGTAATTTGAGAGCCATTTTAATTATTGGTGGTTTCTCTCACAATTGTTAACGATTTTTATCATTGACTAGTAATCAAGTGGTTTCTACCATGTTCAACTTCGAAACAATCAATCGCATGGTTAGATTCGTACTAGTTCGAGAAATGAAAATAAGGACCCTGGATCTAGTTTCAACCATCCAGGTTACGAGGAGTTATGTATTCATGTTTTAGTAGACTAATTCATAACAGATGGATGCATCCATACTATGTCTATTATTTATGTAATTATAGGTTACTTATGTACCAGGACATATAGTTATTTTTTCTCTGAGTATGGGAATGCCTCTTACTGGTTTTCGACTGATGTCTCTGATCCAATCCTTGATATGATAAAACACTTCACTCCGTTGAAATATTTTCTCAGACTTCGCACTTTAGGGGGCAGTCTGTTACACGTCATTTTGTCACCATAAAATTTTATGACCAATATGGATCTATCACCATCCATACTCATGCTTCCATAGAAGTCAAACATCTATATTCCTTAACCAAGTATTGGAAATTAGGGAAATAAATTTTAAATACTCTTCAAGATGATCTGCGCACTTTTTGTGGTCACTTCATGCACGTGTGCATGTCTTACTAATCTTACCTGTAGACTTTTGCGCTCTGTTTCCTGATATAATATGCGCACCCCATTTAAAATAAAGTAAAGGTGAAAAGTAACTTCTAGAAGCATAGTTTGGCGCATATTATTCCAACTAAAAGCCTCTGAGTCGCACCAGTTTGAGCTAAAGCTCTCCAATCATGAAACTTATCCCCTTGGGTTAAGGAACCCTAATCCCATCATTTGTAGATCACACCCCTCTATTGGTGAATCTTAAACCTCCTCAATTTCTCCTATAAATTGAGTTGAAAATTCAGGGTTAGGGGGTTCACTTATGATAATCTTATGCCAATCATTCTAGAGTGGAAAGCTTGTTAAACCAAGGAGGAATATTGGAAGGAATACGGGAGGAATTTGTATGACATCAAGGCTTGGTTTTAATATTTCTCTTTATATTCCTAAATAATACATTTGGATACTTTTTCTCATTGTGTTGTTTTCGGATTCATTAAAACAATTACAATTCCTAATCTCCTTGATCATTAAGTTAAGCTAGTATTTGGATTATTACATACTACATATGCTTTTGATTCTTTGCATGTTTTTGAATGTAGGTTTCTTCTCAGCATTGAAGTACTAATTCGAGTCAAAAGGAAAGGTCTTCAACAAACATCTCGTTGAAATATAAGAGCATTATCCTCTCTTTTCTAGTTTTGATAATATTAATGCTAATAGATTAGGGAAAGAGAAATTCTTATGTCTGTTTGTTTCTAGTTATCTGTTTAGATACTAGGGAGATCGCCCTTGTCCGCAAGAGAGATTTATCTAGGTAACACTTTTGGTCCAATCCTTTCAAGAATCTTGAAAGGTCCACAATACCAAGGTGCCATCTTGACACATGATCCAGTCCTCAAGGAGCTCTTCTTGAGCTTGATGCGCAAGTACACTTGTTCCCCAACTCGAAACTCCTTAAACAACTTGTGTCGATCTGCATAACTTTTCTGTTTATCCTGTGATGCCTTTAAATTCTTATTTATTACCTACATTTCCTATTCCATCTTTGCCAACATATTTGGTCCTATAAATACCATGTTAACTATATCACTCACACTTATAGGAGTATTACAACTTCAACCATAGAGTGCCTCAAATGGGCTCATCCTTAGTGATTCCTGATACCCATTGATGTAAGTGAACTCTACCAGTGGAATATACTCTTCCAAGTTTCATTGTTGATTGTAATGTCCCGAAATGGAAATCAACAGAATTTTTCACCACTGAAATGTTCCTTTGTCAGAAATATGAACAAGGCTATTTCAGAGATGGACTGAGAGGGATTTTACCAGTTATTTCACCTCTAAAGAGAGGATGAGAACTGGAGGCTTCCTGGCCCTTACTCAGACTCTGCCTATAGCTATGTAAATATTTCTTCCTCCAGGAAGATCTTGCTCAAAGGATGAGCTACAACAACATTTGAAATTTAACAAGCAACAACAACAATGAAATATCTTTACTCATAAAATGTGAGAAGAGTATAAATCTGATTTATAATCTGCAGTAGCAAGAGATATACAAACTCCTTGAGGAATATGCCTCTCAAGGTGAGCTTAAATCAGCCTCTAAGGAAAATGTACATGCAATGGAGAAACAAGCTGCTACATAACCAAGCACTCTATAACTGCGCAATATATAAGGAAAAAAGCCTACAGATAGATCTGAATACAAGGATATAACAATATCAACTCAAGAAATGAGGGGGGAGCAAGCTCTAAACCCATGAAAATAACTAACTAAAAATCCTTAGAAGGATTGGCTGCAATACATGTACAGAATGATAAATTACAAAAATGTCGGAGTAGTTGGGTAGCTACTGCAGCTCAATACTAATACATGAATGGAGAAGGGAAATAATGCTGCAAACAATATAGCAACCTCCTCCAATGATCTTCTAAGTTAAAGTTTGCCCCTTTCACTGAAGATTACTCTCTCTGATTCCCCCGGTGAATCCACCTACAATTGCCCTCTGAAAATAACACTGTAAGAGGGAGTGACTGCACTGGGGCTGAGATGAAACACTTGGCCCTATGCCAAAATCTGCAATAAAGCTCCGGAAATGTCCTTTGCTGATTTCTTAGAGAAAGAAGAAGACCTCCTCTTCAAAACTAGCTCAGGAAATGGTGGGATGATGATCCCTCACTGCTACCTCCAACAACTCCAATGAATCTGCCCAACAGAAACGTTGTAGTTGAAAGAGATGGCTTTGGCCTCAAGCCTGGATGTGAGGAAGATGAAGAAAAACTCCTCCAAGGCTTCCCAATGAAGGAGGGAAGACTTCTAAACAGAAATCTCCCTTATGCTAAGCAGCACAAGCTATCTCAGTTGAACAACTGAAGAGAGCTACAAAATCGAATTCTCAAGCATGAAAAATGAACAATGGCTCTCCTTCACCTTTTTATGCAAGGAATGATTCCTTGCCATGTACCCCACCCATTAGGGTTTCTCTCATCCTCTAATTTCCCTTCATTCAAAACTGCACAGTCTTCTTGTGCAAGCTTCCCTTCTTTGGCACATTGTTGACTTGGTCAACCATGGCCTAGTCTTCTTCCTTTTGGCCCTTTTCACACTAGGGAATGTCAAATTAGCCACTTAAGTGACTCTTTGCACCTTAGGAGAGTTTATTTTTCTGCTACATGGGCTCCCTTACCCATTCTATTCCTTTTATTAAAATAAAAGCAAAATTAATGTTCCAAATACTTTATTGAAAAATTTGGAACATTACAGTCCTCCCCTCCCAAAACTTGCTTGTCCTCAAGAAAGAGCAAGGATGAAATGAAAAAGATCCTCCACTTAAGGTATGGAGTCTGAAATATTCTCATGTAGATCCTCCATCCCCAAGCAATCAAACAAGAAAAATGAGTCACCCTCCAACTAGGCAACTCCTGAAAATACTCCTCCACCTTGTGCTCATGTATAAAAGGTGGGCTGAAATGTTGAACATGGTAATATGCATAGCCTACCCCATGCCATCCTCTTCTCCACTTATGATGAATGGAGAATGTATTTTGATCCTGGGCTGCAAAATGCTTGCCCTCATGTGGCAAGATGAAGACTAGATCTCCAAGGATCTCTCCTCTAACGCTATAAATCATGCTGGCCCAAATAATCTCATATATGATGAGTTGGAATTCATCATCATATGGTATCCAACCAGTCATATGGCTCACCTACAAGAGAAACCAATGTCTGAACATGGTGGCCATATCATCCTCCATACTCCCCTTGGAGCATGTGCTGCAAAAAGAATGGAGGTCTGTCCTCCCAAAGGGCACATCCACCCAATGAGTTCTTCCCTCCTCATGATGAATATGGGGCTGCTGCTGATATATGGCTGAAATAAAATGGTATTCAAAAGAGACCCAAGCCACCCCATCAATCATACAATCCATGAAATGCCTCCTCCAAAAATTCGGACTCTCTAAGTGGCTCCTCCCACATGAAGGAAAGAGGTGAAGCCTGACAATCAGGGGTTGCCCATTGTTTCCCCTGAAACATACACCATGCAAAGTGGGGAGAATCCTACTCCCAATGGGCATCATCAACTCATGTCGCACTCTCCAAACAAAGCCCCCCATGTACCAATAAAAATCCGCAATGCATGGAAGCAAGAACAAATAAAAGCAAGTTGTCTCATGACAACCGAAAAGTGGATCATTGTTCCACCAATGGAACCTGCGCAGTGCATTCTCTCCCTGCATCAAAATAGAAAGTAACAAGTGCTTTCCCAGCCACTTGTTAGCTGCCACATTCATCCTGCAATATGTGATCATGAAAACATACCTTGGTGCCAAAGGTGCACACCAAAAGCCATGTGGCTTTCCCCCACAATCCACTGCTAAAATATTCATTATAATTGCTGCAATAGACCATGAGCAAGGAAAAACATAGTGTGAAAGAATGGAAGATCCTCCTTGGCATAATATGTTGCTCATATAGATAAGAGAGTGCCAAACATAAAGCAAATGGTTACCTCCCTCATCATGTGCTTTGGTCTTTGAGCTGAAATGGCTCAAGTGAAAAATCCCCCTTACTGCAACATAGTAGGGGAGTGGTTGTGCCAACCATCTCATCATCTCTTGGGCTATGCATCTAGCCATATGTTGAGATGCCTCCATCAGAAAGCCCTCCCAGGTAGACTCCTCCATCAATAGATAGTATGCATAAGAATGCCGAAAAGAAGAATTCAAGGTTGCTGCATGTAGGTGTCTCTTCTTGTGCTTGTGAGCCCAAGCCAAGATAATCAAAACAGAGCAAGGGATGTTGCCATCCATTACTTCCTCATCCTTTTCTCCTACATGTCTCCAAGACACATTACTTGTGAAGTGGTTTTGAGAACACTTCAGCAAGTAATCCAAGCTCTCAAGTGATAGCGATGATGGCCTTTGGAGTAGGGCCATTGTCATCTCAAAGCTCCCCTCTTTGACATGAATCTTGTCAAAGACTCCTCCCATCTGTTGCTGCAAATGTAGAGCCCCTCCCATGAAGAAGGTGCTATCTAGGAATCTAATGTCAAAGAGTAATCCTCTTGCTCCCACAACATACAAACAAATCCTGAGCAACAAGAATGTTTGCTGCTCCTCCATACTTCCACCATAATTAATCTGAAATGGGAACATAATGAGTGGTAAGAGAAATGCCATCCCATCGTGATGCTTCCATGCTCTCCTCTTTTTTCATCAAGAGCAATAATTGTGAAATGATCCTAGGACCTATGGGTTATGGATCCTCCACATTTCCGCTGGGCACACTTCATCCAGAAGGCTCTTCTCTTTGGTGTAAGTATCCTGCCACTCCTCTTCCTTCTCAAACCCCATGAAAAGGAGTAGGTCACATGTTGGCCAAACTCTCTCAAGAGCAACCAACACAACATGGCTTCTTGCTGCCCTGTATCATAGATCTGCAAGAGGCTCACCATCCTCTTGCCTCCCATCCACATCCAATCAACTCCTAGTGGATGATATTCATCTTTCTACAACTTGGTATCTCTCCCATAAGAGCTACCATCATCCCAAAATAGAATTCTGTCTTTGCATTTCATGGGACATTGAAATGCAATCTCCTTTATGATACATGTCTCAAACCCCAACCTCCTATGTGGAGCATAACTCATCAATGTTGCATGAGGATAATAAGGGTTTCTTTCTCCCTTGATCAAATCAAGGTGGCACAGCGCTGTTGAAGTCTCCTCCTCAAGACAGACAACATGCAATAGTATGCTATCTCTCATAGAATGTGCTAAATCATCATAAAATGGAAACTCATGCATACCTTTGCAAATTTTGGGAGAGTCTTGTGTGGCTGCAAGAATCTCTTCCCCAACTATGCTAGTTGCCTCAACTGCTGAAGATGGAGGCTGATCCTCCATGATTGTGATAGCGCAGACATGTGCCTCTTCTGCTAGTGGTGAGGGTTCCTCCCTCCTTTGGCCAAATAATCTGATCAATGTATGAGAAAATTCAGCAAGAGTGGAAACCCTTGCATGCCTCCCATAGCTGAACCACCAAGCCTTTGCTTCTCCCTCAAGGTGCAGCACTGCAATTGCTATAGCCTCTCTGTGTGCTACAGGATGTAACAGGAAGAAAGCCTCCAGCTTCTTCACCCAAGCCTTTGCTGCACATGTAAGTGACCCATAAAATGTAGACAACATAAATCTATTGCCTTTCATCATCCCATGACTGTAGGGTCTCCTTTCCTCCTTCTGTTGAATATAGTGAGGGAAAGATAGAGTCTCTTGGAAGACTCTAGGGTTTGTTCTGTATTCAGCAAGGTACCCACTTAGAATTTTGAATTCCAAGTGCTCTCCATGCTTCTACTCTTCTTCTCTATGAGAATAGGAAGTGCATGGTCCTTCCTCTTCTCCTTTCTCTGTCTCCTCAACCTCCTTGGAGAGGTTGTTGCTGGATCTGAAAATTGATGAGATCAGTCTCATCCTCTGCATCAATCTGGCCTCTTCTTCTTTGAAATTCAAACTTCATAGGCTGAGCCAAGTTCGAAGCTCTGATACCACTGTAATGTCCCGAAATGGAAATCAACAGAATTTTTCACCACTGAAATGTTCCTTTGTCGGAAATATGAACAAGTCTATTTCAGATGGACTGAGAGGGCTTTTACCAGTTATTTCACCTCTAAAGAGAGGATGAGAACGAGAGGCTTCCTGGCCCTTACTCAGACTCTGCCTATAGCTATGTAAATATTTCTTCCTCTAAGAAGATCTTGCTCAAAGGATGAGCTACAACAACATATGAACTTTAACAAGCAACAACAACAATGAAATATATTTACTCATAAAATGTGAGAAGAGTATAAATCTGATTTATAATTTGCAGCAGCAAGAGATATACAAACTCCTTGAGGAAGATGCCTCTCATGGTGAGCTTAAATTAGCCTCTAAGGAAAATGTACATGTAATGGAGAAACAAGCTGCTACATAACCCAACACTCTATAACTGCTCAGTCTATAAGGGAAAATGACTGTAGATAGATGTGAATACAAGGATATAACAATATCATCTCAAGAAATGAGGGGGGAGCAATCTCTAAACCCCTGAAAATAACTAACTATCAATCCTTATAAGGATTGGCTGCAATACATGTACATAATGATAAATTACAAAAATGCCGGAGTAGCTGGGTAGCTACTGTAGCTCAATATTAATACATGAATGGAGAAGGGAAAAAATGCTACAAGCAATATAGAAACCTCCTCCAATGATCTTCTAAGTGAAAGGCTTCCCCTTTCACTGAAGATTACACTCTCTGATTCCCCCGGTGAATCCACCTACAATTTCCCTCTGAAAATAACACTGTAAGAGGGAGTGACTGCGTTGGGGCTGAGATAAAACACTTGGACCTATGCCAAAATCTGAAATAAAGCTCTGAAAATGTCCTTTGCTGATTTCTTAGAGAAAAAAGAAGTCTTCCTCTTCAAAAATAGCTCAGGAAATGGTGGGATGATGATCCCTTACTGCTACCTCCAGCAACTCCAATGAATCTGCCCAACAGAAACGCTGTAGCTGAAAGAGATGGCATTGGCCTCAAGCCTGGATGTGAGGAAGATGAAGAATAGCTTGTCCAAGGCTTCCCAATGAAGGAGAGAAGAATTCTAAACATAAATCTCCCTTATGCTAAGCAGCACAAGCTATCTCAATTGAACATTTGAAGAGAGCTGCAAAATCGAATTCTCAAGCATGAAAAATGAACAATGGCTCTCCTTCACCTTTTTATGCAAGGAATGCTTCCTTTCCATGGACCCCACCCATTAAGGTTTCTCTCATCCTCTAATTTCCCTCCATTCAAAACTGCACAATCTTCTTGTGCAAGCTTCCCTTCTTTGGCACGTTGTTGACTTGGTCAACCATGGCCTAGTCTTCTTCCTTTTGGCCCTTTTCACACTAGGGAATGTCAAATTAGCCACTTAAGTGACTCTTTGCACCTTAGGAGAGTTTATTTTTCTACTACATGGGCTCCCTTACCCATTTTATTCCTTTTATTAAAATAAAAGAAAAATTAATGTTCCAGATACTTTATTGAAAAATTTGGAACATTACATTGATGCATCACATATCCTCAACATGTCCTCCAATATCCTGTTGACCCTCTCTCTCTGTCCATCTATCTGCGGATGATAAGTTGTGCTGAAGTCCAACTATATACCCAAACCTGGAAATAAATCTTTCCAAAGCCTATAAGTAAACTTAGAATCCCTATTGACACAATATTCTTTGGAACACTGTGCACCTCACCACATCCCTGATGAAGACTTGTACTACATCATTAGCCAAATAAGTAGACTTCACCAGAAGGAAGTGCACTACCTTCGTCAAAATTTCCACCACAACCATGATGGAATCATGTTGTTTAGATGTCTTCGGCAAATCTGTGATAAAATACATAGAAATGACCTCCCACTTCCACTCTAGAATCGAAATCGGTTGTAGTAGTCCACATGGATGTTTAACCTATGCTTTCACCTTTTGACAGTCAAAACATCTAGCCACAAACTTTGCCACATCCTTTTTCAAATTTAGCCATTAATAAAACTTCTTCACTGTTTTCAATGTCTTTTGATATCCTGGGCAACTTGAATACAATTTGGCATGAAATTACCTCAAGATAAGCTTATTGAGCTCACTTTTATCTAGTACATAGATCTAGTCCCTAAATTTTATCAAGCCACCTATCGTGAGTGATCTTAATGGAGTATGTTAGTGTTGTTGGGCTAATTACTCTTTGAGATTCTGAATATAGTGTTTTATGTGTGCTTAAGGGTTTCCATTCTCTTGCAAATTATCGAGTCTCATGAATGTTTTTTTTTAATGTAAATTTAGTGAACAATTTAACATAAAAATAAAGGCTGAACAATAAAAAATACAGTACATAACATCGCCATACAACACATCAACACAGGTATTTGATGAAGGAGTTCACCCCTCCTGGGCTACATCTCCTTGGTCCAGATTCCATGGCTTGGGCCTCTATATTATGCTCAAATTGAAAAATTGACCTATTTACAATGCTCTTTTCCCCCCTAAAATTGCACCAATGAGTCTAGAATGCCCAAAAATGGTCATCTAGCCTCTTTCTACACTTGAATTGGTCAAAAACTCCAAAAGTTATGACCATTTACATTTTATCCACTATTTCAAGACCGAAATTAGCTAACTTGAGCTAAACTGGCAGTCTCCGCCGAAATTGGGGGTTTCGCCAACTTAAACATCATTAAGTTAAGTAAGTGTTTTAGCTCTAATTTTTCTCTTATGCTAATCCTGAATTAACTGTGGATTAGGCGCAATTAAGTACAAGTTTAAGGTTTATTAAACACGGTTTAATGCGTTAACTCCACATTATGGAGTGGCTCCCACCGATGGTCTTGTGCCGAAGTCATATGGTTAAGGGGCTGGCCCCCTCTTCCCCCACCATAATAAATGGTATACTATAAATATATGTGGCAACCCTTAGATGTTAAGAACCATAGTGTGGTAGATTGGTAATGCATGGTGCTAGCTAGTGGGAGGTCGCAGGGTCGAACCCCAATGCCTCCGCCTCGAATTTGAACCAAAATTTTTGGTCCAACATACAATCATGGGTTGGGGGGGGGGGGGTCATGTGGTAGCCCCAGGCTACACCACATGTCCTCACCCAATTGGCTAAACTTGAAACCGGCCAAAATTTTCCACATAACCAAGAAACCTGACCAATACCATGCTGCCACTTGGTAGTTCACCATTTACTAGAGGAAAATTCCAAAATCAACCCTACATAGTCAGCATGCCATGTCAGCAGTACAGACTGCTGACTGGGCACTCGTTTGTCATTAAAAAAAAAAAATCATGTTTAGCAAAGCGAACAGAACTTGTTTCCGGGAGCATACATAGTCCATTTTGCACAAAACAAAGTGCGCTAGATTCAGAACGATGAGCGCTAAGCGATCATTCAGGTTCCGAGCCATTATGAGAACTTTGATTTTTGAGCACTTGATCATTCCTCCCCACTATAAGCTTTTGGACTGCAAAAGGTCATATTCAGTTGCTGAATAGGTGAGGGTACATTTCCCTCACCTTCCCAATTTCAATCCATTTGGCCTTTGAAGGATTTGTTCCTTTAAGCCCCACTCGAAGATAGTCGATACTCCCTCTTGTCGATGTCCTTGTCATCTTGTCAAGTATGATGTCTTTTTGTAGCTCAAAAAAGAAATCTGGAGAAAAATATTCAATAGATGGCAGCTGAACATTCTCTCCTTGATCTTCAATCAAAGGAGGCTCATACAATCTCAAATTTTCAACTTTAACAACTGAATAAATTTGCATGTATGAAGGCATTGTTACCAATCTTTTCAAGAATTTTGAAAGGACCATAATGGATTGGTTTCATCTTTTTACCTTCTCCTTGAAGCCTTTCCTTGCTAATGTGAAGCCAAAATTCACCACCAACTTGAAACTTATGATCCACCTGATGTTTGTCATGCCTCACTTTGTACTTGCATTGAATTTTCTCTAGTTGATCTTGCACTGTTTGATGAATCAAATGAATTTTCTCTATGAACTTTTTTGCATTATCTATGTCGCTATGTCCATCGATAGCTACATCTTTCACAAAGATGAAATCCAATGGCGATTTTGTCAATTATCCAAGACATGCCTCAAATGGCGATGTTTGAGTAGAGGAATGTTTTGCACGATTGTAAACATGTTGAATGTAATGCAACTGTTCATCCCACAACTTAGGATGTTTGCTGCAATATCCTTGAAGAAGATGAATGATTGTTCTGTTGACAACCTTAGTTTGACCATCTATTTGTGGATGAAAGGTTGTACTCTTCTTCAACTTAGTGTCCATCAATCCCACAAAATTGACCAAAATTCCCAATAAATCGATAATCTCGATCACTTACAATAGATGTAGGAAACCCAAAATGAACCCAAACATTTTGAAAGAAAATATGAGTTGTTTGTTCAACTGTAAATTTCTTTTTACATGGCATAAAAATACACATTTTGCTGAACCTATCCACAAATACATACAAATAATCATGAATTTTTTTCGAAGGAATACCTCCTACAAAATCCATAGAAATACTCTCCCATGGACGTGAAGGAACCAAAAGTGGTGTTTACAATCCTAACTTCCTATTACTAGGCTTACTGACTACACATAAAGAACAACCTTTAATAAAACGTGACATACATTCAAGCATACGAGGCCAATAACAATACCTCTGAAGATTTTCCATTGTTTTTCTTACACCAAAATCTCCTGCAATAAGAGAAGTGCGTGCTTCCCTTATGACATTCACTCTCTCACCCTGTGGAATACAAATCTTTCCCAAATGATACAACAAGTTATTATGAACATGATAATCTAATTCCTTAACTTGGCAACCTTGACTCAAGTTTACGTAAACATCTTGAAAGTTGTTGTCAAATGCATATTGTTCAATGTAACTTTCATGTAAAACATAATTATTCTTGAGTAAAGTAGTTGCATTAATAATAGGCCTAGAAAATGTATTAACAACCTGGTTGTATATACCTTTCTTATTCCTGATGACCAAGTGGAATTATTGAAAGAATCCCATCCATTGAAAGTGCCTTGACTGCTGCAATTTAGTTTGCGATTGCAAGTATTGAAACGGTTGGTGATCAACGTGAATGATAGTTTCCTTTCCCATCAAATAATGTTTCCATTTCTTCACACTTTGAACCAACACAAATAGCTCCTTGTCATATGTAGGATAATTTATCACAACACCATTAAACATTTATGAATGGAATGAAATAGGCTTACCATGTTGTAAGAGGACTGCTCCCATGGCATAGTCACTTGCATCTATTTGAATCTCAAACGTCTGTCTCAAGTCTGGTAGTGCTAATATTGGGGCCGAACTGATCTTATTCTTCAAAGCATCAAATTATTTTTATTGATTTCCTCCCCACTAGAAGAATTTCTTAGCACTAGTCACTACATATAACGAAGCTGCAATAGAGGAAAAATTAGCAATGAACTTCCTCCAATACTGTGCTGCTCCTAGAAAAATTCTTACCTCCGTGACTGAATTGGGTGTAGGCCAATTCACAATGACCTCAACTTTAGAGGGGTCTATCTTCAGCTCACCTCCTCCAACAATATGTCCCAAATACTAAAGAAGTTTTACCAAATTCGCGTTTTGACATCTTCAAAAACAATTTTTCTTTTCTCAAGACCTCAAGCACCTTTCTCACATGCATGACATGTTATTATCATGATTTGATGAATATCAAAATATCATCTAAGTATATAATGACAAAATCATCTAGAAATGGTCTCAATACATTATTCATAACTCTCATGAAAGTAGTTGGAGCATTGCAAAGACCAAAACGCATAACAAGCCACTCAAACAATCCTTGTTTAGTTTTAAATATGGTCTTCCATATGTCCTCTTCATCTATTCTAACTTGATGATAACCACTTCTTAAATCTAACTTAGTGAAATACTTTGCATACCTCAATTGATCAAGTAGATCATCAATCCTTGGGAGTGGATAACGATTCTTTATCGTGATTTTGTTGAGTGCACGAAAATCCACACACATGCGCCATGTTCCATCCTTCTTGGGCACCAAGATAATCGGTGAACCACATGGCGAGGTAGATGGACGAATGATACCTTTATTCAACAATTCTTGGATTTTGTTCTTGATTTATGCACTTTCCATTATCGACATGCGTAAATGCCAATGTTAGGGAGTGGAACATCCTGCTATAGCTGTATCTCATGTTGGATTCCCCTCTTGGGAGGTAACCCCTTTGGTTCCTGAAACATCTTGCCATCCTGACTTACCACATCAAACAAATTAGATTTTAATCTATCATCAAAACCTTCAAAATATTCAAAATCCTTATCATTTTTTTTTTTTTTTAAATTTAAATTTAAATTTTATTAAATTTTATTTATTTAATTTTTTTAAGAAGCTCAAAGTTTTTGCTTGAGCTTACTAGTCTCTTCATTTTCCCAACATTAACCAAAGAGAGGTTTAGGTTTTGCGATGAGCTCTCACAATATATTCCACTCCATATTTGAACAAGTGGTACTTGTTCTCATGGTGATAGAAGTCTTCTTTCATGTATAGAGATATGGGCTACCCAAAACAATTCCAGATATGTCAAGTGGTACAACATCTAACTCAACTTCATCAATGAAGTTTGCAGTAATTGCAAACCAGAAAATACATTTTCTTGTAACCTTTAAATTTGTATCTCTGGTTATCCAACCCAAAGGGTATGCCTTATGATGAGCTAAGGTTTCAAGATTCAGCTTCTTGACTAAGTATTCAGATATAAAGTTCTCTTGAGACCCAATATCAAATAGTGTGTCAATTTTTGTATGTTTTGAGATCACTCTTACATGAAACAACTCTATTCTTGTTTCTTCACTTGGAGTGTTATTGTGACAATTTGATGAACTAGTACTTGTTATGGCTTATTTTCCCTTTGTGACCATGGCTGAAATTTTAGTCTCATCTCATGAGTCGGATCCAAGATCCTATTGTGTGGTAGCGATTGTCTTTTGTTTCCCTTTATTGTTTAATTTCTTAGGCCTCAATTCTCGATGAAGTTTCCAACAGTGGGCTTCATCATGACCCTCTTTGGAACAATGAGTACATGTGGTTTTATCCCCTTATTTCTTAATTGTTTCATTCTTCTTTTGTTTACCCTTGAAACCATTTCCCTTTTCGCCACCCTTGAATGGTTTATTTTTACCCTCATCTTGTACATTTTTCCCTCTTGCCTCAAGGTGTGTAGCTTGCACATAAACCTCATCCAGGCTAGTGGGATTAAACATGAGGATGGTATGTTTTAGGTAACTATGAAAACCCCCTATGTACTTCAACAAAGTTTCTTACCTATGCAAATCAACTCCTAACATAATAGCTCTTCTCCTAAACTCATGAGTGTAATCTTGCACACTTTGACCTTTCAATTGTCTAAAATTTTGCTAACTCATAATAGCTTTTCGCATGTAAGCTAGAGGACAGAATTTCCTTATAATGGAAACAATAGAATTTTACCAAGAAATTGAGATATTACGTGTTTCTTAATCTCCTCTTGTGTCTTTTCTTCCCACCATACAAGTGTTGAACCCTCCATTCTCAAGGAAGTTGATTGAATCTTTATGTCATCTTCTTGAATGTTATGGATTCTGTAATAAACCTCCAATTGATGAATCCAATTATCCAAATTCTCTGCATTCAATTCACCATTATACATTGGAAGTTGAAATTTAACATCAAGTTTAATTAAGGGTGATTTACCATCTCCTTTTGAGGTATGTGTATGAACAAATGGAAGAGTTGTGGTAGTGGAAGATGATGATGAGGAAGGTGAAGATGGTGGTGAGGATGATGGTGGAGTGGATGGTGGCTTCTTACCATCTCCATGGCCTCCTCCTCCCAGAGAACCCTCTCCTCTTAGAGGCCTTGAACTTTCTCCTTGCATCCTTAAATTCCTCTCCTCATAGAGGACTTTAACCATCTCAGTCATATCAAAGAATTTCTTCCTGAATGCTCTCTCATCTTCTGTCATGGTAGGTTATCCTTCATGAGACACGCTCATTGAAGATCAAATTCAACTTGAGGATGTGATGGTGTTGAATACTTTGGCAATATTTCCCTTCTTCCACTTGACCCAACTGCAAGGCTCTCAACCAACTTCCCTTCTCCTCTTTTTAGTTTTAACCTTGTAAGCATGACACAAACTTGCAAACAATTAGATCCCTTATTTCACAACAAAACCTAAAGATGAAGACTTATGATACAAAAAATGATATGAATTGAGTATGTTAGTGTTTCTGGGCTAATTACTCTTTTAGATTTTGAATATAATGTTTTATGTGTGCTTAAGGGTTTCAATTCTCTTACAAATTATCAAGTCTCATGAGTTTTTTTTTATGTAAATTTAATGAAAAAATTAACATAAATTTTTTTTTGAACAACAACAAATAAAGTACAGTACATCACCATACAACACATCAACACAGGTATTTGATGAAGGAGTTCACCCCTCTTGGGCTACATCTCCTTGGTCTAGCTTCCATGGCTTCAACCTTTATATTATGCTGAAATTGAAAATTTGACCTATTTACAATGCTCTTTTTCTCCTGAAACTTGCACCAATGATTCTTGAATGCCAAAAAATAGTCATCTAGCCTCTTTCTGCAACTGAATTGGTCGAAAATCCAAAAGTTATGACGATTTACATTTTCTCCACTATTTCAGGACCTAAACTAGCTAATTGGAGCTAAACTCGTAGTCTCCGCCAAAATTGGGGGGTATGCCAACTTAAACATCATTAAGTTAAGTAAGTGTCTTAGCGCTAATTATGTGCTGCTTAGTGCTAATTCCGCTCTTATGCTAATCATGAATTAACTGTGGATTAGGTGCAATTAAGTACATGGTTAAGGTTTATTAAAATGGTTTAATGCATTAACTCTGCATTATTGATTGGCTCCTACCGGTGGTCTTGCGCCAAATTCATATGGTTTGGGGGCTGGCCCCCACTTCCCCCGCCATAATACATGGTATAACATAAATATATGTGGCAACCCTTAGATGTTAAGAACCATTGTGTGGTAGGTTGGTAATGTGTGGCGCTGGCTAGTGGACCTTCGCCTGAACTTTGAACCAAAATTTTTGACCCAGCATGGGGCACGTGACAGCCCCATGCTGTGCGACGTGTCCTCACCCAATTGGCCAGACTTCAAACCAACCAAAATTTGACACATAACCAAGAAATTCGACCTATACCATGCTGCCATTGGGGAGGTCACCATTCGTCGAAGGAAAATGCCAAAATAGACCCTGCACAATCAGCATGCCACGTCATCAGTACGGACTGCTGACTAGGCACCTGTTTGTCATTTTTTTTAAAAATTTGCATGTTTAGCAAAGCGAACAAAACTCGTTTCCGGGAGCACACAGAGTCTATTTTGCGTGAAACGAAGTGCGCCAGATTCAAAACGACAAACACTACGCGATCATTTAGGTTCTGAACCATTCTGATAACTTTGATTTTTGAGCATAGAACTGAGCCCTTGATCAGTGAGACAATAATCCACATCTTGTGCACCTACACTTACACTTGTACCTGTACCTGTATCATTACATGTACCTATACCACTACCTGTACCTGTACCACTACTTATACTTGTACTCTACTATAGCCTGTGCCTGAGCTCCATGTACCTATTATCTGCTGACCTGCTTGTAAGATTTGATTATGTAGATTTGTCCCATAAGAACTCATAGTTGTTATATGAATCACCTATATATGCCTGCTAAGAGCATCTACAACCTTGTTCTCTTTACCTTTAATGTACATGATCTCAAATTCGAATTCCTTGATTGTGGCTGACCATTTAGCTTGCTTTACATTCAAATTTGGTTGATCAAACAAATATCTCAACCCGCAGTGATCACTCATCAGTACAAACTTATTTCCAAGAAGATAATGCCTCCACATCCTCAATGCAAGGATGATTGCTGCCAACTCAAGATCATGTGTCTAATAGTTCTTCTTATGCTTATTTAGTTTCCGTGATTCATAGCATAATACATGTCCCTCATGCATAAGAAATCCAATAAGTCCTCTCTTGCAAGCATCTATACACACCACAAACTCTTTGTCTGTATCTGCAAGATTTAGTATTGGAGAATTTGTCAACAATTATTTAAAAATCGTTGCATATTCCTCTTTCCATTCAAACTTCTTACCTTTTCTTTGCAACGACATAATAGGATAAGAAATATGTGAGTAGTTCCTGATGAACCTCCTATAATAACTTGCTAACCCCATAAAGGACCTTGCCTCATCCAAATTACTAGGAGCTGCCCACTCCATGATGGCCCTTACCTTTTCTAGACCTACTACTATGCCTTCCTTGGAAACCACATGTCCAAAGTAATGTACCTTTGTGTGAAAGAAAATCCATTTACTGAGCTTATCATACAACTGATGCTCTCTCAACAATCTCAATATTGTTGTTAAATGATCGACATATTCTTCCTCATTCTTAAAATATATCAAGATGTCATCAATGAGTACAATAACAAACTTGTATAGATAAGGACACGACATAATATTCATCAAGCACATAAAAGTAACTGGAGCATTAGTCAAACCAAATGGAACTACAACAAACTTATAATGCGCATACCTAGTCCTAAAATTTGTCTTGTAAATGTCATCTTCCTTGATGTGTACCTGATGATATCATGATCTCATATCAATCTTCAAGAACACTACTGCTCCCTTGAATTGATCAAAGAAATCATCAATCCTCGGCAATGGATACCTGTTCTTCATGGTCACCTTGTTCAACTGCCTATAATTAATGCACAACCTGAGAGTACCATCCTTCTTCTTCACAAACAATATCGGTGTGCCCTAAAGTATCCCTTGTCAAGCACTTCCTTCAACTGCAACTTCAACTCTACCAACTCTTTAAAACTCATCATGTACGATGCTTTTGACGTTGGTGTTGCACCTGGTACCAAATCAATAGAAAAATTTACTTCTCTACGAGGTGGAAATTCTGAAATATCTACCTGAAATACATCTTGAAACTGTTGTAGAACTGGGTACCTTCTCAATATCTCTGTTTCCTCATCCTCCTTGCCTTTATCACTAGAAACGTGCACTACAAATAACACACACCCTTTTCTGTGACTGCGCTTTGCCTGCATAGTTGTCACCGTTCTAACTGATGTTTCTTTCTTCTTACCCTGTAAGACTCTATGTTCTCCATTATCATCCAAACACTCAATGGATTTTTCATGAAAATCCACTTTGGTACTGTGAAGATATAACCAGTCCATACCTAAAAGCATATTATATGATCCCAATGGTAATACATTCAAATGTGTTGATGTAGACATACCATTCAACTCAAATGCACAAGATCTTACCCAATGATGAACTCACTTGTTTATACTCATAGCCAACTTCACTAACCAAGACTCTCCATGCACTTCTTTATTCAAACCACACTTATCTACCAGGTTAGGGTTACCATAACTATAATTAGATCCTGGGTGATCAGGTGATCATGTCCAAGTTATGAAAAATTGCTCAAAAATGAAAGTGTTCAAAAATGGTTGCAGTCTAAATGACCGAAAAGGTCTCATCGTTTCAATTCTGGTGCCATGAACGGTTCTCAAAACCGACGTCGTATGTGAAAGTTATGAAGGTTTGAAGTCTCCAGTAAACTCCATTTTTCAGTTGACCAAAGTCGACTTTTCTGAATTTGAAAAAATTAAAAAAAGAATATTCCAAGGAATATTTCAGGAATATTCCTCAAAATATTCCCCAAAATATTCCCTGGAATATTCCAAGCGAGCGAATGGAATGCTGACAAGCGGCATGGGAGGATTGGTTTATGGCTTGATTTTTATGTGGACGGACCAATAGCAGGCCGCCACGTGGCAGGTCCGGAGGCCGCCACGTGGCCAATGAACTGTAGTTCAAAACTTTTATGGAGGCCTGGGGTTTCGAACACTCGACCTCCCGTGAACAAAGCCAATGCCGAATTGTTTCATCTACCTGTTAGTTCTTATAAAGCTATGGGTAAAGGTTCTATTTAAATTTTAAATAAGCCGTTGACAGGAAAAAAAAAGGGTGCCAAGGACTAACCGCTCGACGGAACCGTAAAATGTCAAATTAAATGTTTGGTGGGCGAGGTCACATGGACCACCGCCCAACTCGCTGGGGTAACCGCTAATGACCGTGACCGGGTGCCAAGGGCTAACCGCCCGACGGTTATGGTGGTGGTTGGAGCCACATGTGACTGCTCCCAAAATTTATTACACGGCAATATAGTAGAACAGTTAGCGATTACCCCAACGGGTTGGGCGGTGGTCCGTGGGTGGTCCATGTGACCCCGCCCACCAAACATTTAATTTGACATTTTATGGTTCCGCCGAATCTAAAGGGCACACCCAGATTTGGCGCTTTCCACCAAATTTAACTCCAGCTAGCTCCAATTGCTCCACATTTGGTGGAGTTTGTTTAGGGATATTGGGCAAAATTGGTTTTGGCCATATCTCCCTCAATACTGAACGAAATTGGATGAAATTTTAGTCAATTTTTGGTCTCTTCAGCATTTTGAAGAGTTTGGGATAGGTTTCAGAGCGAACAGAGGTGATATACAACATATTTTTCTTCAGGGAAGATGAAAGAGGCATCAAGGCCATCAGGGAGAAGGAGCTGTATTGGGTTGTACTTCACTGTTTAAGGTGAAAAAAAAGCCATTTTAAGCTATTTTTATATCTTATGAAGCTAAAATTATAGCTGGTTTTTCCTGTTTAGGAATATTTTTCACTGTGTAACCATTTTGAGAAAATTAATAGAGCAAGGACATGCCATTGGGGAGCCTTGGACTGGCAGATGTAGCCCAGGAGGGGTGAGCTGCCTCAACATTTTGCTGTGTTATGTTATGGTGAATTTTACTTGCTGTGTATTTCTGCTGTGATATGTTAAACAATAAATTTAAATAAAAAATCCTCACATATAAAACTCATAAACATTACCAAAACTACTTTGTTTAACCTGCAAGTCATGGAGAACACTTTGCACACTAAATTATATGAAAATGGATACTTTGCATAACATTAAAAATAATTCCATTTTCAGATCAGATGGTATCAGAGCGAGAGTTTTACTCTACATTTGTTCTTGTGCAAAGATATAGTTGACTGTTTGCAAGTTTTGATGCTTACTAGGCTTAAGCTCAAGAGAGGGGAAGGACAATTGGTTAGAGCACAAAGTAATACTCAACCAAGGAGGACTAGAGTGCCTTTAATTCCACCTTCTAATTCACCTCCAAGAGTCATAGAAGAAGCCTCAAGCATGTCTTCAAGAGAAGGAGAAGTTCCTGAAGACATTGATCCCAAAGAAGAAGAACAAGTGTTCTGAAAGGCTTTCCTAGACATGACGGAGATGGTGAGGATACTCTACCAAGAAATGAATGAAAGGCTTGAAGGAGAAGGGTTGAAACACCACAAGGAAGGAGAGGGTTCTTCAGGAGGAAAGAAAAGTGATGACAAGTCAAAGAAAGGACACGGAGGAAATGGTGATCCACCATCCCCATCCTCATCCTCTTCCTCTACATCGTCATCCTCTACTTCGGTGAATCAATCTCACAACTCTAAAACCAATGGTAAAAGTCCATTATTCAAGCTTGATGTCAAATTTGAGTTGCCTATGTTTAATAATGAAGTCAATGCAGAGAAACTTGACAATTGGATAAGGCAGTTGGAAGTTTACTTGAGGAGACAAAACCTTCATGATGACGACACCAAGATACAGTTAGCCTCTTTGAGAATGGAGGGAGCAGCATTGGTATGGTGGGAAGCCAAGACCAAGGATGATATCAAAAAACATGGTAAGATCACTTTATCATGGGCTGAATTTATTTCTGCAATTAAACAACAATTTTATCCATTAGCTCATTTACAAAACGCTATCATGAATTGGAAAAGTTTTAGACAACTTAAGGGACAAAATGTACAAGATTACACCCAAGAGTTTAGACGAAGGGCTCTTTTACTAGGAATTGATTTTCATAGCCAAGAGACTTTTCTGAAATATATAGGTGGTTTGCACAACTATCTTATAAATACTATCCTTATGTTCAATCCTACTAGTCTAGATGAGGTTTGTGTTCAAGCCACACATTTAGAGGCTAGAGGTAAACAATATTTTGATGGGAATGAGGATAGTGAATTTAAAGGCATAGGGAGAAAGAGAAATGAAAAATCTAGGAAAGAGAAAGGGAAATTATTTTGTAAAAACTGTTCCAAAACAAGCCATGATGAAGACCATTGTTGGAAACTTCATCTGGAGTTGAAACCAAAAAAATTCAAAACCAAAGATAAGGCCAAAGAAAAAGGCAAGACGGTTGCAATAGCTGAACAAGACTTAGGGTTTGAATCAGGAGATGAAACTAAAAGCATAGATTTGGCACTAAAGAACATAAAGGGGAAAGAGATTGTAAAAGAAACAAACCCCAGTTCTAGCACTTTAAACTATCACATAGAAGCTCCAAATGAAGAGAGGAGGATTGAGATGTTTCATGTGAGGATCATTTCCGAACACACAAAAATAAACACACTATTTGACAGTGGGTCACAAGCGAATCTCATCTCAGATGACTTAGTCAAGAATCTGAATCTTGAAACCATTCCACATCCTAAGCCATATCCACTTGGTTGGGTTTGCAAGGATGCTAATTTACAAGTTTCAAGGAAGTGCATGTTGCGCTTCACCATAATAGCTCATTATATTGACATGGTTGAATTGGATGTGGTACCGCTTGACATTACAGGTGTGGTGTTGGGAATTCCTTACTTATATGACAGGAAATTGATCTTCCATCGCCATGATAACAAGTATCATCTATTCAAGGATGGCAAGGAGTTTATTGTGAGAGCACATCGGAAGAAGCTAGAATCTTCTTTAGTGAATGTAGGGCAGTTGAAAAGGCTTGTCAATGCAAATCAAAATTTGACTTTGTTGATGATTAAGAAAAAATATTTTGTACATAATCCTTTTCATATTGTTGCTGATGAAAATAATCAGTTGTTTCAGTCTAAAAGCAGGTCGTCTTTGGAAGAATATGACAAGAAGTTGCAGCAAGTGTCTTTGGTGTCGATCGGTGCAGAGAACAAAGTGTCAGTGCAAAGTGGTGCAAGAATCCAAGAGAGGGAAAAGCATACAAGCAAATAGGACACAAAGTTCAGCAAGGATCATTTCTGGTTTCATAATGGCAGGGTACTATGGTGAGAAAACTTGGTCAGGAATCGACACAAGTACATGGCTCATTTGGCAAAAATTCGCCATAAGGACAGTTGGCGAGGTGAATCTTATTTTCAGTTTCATTTGAAGATAGACCATTGTAGGAACATTATGATTTCTATAAATTTAAGTTGCTGTTCTGCAAGTTTCAAAAATTTGCAGCATGACACAGTCAAGGTTAGTAACAGTCGGTCAACAGATTCAAGGAAGAATTTATCTTTTTATGAGAAGCTCAATTTGATGAAATAAGGGAGATTTTAGTGGTTCAAGGTTGGAAGAGTGGAGAATCAGTCTCCTCATCTTAAATTTCTGTAATTCAGAGAGCTTTTGGGGTACAAAAGCTTCCCATTAGGGAGGTGTGATCAGGTGATCATGTCAAAGTTATGAAAAATTCCTCAAAAATGAAAGTGTTAAAAAATGGTTGTAGTCTGAAGGACCATAAAGGTATCGTCACTACGATTTTGGCGTCGAGAACGGTTCTCAAAACTGACGTCGTATGTGAAAGTTAAGAAGGTTTGAAATCTCCTGTAAACTCCATTTTTTAGTTGACCAAAGTTGACTTTTCTGAATTTGAAAATATTAAAAAAATAATATTCCAAGGAATATTCCTCAGAATATTCCAAGCGGGCGAATGGAATGATGACAAGTGGCATGGGAGGATTGGTTTATGGCTTGATTTTTATGTGGACAGACCAATAGCAGGCTGCCATGTGGCAGGTCTGGAGGCCACCACGTGGCTAATGAACTGTAGTTCAAAACTTTTATGGAGGCCCGGGGTTTCGAACACCCAACCTCCCGTGAACAAAGCCAACACCGAACCGTTTCATCTACCCGTTAGTTCTTATAAAGCTATGGGTAAAGGTTCTATTTAAATTTTAAATAAGCCACTGGCGGAAAATAGTAGAAGAAGGGGCTAGCCCCTTAGGGCTAGCCTGCGTGCAAATGACCGTGACCGGGTGCCAAGGGATAACCGCCCGACGATTATGGTGGCGGTTGGAGCCACATGTGACCGCTCCCAAACATTTATTACACGACAATATAGCAGAACAATTAGCGATTACCACGGCGGGTTGGGCGGTGGTCCATGTGACCCCGCCCACGAAACATTTAATTTGACATTTTACTGTTCCGTCGAATCTGGAGGGCGCACCCAGATTTGGCTCTTTCCACCAAATTTAACTCCAGCTAGCTCCAGTTGCTCCACATTAGGTGGAGTTTGTTTAGGGATATTGGGCAAAATTGGTTTTGGCCATAACTCCCACAATATTGAACGAAATTGGATGAAATTTTAGTCAATTTTGGGTATCTTCAGCATTTTGAAGAGTTTGGGATAGGTTTTAGAGAAAACAGAGGTGATATAAAACAAATTTTTCTTCAGGGAAGATGAAAGAGCCATCAGGGCCATCAGGGAGAAGGAGTTGTATTGGGTTGTACTTCACTGTTTAAGGTGAAACAAAAGCCGTTTTTAGCTATTTTATATCTTCTGAAGCTGAATTTACAACTTTTTTTTCCTGTTTAGGCATATTTTTCATTGTGTAACCATTTTTAGCAAATTAATAGAGCAAGGACGTGCCATTGGGGAGCCTTGGACCAGCAGATGTAGCCCAGAAGGGGTGAACTGCCTCAACATTTTGCTATGTTATGTTATGATGAGTTTTACTTGCTGTGTATTTCTGCTGTGATATGTTAAACAATAAATTTAAATAACAAATCCTCACACATAAAACTCAGAAACATTACCAAAAATAATTTGTTTAACCTGCAAGTCATGGAGAACACTTTGCACACTAAATTATATGAAAATGGATACTTTGCATAACATTACAAATAGTTCCATTTTTAGATCATTGGGTCAATCAAAATAGAAACAATTTGATCACAAAGCTTATCGTCCATGTCGATAATAGACGCTTGGTGATCTGCATGTCTGTTATCCAACGTTGCATAAATCCGAGGAACACTTTGTCAAAATATCTACCACCCTAATGTTGTGGAAAATATCTTTGACAATAATCTTTGCCAAAATTCCAACACCGTACGGGCTTCTTATCCTCACCCTTGTTCTGCTCAAATCGAAATTCCTGTCCATTGTCAGATGCATTAAACTTTTTGTGCGGCCCCGCATTCTCTTTTTTACTTGTGTTCTGAGGCCTTGCTCGTTTCTTGTCCCATTTCCTTTTATTATTATTATTACCTTTCTAGTAATGGTTTAGTCTCAAATCTGCGCTTTGATTGTTCATAACAATGCTGTAGCTTCTGGATGGCCTCCTCCAATGATATAAGCTCATCAAAATCAATCTTGTCTTTAAATGCTATTGACAATCCACTGATGAATCTCTGGATATTGGCCTTCTCCTCCTTGAGGTAAGGCACATATCTCAAAAACTCCAGAAATATTCTAGTGTACTCCTCATCAATCATAGATCCTATCTTTAGCTCATTAAACTCTTTTGCCCTGTCATCATAATATCTCTCTGATAAATACTTCTTCATGAATAGTATCTCGAATACACTCCAAGTTAATACATCCTCATAAATATATTTGACATTATTTACATCTTCCCACCAGATAGTTGCTTTACCTTTAAAACTGAATGTAGTTATTCTGGCCTTCATGTTCTCTAAGTAATTGTGCAATATGAAGAACTTATTCATTCCAAGCAACCATGGTAATGTATCCTATTTTTTCTTCATTTCCCCATCAAATGTAGGTGGCTTTGCCTTCTTGAACTGATTCAAAAATTATCCCATATCACTCCTCCTGTAAGGATGATAACGATGATGACCATGATACCTATAAGAATGAGAAATAGAATAATACCTATGTCCATAACCTCTCCTGTCTAGTGTATCCAAGAATCTGCCATCCCTGATCGTGTCATCTCTATCTGACCTATGCCCTCTGTGAGATCTAGTGCCATAGGCCCCATTATTCCTATCCTCCTATCTATAGTTGATCCAAAGTGGTCTCTGTCTCTGCAATTATGACAAACTATAAATAATTACTACATTGACTTCTGCTTGTTTCTCCTGTACTTGCATGATTCTATCATTGTCTGCCTTGCAACTCCTTATTTCTTCCTTCAAAAATTTCAATGTATCTGCTAAGTTAGAATATTTCCCAACACCATGCTACTCATTTGATTCATAGAAAGAATCTCTGTATTATACCATATTTATAGTCATATTTGATCTCTTCTTCCTGCAAGGTGTATTATGTCAGCTAAACCAAATCATAAACAAACCAACGTACCTTAATATAGTTCGAGGAGGATATCTCATCTGAAATACTGACCATATTAGCACAATACATATATAAACATAATTAGATCAATATATAAGCATATTTTTAGCCATTATCCAATTATCAGTGCATGACTATGGTGACCACATATCATGAATTTATGCACGACGACCATCATCCAGTCAATGAATGCATAACAACATATGAACACTGACACACATAACCAATGCACGACTAACATACACTCACAAAAAATACATTCAACAACGATACCAACAACTTTCACATGGTGATACCATTGCAATCACGACCAATGCCATACATACACAACAAGCACATAGACTACAAGCACAAGGACCTATATGCAATCGCCATGTACATATAACAACACATTCATTCAAGGAGAAAAGAAACCATAAATCACCCTAGGAGAAAAAAACCATGCTATGATACCACTCTGTAACACCCTCCTCCCACATCTACCCAAGTAACCATCCAACCGGGGTAAACATTTGACGAAGATTTACTATGATATGGTTCAACTCCCTATGTAACAATTAAGGAAGTGGAACCAACAAAACACAAACAACTTGACCTTTTATATTAGGTCCCTATATTACTAGTGTAGTCCCTTACTGTTGTTAGTGTAGCCCCCTTATTACTATTATTGTATCCCTGTAGTCCCCATATTGTTATTATTGTGCCCCATAAAACCCCACTATTGTTATTGTTGTGCCCTTACATTATTATTGTTAGGTCGGCTAGGATTATATTGTGACCCTATGGACTCCTATATATAGAAAGGAGGTTTTATCATTTGAATCATCCAAGAATTATTCATTTATGTAATGTAAAGGAGGTTTCCCCCTCGAAGTGGCCGATTTATAAGGTGCTGATATTTCTTTTCTTATGGCTTTTAAACTTCTGTGGTTGTTGTTAATTGCAGAATCTGATTTATCCACAGTATCATAAAACAATGGTCGACGTTTCGAATCCCAAGGGGGTTCCAGCTTCAGGACAAGAAGTGAATGAAAAATGAAAGAAGGCCCTACAGATCAAGGCATAAATAGTGAAGGATGATGAGAAGAGCCGACAAAAACAAATTTTATTAATTTATTTAAAATTTTTAATTTTATTTTAATTTTAATAAATTAATTTTAATTTTAAATAATTTATAATACTTATAATAATATGTAATATCACCTCTTATTAATATAAATATTTAAATTTTTTATTAATTTTTTTTTATATAATATTACTTATTAATTTCACAATTTATTTATTTTTATTTTTTTTTTTAAATTATTAAATTTTTTTTAAAATTGTATTTATTATAAATCCTTAAGTGCTACTAAATTCTAATAAATTAATTTTAATAATTTATAATATAATAACCCTAATTTAAATTTTTTTATTTAGTTTCATAATTTTTATTTAATTTCACAATTTGTTAATTATTTAAAAAATAATAAATTTTTTTGTTAATTTCATAATTTGTTAATTATTTGTTAATTTTTTTTTTTTGCATTTTTTAATTCAATGTCTAATTTATTTATTTTTATTTTTAAATAAACCTTAATTGCTACTATTTGTTATTATTATTATTATTAGCTTTATTTTCTTCTATGTTTGGAGCAGGTTTCATAACATTTGGTATTAGAGCTTTGGATTCTAGGATTTCATTGCTTCAAAAAAGACATCGTGGCATTTTCGCTATAACTTTTTTTCTATGAAGGTTCAAAAGCTAAAAACAAATCCCATTTGCGAAGAAATTATGAGGAATGTCGTGTAAAGGTTTCAGATGTTGGTATGCAATATTTTCAGAGATATGATCTGTGGAAGTTAGGGTTTTTTGCAGGCTTTCAAATTTCATCTCAAAGAGGTTACCTTCGGAAAATCATCATAACTCTCTCTCTAAGCACTGGATTGGAATTATGTAAATAATGGCCGAAGGTATATAGACTGTAGTTTACAGTATATCAGTTTCAGAGCCAAAGGAGGAAACAATGACACGTCGCACGCCGTATAAGTTAGCTCTACTGAACCAGTCCATAATTAGGTCATTGCGGGAGATTAGGCATAAGTTTGCCTTGAAGAATCCAAATTAGGTTAGACCCATGGCATTGGAAAGAAGATTCAGAGGGCTACTAAAGGACTGAAGATAAAATCTTGGGGATCCGAAATTTTAGAGATACATCAGTTTCAATATCGATCTCCTCAAAAGAATGAAAAAAGGTGTGTATTTTTTTTTTCAAATTACATAATTCTTGTTTGAAAAATAAGTTTCAAGTGATTCCAAGGGCATATTGAATTATATATATCAGTATTGGGTTCTAAAATGGCCCATAAAAAGAATTCAACACCCATTAAGCCCTCAGAACGCTCCACTTTGACTCATGAAGAGGAAGAAGTGCAATATGATATATCAAAATTACAAGACTAAATGCACCAAATTTCGCTCTCACAAAGAGCAACAAAAAATGAAATGGAAGTTTTGAAGAAAGGCATGGAAGCTAAGATGGATGGTTTGAAGAAAGGCGTGGAAGCTAATATGGATGGTTTGAAGAAACGTATGGAAGCTAAGATGGATGACATGGAAGCCAAGATAGATGAAAAAATGAAAGACAACATGGAAGACATGAAGAATGATCTAAAAGAAGACATGAAAGGTTTCAAGGAAGGTTTGACAAAGTTGATACAAGAAATGATTCCTATTTGTGAAAAGGCAGTACAGAAAACTCACGATGAAAACAAAATAAATGTTAATCGTGATTTCATAAACTCTAATGTTGGATTGAAGACCGACCATATTCTAAAGATAAATATAAGGAACTTTGGTGGCAAGGATCCCATAACATGGATACTATAGATGGAGCAATATTTTGATCTCCATAATGTGCAAAACACACAAAAGGTACACATTTCAACTTTACATTTAGAACAAAATACATTTGTATGGTATCGATGGCTTTGCTCTCATAAAAAAATTGTCACTTGGTCAATTTTTACGGAGGAAATTATAGCACATTATGAGGATACAAAGAGCAACATCTTCTTTAGCCAATTGATAAATGTCAAACAAAAGGGTTCAATGATGGAGCACATTGAGGACTTCCAACAATTGAATATAAGGGTAATTGATATTCCAGAGGAACACAAGATTGATGTCTTCATAGGGACTTTAAAGGATAACATCCAACATGAGTTTTGCCTTTGAGAACTTGATTCATTGGATAAGGCATTAAGGTTGGAAAGAAAAAATGAAAGTAAAATTATGGCGACAAGGAAGCCTACCCTCAAATCTGTAAATATGGAAGTGTTGCTACTCCTAGACTTCCACAACCTACAAGGTTGACACCACAGCAACTGGAAGAAAAAAGAGCAAAAGGGATTTGCTACAGCTGTGATAGAAAATATAATAAACTTCATACGTCTGTTGAGAATAAATTATTTTACATAGATTGTGAAGAGGAGGAAGAAAATGAAAAATAAAATTCAAAAGAAGAGGATATACACCAGGAACCAACCCTAGAGAAAGAATAAATGAGTCCGACCATATCTTGTAATGCATTGGCAGGAATTACCACTCCTAAAACTCTTAAGATAGAAGGATATATCAAGAAGAAAAATGTAATAGTGTTGATTGGTTCAGATAGTACCCATAATTTTATTCATTGTAAGGTAGTCAAGGAATTGAATTTCTTCCTATACCCAACACCAGAGTGTCAAGTGATGGTTGCAAATGGAGGGACTATAAATTGCTCTATAAAATACCATAATATCAAGCTAACCATGGGGGAATATGTATTGAATATTCCAATGATTTCCATTCCAATTGGAGGCGCTGATGTTGTACTAGGAGTACAATGGTTACAATATTTGGGGACAATAGCTTTTAATTTTCAAGAACTTTTCTTTAATTTTTTTTGGAAGGAAAATAAGTTTAATTATGGGGTATCGCAGGGAAGCCTAGAAAGATAATAATATTTGATGTCATGACAAAGCTTCTAAAGAAAGAACAACAAGGCGCAATTGCACAATTATTCTCATTAGAAGTTCCAACATCAAAATCATCTATTTCTCCAGATCTCCAAAAGGTCTTGGACAACCATTCCAAGGTGTTTGAAACTCCCAAAGGACTCCCACCTATTCGTGATCATGATAATTCTATTCATTTGATTCTAGGAAGTGTTTCTCCAAAAATCATGCGTTACATATATCCTTATGTACAAAAGAGTGAAATTGAACGTATGATTGAAAAAATGCTAGAGGCTGGTATAATTCAACCTAGTCAAAGTTCTTTCTCTGCTCCAGTATTATTGGTGCACAATAAGGATGGATCATGGTGCACGTGTCTGGATTATAGGCAACTCAATAAGCTCACTATTAAAGATAAATTTCCCATTCCCGTGATTGATGAATTATTGGATGAATTACATGGAGCAATTTATTTTACCAAGTTGGATCTTAGTTCAGGATATCATCAAATTAGAATGAAGACTGAAGATATTCCGAAAACAACATTTCGAACTCATGAGGTTCATTTTGAATTTTTGGTCATGCCTTTTGGACTTACAAATGCACATTCTACATTTCAAGGGTTAATGAATTCATTTTTTAAACCCTTCCTAAGAAAATTTGTGTTAGTATTTTTTGATGATATAGTAATCTACAATAGGTCCTGGAAGGATCATGTTCAACATGTTGACAGGGTGCTCAAACTATTGGAGGAGAAACAATTATTTGCAAAAACCTCCAAATGTTTCTTTGGAGTACAAGAGGTGGAATATCCGGGTCATATTTTATCACAGGAGGGTGTTAAGGTAGACCCTAACAAAATTAAATCCATTAAGGAATGGAGATTCCTCACAACCATAAAGCAGTTGCGAGGATTTCTCAGGTTAAAAAGATTTATCACAAGTTTTTTAAGAATTATGGGAGAATAGCAGCACCTCTAACAACATTATTGAAGAAAGATGCATTTTCATGGACTCCTGAAGAAACTAAGGCCTTTGAACATCTTAAAGAGGTAATGTGCCTAACACCGGTATTAGCTACGCTAGAATTCACAAAAACCTTTATTGTAGAATGTGATGCCTTAGGAAATGGAATTGGTGTTGTTTTAATGCAAGAAGGAAGACCCATTGCTTTTGAAAGTCATCTAATCAAAGGAAAGTATTTACAAAAAGCTATTTATGAGAATGAAATGTCGGCAATACTACATGCACTAAATAAATGGCGACCTTACCTAATGGGAAGACACTTCAAGGTAAAAAATGATCATGATAGTATTAAATAATTTTTGGAGCAAAGAATATCTTTAGAAGAGAAACAAAAATGGTTCACAAAGATGTTGGGTTATGACTTTGAAATCATCTACAAAAAAGCGAAGCTAAATGTTGTTGCAGATGCACTCTAAAGAAAGAATGAGGAGGTGGAAGCATTGCTTTGTGCCATTTATATTATCCAACTAGATTGGATAACCAAAGCAAGGAAGGAATGGAAGAATGACGAAGAAGCGTGGACACTCATTCAAAAGTTGCAGCAAGATCCCGGTACATCTAATGCATTAGTTGTAAAAATGATTCCTTATGGTACAAATATTGCTTATATCTTTGTAATAATTCCCAAATAAAACAAAAGATTATTTTGGAATTGCACACCCCTCCCATAGGAGGACACTCAAGATTTTAAAAACTTACCACAGGGTGATGAAGAGGACACTCAAGATTTAAAAAACTCACCACAGGGTGAAGAAATATTTTTTTGGGATGGCCTTAAATCTGATATTCAAAATTTTGTGGCAGAATGTTTGGTTTTCAAGCAAAATAAAGTTGAGACAATTAAGACCTCGGGTCTTCTACAACCTTTACCCATTCCAAGTCAACGTTGGGAGGAGGTTTCAATGGATTTTATCACAGTTTTACCTAAGTCCGAAGGAAAGAGTGTCATCATGGTGGTAGTTGATAGACTTACCAAGTATGCACACTTTTGTGCATTATCTCATCCATTTATAGCAAGTATAATTGCTACTGCATTTATAGAAACAATTAAAAAGCTACATGGAAACCCAAAGATTATTGTAAGCGACAAAGATCCCATTTTTACTGGGAATTTTTAGATGGAATTATTTTCTTGTTTGGGTACTCAACTAGCCCATAGCTCAACTTATCATTCTCAATCCGATGGGAAAATTGAGATAGTGAACAAATGTTTGGAAGGATATATTCATTGTTTTGTATCTAATAAACAAACACAATGGGTCAAGTGGTTACCTCTGGCTAAATGGTGGTATAACACTTCCTTCCATACTTTAGGAAAAATGAACCCATTTATGGAACCTTATGGATATCATCGACCGTCCATCACATCATATTTAAGAGAAAATTCTAAGGTTCAAGTAGTGAAAGATCACATCGAGCATCAAAAAAAAGTTCTCCAACTCTTTAAGGATAACCTAAATTTGACACAAAATCAAATGAAACAACAGGTAGATCAACATCATAGTGAGAGAAGTTTTGATTTAGGAGACTGGGTATTTTTACAGCTACAACCATACAAACAAATTTCGCTCAAGCAAGCTAAGAAGGTTAATAAATTATCGCCAAAGTACTATGGTACTTACAAGGTGTTGCAAAATATTGGTATTATGGCATACAAATTAGAGCTTCCTTCTTCTTCTCGAGTGCACCTAGTTTTCCATGTTTCATGCTTAAAGAAGGTTATAGGTGACAGACCTCCAGTTCAAACAATATTTCCAGAACTTGATGAGGAAGGAAAAATCATATTGGAACCTGAAGCAGTCACAGAAACAAGAACTCGACAGCTACGAAATCAATCAATTTCAGAGTATCTCATAAAGTGGAAGAACTTACCCACTGAAGATTTCACATGGGAGGATGAGAATTTTATACAGAAGCATATGGAGCTAGTCAAGTGTTTAGGACAACACTTTTGAAGAAGAGGGGCATGTTAGGTCCCTATATTACTAGTGTAGTCCATTATTGTTGTTAGTGTAGCCCCCTTATTGTTAGTGTTGTACCCCTGTAGTCCCCATATTGTTATTATTGTGCCCCATAAAACCCCACTATTGTTATTGTTGTGCCCTTACAATATTATTGTTAGGTCGGCTAAGATTTTATTGTGACCCCATGGACTCCTATATATATAAAGGAGGTTTTTCCATTTGAATCATCCAAGAATTGTTCATTTATGTAATGTAAAGGAGGTTTCCCCCTTGAAGAGGTTGATTTCTAAGGCGTTGATCTCTATTTTCTTCTATTTTTGAGGCTAGTTTCATAGCACAAGTAACCAACCAACCGGGGTAAACATTTAACAAAGATTTACTATGATATGGTTCAACTCCCTATGTAACAGTTAAGGAAGTGGAACCGACAGAACACAAAGAACCTGAACTTCTACACCTATAACAGAACCCCCAGGATCCTTTCAACCCATCTAGGTGACCAAACCGCAAGACAAATTGACATTTTGTTGCATTAAAGCTTCAGTTTCTCCCTTGACATGGGCATGCATGTGACTAGGAACCTCCAGTCACTCCCACAACAAGGCATGCGTGCAACTGGGGACTTTCCGAAGTAGCTTTGTGCCAACGACTCCAGATTTTGTGCCACTTTTTCAGGGACAGGACTCAAGAAATTACCCATAACTCGAGGAAACTTCCAGAAATAAAAAATAACTTCAAAAAAATGATACAAATGTAAATACTTGAATAAGGACTTGATTGGACCCCTACTGACCATCACAAACATTTCAAACATGTCACAAATATTTCTCCTACAGATTTAAATAACATATATGAGCATAGGTGTCTCATACTTATCTGAGAATCATTAAGAAGCATTGATGCCTCATAACAATAACTACATCACCATATAATAAGCCATATATTCTTTATACATTCAGTGATTAACCAAAACGTGATGAGAGCCATACATTATCACTGTCATAAAGCTCACTCATAACCAACATATAATCAATTAAAATATCAAGGATACGACAATGATATAAACCACATATAAACAAGTATATTTACCCATAAAATACCAAGTATAAGAAGCTCTTAATAATGAATGCAAAGGAGAACCAAGTCCCATACTTCCACGTTCCACTGGACCATAGATTGGCTGAACCAAATATCTCTTCAACCAATCACCCCCATGCCATATTACAAGCATGAATATGGGATCTCATAGAACAAATCCATCAAAACCAAACCAGGGCTTCCAGAGGACAAACCACATCAACCCTCAACTAGTGATTCTACCTAACGGTCGGATATCACTAACCATCACTAGATCGATCTCTACCTAAGCTGTCCAAGGCTCCAGATAGTTTATTCCAACTAAGGCTCCAAGACTAGTAACTCAACCCACAACTATTGTCAAGCTCCAAAGTGTTTATCCAACCAAGGCTCAAGGAATAGTAACTTAACCCACCAAGGGCTCCAGAGCGTTTGTCCAACCAAGGCTCCATGAATAGTAAGTCAACATGCCAAGGGCTCCAAGCATGTTGTAATTTACAGGGTAAGTTCCGTAGAGCAAGAACCAAAGGTCACCTCTCACAAACAGATCATAAATCAGTACACCAGTATAATCACGTGGTTAAAACCCTCAAAGAGGGAAAAAATCCACGCCTTGAACCAATGCGGCCACTTCAGGGAATTTATGAATATAAAAAGAAAAGTTACATATGTTTCTCTCATAAATGGTTACCAGACGAATGACCCTCCATGCTCTTTAAATAGAGATCATGTACCAATCGGGTGTTAAGCCACGGATCAAGTGACGTTAATACCGAGGTGAGAGATAACCTTCGGATCACTACAAATTGTGACCTTCAGATTATAAGTTACAAATGTACATGGTAAAGAAACACACTTTACCTAACTCTACACTAGACTAAGTTATTCTTAACTATTTCCTATGTGTCGGAATATCCTAACGTCCCCCCTTAAGAACAACTTGGGATAGGATTGAAGGATTTACAAAGGTGACACAAAAGGAGCCTATTTCCTATGTGTCGAAATATCCCAACATCCCCCCTTAAGAACAAATTGGGATAGGATTGAAGGATTTACAAAAGTGACACAATAGGAGAAGGAAGGAGGCATCAAGGGAAAGAACAAGGCGAATAGAATTCATTTTGGCAACAGGGGAGAAGGTTTCAGTATAGTCAATGCCTTCAACTTGTGAAAAACCTTTAGTGACAAGACGAGCTTTATGTCTATCCACTTTTCCATCTGGTCCAAACTTGGTTTTGTAAACCCATCTGCATCTGATAAGTTTTCTTCCTTTTGGGAGAGGAATAAGATCCCAAGTATCGTTTGCCAATAAGGAACGCGACTCTTCATTCATAGCTTCATCCCAATCTGGATGACCGGAGGCTTCTTCAAAGGTTTCTAGATCAAGTTTTTTCTAGAACTTGAGCCAATAAGGAAGAAGCTCTTTCGAATTGAGAACGAGTACGTCGTCGATCGACAGGGTCACCTGCAAGAGAACCTGCTACATCCCGAGTAGAGTGGACCCATCTTGGAAGTGGTGGAGTATAAGGAACAATTTCACGAGCTGGAGGAGGATTTTCATCCTCGCTATCATCATCTGAACTAGAAGGAATTCTATTAAAAATAGAAGAGAGAGAGAGAGGTGGCACATATGCCGAATCAGGCTCGCAGGCCAAAGGTGGCACACTTGCTGAACTAGGCTCACAGGCCGATATATTTTCATCAAACTTTACATCTCTTCTAATGATAATATTTTTGGATTTTGGTTGAAGAATTCTATATCCTTTGACATCTTCAGAATATCCAACAAAAATACATTTTTCACTCTTAGGTTATAAGGCTTTATGTTTCGCATCTGGAATATGGGCCCAAGCATCACCCTCAAAAACACAAAAGTGACTTACATCTGGTTTGATTGAGCTCCAAGATTCTTTTGAAGTTATATTGTTTAAAACCTTAGTAGGAGTGCGATTTACTATGTAATTTTCACAGTTAATGGCTTCTGCCCAAAATTTGAGACCAAGTCCTTTAGATTGAAGCATAAAATTAACCATTTCTTTTAAGGTGCGATTCTTCCTTTCAGCTACACCATTTTGTTGTGGAGTATATGGAACAATATGTTGCAATTGAATTCCATGCTCAGTGCATAAGTTGATAAATTTTTTGTTAACATATTCTCCACCATTGTCTGATCTTAACTTAAGAATTTAATGTCCAGATTGTTTCTCAACAAAGGCCTTAAAGGCCAAGAACATGTTAAAAACTTCACTCTTGAGTTTTAAGAAATATACCCAAATGTGTCTAGAAAAATCATCAATGAAAGTTAAGAAGTACTTGCAACCAAAGAAAGAAACAATAGGAAGTGGACCACATAAATCACTCTGCACAAGCTGCAAAGGGACTGAAGCGTGCCAAGAGGCACGTTTGTCAAAACTGTCTTGATGATTTTTTCCGAGTACACATCCGGAGCAAACACCATCTCGGCAAGATACCATAGGAAGGCCCGTCACCATATTTTCCTTACATATAATTTGAAGAGAGCGATAGTTTAAGTGACCAAATCGCTCATGCCAAAGTTTGCTCACATCATCATTATGAGCAACAAAAACCGAGGGAAGATATGATGACCCAAAGTTGTCAAACTTAAACAACCTTGTGGAATCATCGACAATGGTAGTAGCTAAAATATGTTTAGGGTCTTTAAGATCCTTGATTACAACATCATGAGGTGATAATTCTACTTTTTTCGCTTCACCTGAATGAGTTATTTGATAAACAGATAGAAGGTTGCATGACAAGGTAGGAACACATAGTACATCATTAAACTGACCATTATCTAGATGAATGGTTCCAGATCCTACAACACTAAGAGATCTATCATCACCAACATAAATATCTTTGGTGTTACAATCATTTAAAGAAGAAAACATGGATTTATTTTTAGCCATGTGGTAAGAAGCTCCAGAATCAATGAGCCACTCATGGGAAGGAGAAGAAGAAGATACATTGAATGCATAACCAGATCTTGATGCTTGACAACCACAAGCAGAAAGTGCCATGCCTGAAGATGAAGGTGAAGAGAGCTCCAAATTTATGTTGTGCTTCTTCATTGCTGCTTCTAAGGCTTCCGTCTTCTTAAAACATTTGGACTCTATATGGCCATCCCGATTGCAAAAGTTGCAATGTCTATCTGTCTTCTTCCCTTTGTTTTGATTTGCCTTATTATTTTGGTGATTTGATTTTTCAGTTTGTGGCTGAAATTGCTTAGGGCACTTGTTTGGTTTAGGAACATATTTTTTAGGATACTGCTTCTTGGGATTCTTTTGATATGGTTGTTGTTGAGCTGCTAAGGCTTTCTTAGAAGCTTTTCCAGCAGTGATAAGACCAAGGTGCAAAATTTTTTCTTGTTCTCTTATCAAAGAATCACAAAAGGCATCAAAAGAGGGATTCTTGTAGGTGGTTCCTGAAGAAATGATGGCTTCTCTGGTGGAATGGAAGGCGAAAACAAATACATAGTATGCAGGACCAAGCTTAGCAAGAATGCAATATATGAGGCTACCATCTTCCTCTTTGACCTTACACCCTTCTAAAAGAAGTCTAAGGGTCTTGAATTTGGAAAAAAAGTCTTCAATAGAGGAGAAATTATTAGGGTCCAAAGTAAGCAACTCATTTTCAAGCTGGTGGGCCCTGATTTGATTTTGAATGCCAAAAACATTATTTATCTTTTCCAGGGATTTATCAGGGGTGTCAATGTCAAGGATGTGAAAACGCAGATCTTGAGCAATGGACATTCCTATCAACCCTCGTGCTTGATCTTGTCTATTTTCCCATTTAGGAACTTTATCATCATCGGAAGGTTTAGTTTCTTGACTGGTGGCTATTCTATAAAGCCCTTTACTTCTAAGTATATCTACCATGTGAGGTAGCCATTGGAAATAATTGGTGTTGTTAAGAATAACCGGGCATGTGCTTTCCATTTTTTTTTAAATGAAGCCGAGAAAAACTTAAAATAACTGCTCCAATGGAAAGATCTCGAAAGAATAGGTCGTTTCAAAAAAAAAACGGCTCGAAAAATGGCTTTTGGATGAAGAAGTTATGCCTTTTGAAAAATCTGAGTTGTAGATGCTGAATAGTTGCTGGAACGGGATGAAGTGCGGCTTTTTAAAAAATAATTCCACCCCTTTGAATTTTTTTTTTTTACAAAAGAAGCTTGAGAAGGAGACTTGAACCCAACACCTCTATTCTCATAAACTAACCCGTCACCAAGTGAGATAGTAAAAGGATTATGTTATTTTAGAAAGGAGGAAGGGGGGATTATTATTATCATTATCATAATCATTATCATTATTATTATTATTATTATTATTAGCCTTCGCTGTGTGTGCCTTTTCCTGCACAAAAAACAGAAAAACCGAGCAAAAAACGAAATGCAAAGCCTTACGGCAGAATATTAGATTCTTGGTTAGCCTTACCGGCAACTATCATTTTTTTCACTATTTCTGATTTCTCGAGATCGCACAAAGATGCGGGGAAAGAGCATACGTAGCAAAAAAAATCCCTTTTTCGTGTTTCTGATTTGCCGAGATCACACGGAGTGCATAACAAAGAGCATACACAGAGAAGAGGGTATAGATCCAACAAATAAATAAAACCTTAATACAGAAAAAACGAAATAAGAAGAACTATTAACAAATATAACTGCAAAATAGATGCTTTATACCTCCAGATCTAAAATGACATAACTTGGGCAGCCAGAAACCTTTTCGCATGAAAATAAAGGCGTTCCTCACTGTAACAGATGCTCTAGACACAATCAAGCAGTTCTCCAAGCCCAAAAATGTTCAGAAATAGTAGATCTACAAAACGACATTCACATGCAGTCAAACCGGCTTCAGATTTTGATCAACAATGGACGTGGCCCTCAAAATAGCTCTGATACCATGTTGGAATTTACAGGGTAAGTTCCGTAGATCAAGGACCAAAGGTCACCGCTCACAAACAGATCATAAATCAATACACCTGTATAATCACGTGGTTAAAACCCTCAAAGAGGGAAACAGTCCACGCCCTGAGCCAACGCGGCCACTTCAGGGAATTTATTAATATAAAAAGAAAAGTTACATATTTTTCTCTCATAAACGCTTATCAGAAAAATGACCCTCCATGCTCTTTAAATAGAGATGATGGACCAATCGGGTGTTAAGCCACGGATCAAGTGCCGTTAATACCGAGGTGAGAGATAACCGTCAAATCACTACAAATCGTGACTGTCGGATTATAAGTTACAAATGTACATTGTAAAGAAACACACTTTACCTAACTCTACACTAGACTAAGTTATTCTTAACTATTTCCTATGTGTCAGAATATCCTAACATCCCCCCTTAAGAGAAACTTGGGATAGGATTGAGGGATTTACAAAGGTGACACAAAAGGAGCCTATTTCCTATGTGTCAGAATATCCTAACATCCCCCCTTGAGAATAACTTGGGATAGGCTCTAATGCCTCATTCCTTCTCCTATTGTGTCACTTTTGTAAATCATTCAATCCTATCCCAATTTGTTCTTAAGGGGGGATGTTAAGATATTTTCGACACATAGGAAATAGGCTCCTTTTGTGTCACCTTTGTAAATCCTTCAATCCTATCCCAAGTTGTTCTTAAGGGGGGATGTTAGGATATTCCGACACATAGGAAATAGTTAAGAATAACTTAGTCTAGTGTAGAATTAGAGCAAGCCTTTACCATGTACATTTGTAACTTATAATCCGGGGGTCACGATTTAGGGCATCCTTGATTATCTCTCACCTCACCCGGTATTAACGACACTTGATCCGTGGCTTAACACTCGATTGGTCCATGATCTCTATTTAAAGAGTATGGAGGCTGTTTTTCTGTAACTGCTTATGAGAGAAACATATGTAACTTTTCTTTTTATTAATAAATTCCCTTAAGTGGGACGTATTGGCTCTGGGTCACAGGACTGCTCTTTGAGGGTTTTAAACCACGTATTACACCGGTGTACCGATTTAGCATCTCGTTGCAGACAGGACCATTGGTTCTTGATCTATGGAACTTACCGTGCATCTCCAACACGGTTATCCAAATATGCGTATCACATGAATAACAACTCACTTTTTACAGCTCCAGAGCATTTGTCCAATCAAGGCTCCATGACTAGTAACTCAACATGCCAAGGGCTCCAAAGAATTTTTCCAACCAAGGCTCTAGGATTAGTAACTCAACCCAAGCTATTACAAGGCTCCAGAGCATTTGTCCAACCAAGGCTATAGGAACTAATAACTCAATCCACATCCAAAGGAACATGAGAACCAACCAAAGAATAAAAATGGAAATACTCCCACAACACCATGGCTATAAAGGAAATAACAAGGCTAGAAAAAACCATTTTCAATCCACAAAATCTTCCATACTAATGATAGATCATAACCAGTAAAACACATGCATGCCAAAACTAGTAAGGAAAACATACATGCAACTTGGTACCTGCAAGAAAAACCCGTTGTATTTTTTGATCTCGATGTGATTCAGATTTATGCAGGAACGCAACAAAATACACATATAACCATAAATACAAATATGCAGCGGAAATAACACTTCATTTCATTAATATCAAATAACTGAAATTTTCTTATAGACAGAATGGAAATAAACTAGCTAGGGTGATGGTAGCTTATATTTGAGAAGAGATGTTATGGCTACAGGCCTCTGAACTGTGTTACATTGGACCCATGTTGCTCCTGATTTTCCCAAAAAACGTCGTTTAGGGCCTCAAAACGGCTTCAGAATTTTAGGACCCGAAAAACTGCTAAAAATAGTAAGTTGTGCTGAAACTGAAAAACTAAAAGGGATAATGGTGGGGCCCCAAGTGGAAGAGGCGGGTGGCCACCAATATCCACCTGGATAATTCCTCCCCCCTTAGGAAGCAATGGTCCCCATTGCATTAAGTTCCTCCATGAGATGAGGAAACTTCTTTTGAACTTGTTCCCTGGTGAACCACTTGCCTTGGTGCAGGAGTTGGCCAGCTTTGACAAACTGATACAGTTGGATATTCTATTGGCGAGTGTTCCTGATTTGCATGTACATGATACAATTTGTGGTGGCCTGTTCCATGCAGTCTGGGTTTAACTCTGTTGGTGTGAGTTGTTCTGTAATGTCAGAGGTGGGAAGTAGGGACGAAGGTGGTCCACATTGAATACTGGGTGCAGACCAAGGAATGGTGGAATAATGAGCTCGAAGGTATTGCTCCCTATAGCCTTGGTGATGGTGTACGACCCATATTGGAGGGGGCGAAGCTTGCGGTGGGGTCCAGTGAGGCGCTCCTTCTGCAAATGTAGCCACACTTTGTCGCCCACCTAGAAGTTGTGTGGCACCCGATGTTTACCATGTCGTTGCTTGTACTTAGCATTGGCTCTGTCCAATATGTCATGAACCTATTAGCGAATGTGCTGAATGCGCTTGATGAAGCTATTCGCTTTGTCAGCTTCAGACTAGACATGAGTCGAATCGACCTAAGTAGCCACAAATGACATGGCTATGTCAATGGGACATAGTGGCTGGAATCCCAAGCCCACCTGAAAGGGGCTATGGCCAGTTGAGCCATGGAGAGCCCAATTATAACTGTGTTGTACATAGGAGAGGTTCTCATCCCATGTGCATGGATGCTTTGAATTGTACATGCACAGAATGTGTACAATCATCCTGTTGACGACCTCTGTCTGGCCATCAGTTTGGGGATGGAAAGCTGTGAAATTGGTGAGCTTGGTGTCCAACATTGACCAGAGGCTAGACAAAAATGTGCCGAGGAACCTGTTGTCCCGAGCTTATATGATAGACCGTGGGATCCCAAAGTGCACCCATACTCATTCAAAGAAGAGGTTAGCAGTGGCTTCTCCTATGATATTCTTCTTGCAGGCCACCATAATGGCCCTCTTCAAGAATCTGTTGACGACCACGAAAACACAGTCATTTCCATGCTTAGTAGAAGGAAGGCCCGACATGTAATCCATGGAGATGGATTCCCAAGGTCAAATAGGGGTAGGTAGCGGAGTATATATGCCTTGCTTCTTGATGGTCGGTTTGGCAATGGCGCAAGAAGTGCTGGATTTGATGTAATTCCCGACATCCTATCAAAGGTTCGACCAGTAGAAATACTTCTGCAGTACTGCCACTGTTTTCTCAACCCTGAAATTCCTAGTGACTTGACTGTAGTGTGCTTCCCATATCATCTTGGCATGCTCGCTTGAAGGAACACAAAGATGTCCCAGGTGACATAACAGTGCATCTTGGAGGTGAAAATTTGGAACTTGTGTACCCCCCAAGAGTGCCTTGTATGTCTGGCCAAATTCTGGATCGCTCTGGTAGAGAAGCAGCCAATCAGAAGTCTCGTGCCCACAAGAGTCGAGAACGGTGGTTAGCACCACGATCGGTGGTTGGCTGAGGCAGTCTGCAACATTATTGGTGCTTATACCATTCTTGTACTTGATGTTCAAATGAAACTGTTGCAGATATGTGGACCACTTATGATGGCGATCGTTTTGCAACTTCCCTTGTGTCTGTATGAACCGCAGCGGTCGGTGGTCTATGTGGATGATTGTTTCCTTCCCCAAAAAGTAATGCTTCCATTGTCGACAAGCCTGCATAATGAAATACATTTCTTTGTCATAAGTGGGATACTTGAGAACTGTGTCGGACAATGTATCAATGTGATATGCCACTGGATGTCCCTGTTGAGTAAGAATTGCCCCAATAGCATAGTCAGAGGCATCTGTCTCGATCTCAAATGGTGGTTGCAAGTCTGGTAATGTGAGCACTGGGGAAGAAAAGAGGCGATGTTTCAATTCTACGAACGCCTTCTGTTGAGATTCCAACCAAAATAATTTTTCTTTCGTTCCTCCCTTGGTGTCTTGACTCAAGGGCCAAGTGATATGAGAGAATCCTAACACGAACCTATGGTAAAAATTAGCAAAACTCAGAAAGCTGCGAAGCTCTGTCAGAGTGGTTGGGGCTAGCCAATCCCGAATGACTTGGATCTTGGTTGGATCCACAAGTACCCCCCTTTCATCAATAATGTATCCCAGATATTGAACCTGGGTCATGCCAAAAGTTCACTTCTCCAAATTGGCACACAAATTGTGTTGCCGCAGTGTTTGGAGGACTCCCAAGTTTGGCCGAAGATCAGAATGTCATCCAAGGACACCCCTACAAATGAGTTGGTGAATGGCCATAAAATTTCATCCATCAGTCTCATGAAGGTTGTGGGAGCATTCGTCAACCCGAAAGGCATGACCAGCCATTCGAAAGGGCCTCCTTAGCTTTGAAGGCAGTCTTCCACACATCAGAGGGATCGATTGGTACCTGGTGATACCCAAACTTCAAGTCGATCTTGCTGAAATATTTCGCCCCTTTGAGTTGGTCCAGAAGGTCATCAATCTGTGGGATCGAGTACCTATTCCAGACAGTGATCTTGTTCAATGCCCGATAGTCAATACAAAGTTTCCAAGTCCCATCCTTCTTCTGTACCAACACGATTGGGCTCCCACAGGGCGATGAACTTGGCTGAATGTGACCTTTCTGCAACAGCTCCTAAATCTGTCTTTTGATTTCATTGTTCTCTAGAACAGAGCACCGATAAATCGGTCCATTGGGTAGTGGCGCACCTAGGGTCAGATCAATGGGGTGCTTGACCTGAAAGTGCAGAGGCACCCCTGTGGGCGACGTGAAGATGTCCCCGTACTCCTCCACAACCTTGTCCATTTGTTGTTGTCGTGCAAAGGAGCCTTGTCTGGAGGTCGTGGCCACAATATTCTTCTTTCTTTGGGGGCGGATCATCATGAAAAAAAATTTCCTAGTTTTGGAAATGAGCTTACTGTATTGTTTTTCAGTGACTAAAGAGATAGAGACAGGAGGTGGTACCTCTGGTATCTTGTACAACTTATTTCCCAAAGTAACAATAAAAACGCGAGGTCGAGACTCATACACAACATGTCACTTCCACAAATATGGTTGGCCTAATAATACATCATAAACATCAAGAGGAAAAATGTCACATAATACCTCATCCGTGAAGGGCTTGATGTTGTAGGGAAGGCAACACTGTTGGCTGACGCAGAGATCCCATCCTTGGTAAAGCCACTCGATGGTGTATGGCTGTGGGTGTGCTGTGGTCGGAAAGCCCAACCACTTCATGGTGTCTGCTGAAGAGGTTATTTTGGCTCCCATTTTCGATAATGAACTGTAGCGGGGAACCCTTTACCCACATCTGGGAGTAGAAGAGACGCTCCTCCTCCTCTGGATCTTCCGATTCCTCCTTCAGGATCTTCGTAGTGGAAATAGTGGCGTTGGGCTCCACATCAATAATCTGTTTCCCTTTGTCATTCCCCTTTTTAGGTTCTAATTCAAAGTCAGAGCATGCATATGATTCAGAAGCCCTCATCTCGGCCACCAGCGACTACTTGGCCCAACACTTACTTGTGTTGTGAGTGGAACTCTTATGGAACTCACACCACTTTCTCGTGTCCTTCTTTGGCTTCGCGTTGTTTTTATTTTCTTGTGGCTTTGGTAGGTTGTCTTGGGCCGCCATGCCTTGGATTTTTCCTTTGTTCTGTGGTTTGGGGGCACCTTTCCCTTGCTTTTGATTTGCAGATCCAAAGTCTCGCTTCTTCTATTTGAATTTCTGCTCAATCTTGGCAACATACCGATATTCCGTACCAAGCGAGGAGATGTTGAGGAACTCCATTTCCTCCTGAATGTATCTGTGCACAAAACTATGATACTTTAGCACGAAATGTTTCTCCTAATATTTGATACCCAAATTTGTGCGTAGGGTATGGAACAAATTCGTCAGCTCATGCACATCTTGATCCCCTTGTTGCCGCAACGTGGTCCATTATATGTAGTTGTCCTCATAGCTCCCCACAGGATAGTATTGTTCCTTGATGGTGTCTAGGAAATAATTCCAAGTGGGTACGACTGAGAGTAGAGAGGGTTCTGTCTCGTCCTTTTTCTCATAGTAGGTTTCCCACCAATCCTTGACATGGGGGGTAGCTTTGAGGAGTGCAAAAATAATCTTCTCCCGGTCAGAGAATCCATGAACTGAGAAATATCCTTCTAATAGATTCAACCATATATCTATGACATATACATCTATTTGACCCTCAAATATGGGAATGTCAAAGTTTACTTGTACTTTAAAGGGAGTCGTGCCTACTGAGTAGTTGTTGGATGCAGATGCGCCGCCAGTGGGCAGGCGTTGAAGGATCTGGGAAAAGTTATCCATCATCGCGTTCCTTTGTTTTTCGAGGGCCTCCTCGAGCAATATTTTGATAGGATATCCTGCTCCCTCATCTTTCTTTTCGTCCCCCATGGGTGGTCATTGGGATTTGCGAGGATGATCTTGCAAAGGTTCAACCAGATCGAGCCTTATCTCCTTATTCCCCGACCTCGTTGGGGACATGTAAAGAAGGATCGAGAAAAAGCAGACCCCTCTGATACCACTGATCCAAATTTATGCAAGAATGCAATATAATACACATATAACCATAAATAAAAATATGTAGCGTAAATAACACTTCATTTCATTAATATCAAAGAACTGAAATTTGCTTATAGACAGAATGGAAATAAACTAGCTAGGGCACTGGTAGCTTATCTATGAGAAGAGATGTGACAGCTACAAGCCTCTGAACTGTGTTACAATGAGGCTCGAGGGCCTATTTATTATTTATAAACAATGGAAAACCCTAAACATCCAAAACCCTAACCCTAGGAGATGAAGCGCCAAAACTATGGGCCCCGTTTGGGTAAATCGATGTTTCAACTTCCTGGGGACGTAACTTTGAAATACGATATCCGTTTGACGCATACCATACCTCGTTAGAAAGATATATCTGAGGAATACAACTTTTGATTGAGAAACATTAGTCCATGGACCCATGCTGCTCCCAGGTTTTCCAAAAAACAACATTTAGGTCCTCAAACTGCTCCGGAAGTTCAGGACCCGAAAAACTGCTAAAAATAGTAAGTTGTGCCGAAATTGAAAAACTGAAAGAGACAATGGTGAGGCCCCAACTAGAATAGGTGGGTGGCCACCAATATACACTTGGATCATGTTGTCCTCTTGCACTTTCCTACTTTTATTTTGCCTTCTTGCTCCAAATCCCATGTATGCCACACTCCTCCAAGAGTGCTCCAATAAAACTCTAAGTGTCCATGAGTATGAGAGAGAGATAATAGAATGAGAGCTCCAAAAATAAATTGAAAAAAGTCCGTGAATGAATCCTAAGAAGCCTTTTTATTAATGAAGCCTCTAATTTCTTCGATTTTCCATTATTTTCCTTCATTTTCCTCCTCACATGCAACTTGTGACTTTCACCTTCCTTTTCTCCTGATTTCTATTATTTTCATAAATAAATGCCAATAAAGGCTAATTTTCCTTTCCAAAGCCTTATCCATTGCCTTTGTAAATTTCCATAGCCATAATAAACCAAATGGACACCCACACAAGGAGGTTTTTCCCAACATTCAGCTTGGAATACATGTCCAATGATCGTGGTCATTATTTTTCCTTTATTAAGTTTATTACATGAAGTTTTAACCCAAGGTTGTTACAAAGACTCTCATAAATATGCTAGTCCTTTCAAGTTTAGTTCGACTTGAATAAAGGAGGAAAGTTTTCTTTCATTGGTTAAGGACAACTGGGTGCCCCGTGATACCTACATGCCAAGCACACAACTTGTATGATGATATGCTCTTACCCCACAGTCCATTTTTGCAACTTCACTTTAAAGATCTGCATCTCCTACTCTATCTCAACCAACACATTAGCATCATAACATACCAATATCATCATTATGACCTAATTGCATACAATGACCTTATGCATGAAAACCTTCACCAAACCAATGCAAACCATGTACACCCACTTGACATGTATAACCAATCATGAACGACCAATGTGTGTCCCACATATAGCATTACATAAGCAAGCGTACATGGGAAGCACACAAGCATGACCAATATGTGACTTGGCTTAAACATGTAATGCATACACAACATGTAGAAACATGTAAGCAAGCATGCACAAATAATACATAAGCAAGAACAACACATAACCAGTCATACACTCATAACAACATGTTGACAACAACACCATCAACACTTCCATGGTGACACTACTGCCACCATAGCAAAAAAAACACAGATGCAACAAGCACATATATACCACAAGCATACTAAACACATATGAAACCAACATAAATCCATGATCAACACACCACCCATCCAGTCCGAAGGTTGAACCATGCTCTAATACCACTTTGTAACACCCTCCTCCCACATCTATCCAAGTAATCAACCAACTGGGGTAAACATGCGACGAGAGTCTACTAATACAAGATTCAACCTCCTAGATGACCTTGACGAAGTGGAACCGACGGAAACATGACAAAAAAACCTTACACAACATCAACAACATCCCCAGGAGGTATCCCAACCATTTAGGCCTCTTACCCCTGGGTTAGAATGAATTTTTGAGCACTTTGAGTCATATCCATAGGCACAACACAACAAGGTAGTGGCTAGGATGCTATAGCCGTAGGCACAAAACAACAAGCCCGCGACCAAGGCCCGAATTTCCCAGTTCTATGCCTACAACTCTGGGATTTGAGCCACCTTTTTAGGCCCAGAGCCTAGCTCACTACCCATAACTTCATGAAAACTTAAGGGATGATAAATAACATTGGAAAAATGATACAAAAACAATAACATCAATAATAACTCATATGGACCCCTCCTAGCCATGATAGGAATTATGTCAAACATATCACAAAAAATGAATCTACAGGAGTAAACAATAGATTTAAGCATAGGGGTCTCATGCTTATCTGAGAATCACTAAGAAGCATTGCTCCCTTACATCATTAGTTGCAATACAATCTATTTGACCATAGATATAATGTGCATTCATTTAAAAGTAAAAACATGGAGAGATCCATACATCATCACTGATAAATTACATTCTTATAACTAACATAATAACAACATAAATACAATAGATACAACAACAATAAAATCCATATAATAACTAGTACAATTATACATAAAATACCAAAGGAACAAATTTCTCATTAATGAATATAGAAACTAACCGGGGATGAGACTACCACATTCCACCCAACAATAGACTGGCTAAGCCAAACCTCTCTTCAGCCAATCACCCCAGTGCCAAAGTCCAAGCGTGAATGTAGGACTCATAACCAACCAAAAATAACCAAACAAGCATGAATGCTACTCGGGTTGTCCACCTACACCGTGAGGAATTTGAGTGCCTCCTAGTCTCTCAGGCTTTACCGTAATCCATAGTCTGAATAAAGGATCACTAGGCCCTACACTGAGACATAATCTCCAAGCTTTACCATACATCCCATCCTAGGACTGCTAGGCCCAACATAAATCAATCCACCTCTTGGATTTACCATATATCCCACCATTCACCAGTAAAGATTCCCAGACCCACTGAGGCACACAATCTGGATTTACCACAACCCACAATCCAGTTGTTGTGAAACCAGCTCCAAAAAGAGAAGAAAAGAGATATCAACGCCTTAGAAATAAGCCACTTCGAGGGGGAAACCTACAATACATTACATGAATGAAAAATTCTTGGATGATACAGATGACACAACCTCCTTTCTATATATAGGAGTCCATGGGGCCACAATGTAATCCTAGTGGGGCCACAATGTAATCCTAGCCGACCTAACAATAATAATGTAAGGGCACAATAATAACAATATGGGGGTTACATGAGAAAAAAAATAACAGTAAGGGGGGATACACTAACATAATAAGGGACTACACTATTAATATAGGGACTTAACATGCCCCTCTCATTCAAACAAGTGTTTTCCTCAATGCTTTATTATTTCTTGATGCTTCTGTATAAAATTCTCATCCTCCCATGTCGAATCTTCTACAAGAAAGTTCTTCCACTTGTTGAGATACTCTGAAATTGATCGTACTTGTCGAGTTCTTGTTTCTGTGGTTGCTTCAGAACTTATTTCGATGTGATGTTGATCTTCTTGTTGTTTCATTAGATTCTGCACCGAAGTTAGGTTATCCTTTGAGAGTTGGAGAACTAGTTGTTGATGCTTGATGTGATATTCCACTAATTTATCATCCATATTAGCTATTATTTGATCCTTCAAACCATCGAAAATAGCCTTCATTTCTGCTTTTAAACCATCTATGTCATCTTCGGTTGCTCTTCGTAAGATCGAAATTTGTTGCACTTGGTACCGTAATTTTGATATCTCATACTGCAATTGTTCCTCTTCATGCATCATAGTATAGCTTTCTGAGGGCTTAATGGGTGTTGAATTATTTTTATTAGGAATTTCAGAACCCAATACTGAAATATATGTTCAATAGGCCTTTTGAATCACTTCAAACTGCTTTTTCAAACAAACGTTATGCAATTTTAAAAACCAAATACACACCTTTTTCTTGCTTTTGAGGAGCTCGATATTGAAACTGAAATATCTATCTTATTACGGATCTTCATTATATAAAATTTAGCACTGAGGTATCCCTCTAAATTCTCTTTCAAATGCCACAGGTCTGATCTAATTTGGATACTTCAAGACAAATTTATGTCCAATCTCCCACAATGACCCAATTTTGGACCGGTTCAGTATAGCGAACTTGTACGACTTGCCACGTGTCACTGTTTCCTCATTTGGCTTTAAAATTGATAGACCAAAAACTGCAGTCCATTTACTTGTGACCACTTTTTACAACATTCCAATCCGATGCTTAGAGAGAGAGTTATGAATATTTTCCCACGATAACCTCTTTGAGATGAAATTTGGGAGCTTGAAAAAGACCTAACTTCCACAGATCATATATCCGAAAATATTGTGAACCAATATTTGAAATTTTGGGATGAAGTTCCTCAGGATTTCGGCTTCACAATTTAAAAATTTCAGCTTCTGAAACTTCGTAGAAACCAATTTATAGCGAAACTTCCACGATGACTTGTTTAGTTTAAATTCAGGAGCCTGCAAAATGACCTACCTTCCACAGATCATATCTCTGAAAGTATTGCGAACCAAGCTTTGAAATTTTGCGATGATGTTCCTCAATATTTTGGCTTCGCACTCTCAAAATTTCAGATTCTAAACCTTCGTAGAAAAAAATTTATAGCGAAAATGCCACGATGACCTGTTTGGAGCAGCGAAACCCTAGAATATCAAAGCTCTAATACCAAATGTTGTGAAACCAGCTCCAAAAAGAGAAGAAAAGAGATATCAACGCCTTATAAATAAGCCACTTCGAGGGGGAAACCTCCAATACATTACATGAATGAACAATTCTTGGATGATACAAATGACACAACCTCCTTTCTATATATAGGGTCCATGGGGCCACAATGTAATCCTAGCCGACCTAACAATAATAATGTAAGGGCACAATAATAAAAATATGGGGGTTACATGGGTACAACAATAACAATAAGGGGGGCTACACTAACATAATAAGGGACTACACTATTAATATAGGGACTTAACACCAGTTCATGGGTTACTAGGACAGTGGATTTACCGAGATCCACAATCCGGTTCAGGGATCATTAGGCCATGTGTTTGTCATTTTGGAGATTCACCCCACCCAGCTTCGAATCCATCCGACAATCTAAATCAACCGAAGTATGAGAAACCCATCTCATCAAAGCTATACAGAAAGGGAAAGGCTAGGTTGGAAAACACTATCACACCTGGAAAAATCATGCCATGATAGAAAGGAACCGCGTGCATTACCGAATTCCAGATCTAGCAAAGAAAACAAACATGCAAATCGATACCTGCCAAGAATCCTATTGTAGCTGCTTGATTATTTCTCCTCCTTTCTTGCTTCCTCCTTATTCTTTCTTTCTTTCTTTCCTTTCTTAGTCCAATGCCAAAATGCTCCAAGAAATTCTAGGTGTCCAAGAGTGAGTGAGTGAGAGAGAGAATAATGAGAGAGCTCCAAAAATGAACTGAAAAAATGTTACCAACTTATCCTCAGAAGCCTTTTTATTAACGAGGCCTCTATTTTCTTCAATTTCCATTATTTTCCTTCATTTTCCTCCTCACATGCAACCTATGACCTTTCACCTCCCTTTTCTCCTATTTTCCATTATTTTCATAAATAAATGTGCCAAAAATAATTTTTGCCTCTCCAAAGCCTTTTCCAATTTCCTTTAGCCATAATAATTGAAATGAAGACCCGCTAGGATGTTTAGCCCACCATTTAGTTTGGAATACGTGTCCCATCAACTGTGGTCTTATATATTTTACATGGATTTTTAACCAGGGTTGTTACAGGATAGAGCCAAAATGAACCACCCCAAGAGAAATCATTGAAGTCACAAAGAAAGAAGGATAATGAGAAGATATATAAAGACATGATAAAGATGATAAAGTGGTGTTAGTTCCATAATACCCCTTAGAATAACATAAATGAATGTCACTCAAAGCAGTCATTGGTGGCTAAGCTGAAATTATCAAAGTCAAATGCAGGTTCTAAATCTGAATCAGATCTAGACATGAGGAAGTGGAACATTGATGTAGAACCCAATGTCACTGTTTCTACCACCAAGGTCCATACATGTGAATCCAAATAATTAAAGGAAGGTGAGCACCTTTTTCACTAGCTGATGTGGGTGAAGGTTCCTCCCTTTCACTTGTTTATCGATAGTGAAAGTAAAAAACCTAATCTCAAAAGAGGTAGTCAAGTGGTTGGACATATCGAAAACACCACACTTACAACCTTACACATCGAGTGGCTCTGCTAAGGGAAAGATATATGCATGAACCAATAGTGCTCCTTGCCAATGACATCAAGCCCTTCAAGGATGAGGTATTGTGTGATATTTCCCTCCTTGAATTTTGTGATGTTATTTTAGGCCAACCATCCTTTGGAAGCGTCATGTTGTATATGAGTATATACCTTTGAATGTTATTATTAATTTGGGTAGAAAATTATACAGGTTATGAGAGGTTATTTTTCCTACCTCGATTTCTTTGATGTACGCTAAGAAATGTAGGAAGGTCATCTCCCAGCTTAAGATTTTTTTTTCTTCCTGATTCACTCTCAAAGTGAGAAGAAGATTGTGGCCACATCCATCACCTCAACCCAATGCATCTCCACGCAAAAGGATCAAGTGAACAAGGTATTGGAAGAATACAAAGACATATTCTCCTCACCCACTAGGGTATATTTTCACTACCAAGTCAAGAATTAAATTGATCTAACCCTCAACACATATCTACCCAATAAGTTAATCTATCACTACTCTATTTTGGAAAATAAGGAAATAAAGCACCAAATCTAAGATTTGCTTTGAAAAGGGCACATTTGACCGAGCTCCTCACCTTATGGAAACCCAATTGTAATCACGCAAGAGAAATAAGGGACATCGTGAATTTTTATTGATTACAAGGTCCTCAATAAAATAATCATCATGAACTAGAACCATATTCCCTAAATCAATGAAATTCTTGACCAACTCAAAGGGGCCAAGTGGTTTAGTAAGATTAACATTTAACTAGGTCCAAACATAACATATTAATGTATGAAAGATTGCTTTCAAGTCTAAATATGGTATTTTTGAATGTATGGTCATGCCCTTTGGTTTTACAATTTCGCCAACAACTTTCATGAGGTTAATGGATGATATATTGCAGCCTTTAAAAAATTATTTTGTGTTGGTATATATGTAGGATATCCTCATCTTCAACAAGTGTAGAACAATTGAAATATATTTAACAACTCCTTCATACTATACAGTCGCATAAGATATATGCTAACTTGGAAAAATGCTCCTTCATCATGAACAAGGTCTAATACCTAGGCTTTATTATTAATAAACAATGATTTACATGTGTATCTAGCTAAGATTTAGGTCATTCATGACTAGCTAGCCATGATCACACTAACTGAGCTTCAAAGTTTCTTAGGACCTTTTAACTTCTATTTTAAATTCCTATTGTGATTCTCCCATATTGCATGGGCCCTTAGCTAGGTTCCTATTGATATTCGTGTGGGCCAAGTTGCAATAGAAATATTTCGATGATCTGAAACACCACTTGTCGTCCACTCAAATTTTCTCCTTACATGATCTACAACAACATTTTTAGAATGGGAAAGATGCTTTAGACTATGCTATGGGAATAAATATCAATTAATACAATCATCCAATGGCCTACCATAATGAGACACACTATGACATGTTGTTTGTAATTAACCCATTAATGACAAAGAAATATGTTCCATTTTGTAAGCTTATCGCTAATGGAAGCATTACGTTCGCAGGAAGGAGATAGTCATCCACATTAATCACAAGCCTCTGTAGTTCATGTAGACACACGAAAAATTACATAAGGACCACCATCAAAAGTGGTCTTCATACTTACAACAATTTCATCTCGATATCAAATATAAGATAGGGAGCACCAATCACGTTGTTGACTATGTCAATCGACCTCTAGTTGTAGCACTAACATTGGTGCTCCACTCCTCTGGACATGAGCCCCCCTAGTGGTCCCAAATCTATGAGAGAAATTCTAAATTTATTACCACATACTAGATGCTAAGCATAGGAATTACCACCACTAAATTTCATCTTTAGGGTGGAATGTTATGTCAATTGGGCCATTGTTGTGTTCCTTCAAGAGAGCATCCATAATTGATTTTAGAATCTCACTATAGTTGGATGCCATGAAACTTCAGTATGTAAAATATAGTATCCATGCTAAAAAAATATTTCTATTGGTCGAAACTTCAATAGGATATCGACAAGTATATTCGGCCTTACATTGCCAACATTATTTACAAAACTTCCATTAAAAATCAAGGCTTGTACACCCCCTGCTTACTCTTGATAGGCTTTGGAAATCCATATAGATGGACTACTTATCTAGTCTTCCTTCAACCAAGTAGTTTAATGACTGTATATTTGTGGTTGTTGATTAATTTTTAGGATGGCTATTCTAACAACTTGCAGGAAGAATATCATAGTGGATATCATTTCCAAGCTCTTATTTGAAAATGTGTGGGTACATTTTGGGATGCCATAGACCATCATATCAATCGAAGCAATAGGTTCCTAAGAACACCTGGTTTGAGTCTCTGGTAACTTTTGGACACTAGTATCACCAAATCCATTTCCTTCCACCCCCAAACTAATGACCATATATAGGTTGTCAATAAGATCATCATGAACATCTTGTGTATTTCCAACTCCAAGCATCCATACACATGGGACGAAAGTCTCTCCTATGTTCAACACAACTACATCAAATTCATTTATAACTCAAATTACCACATCCATTTTTATGTGGCCCCGGTATTTCAACCATTGGGTCCTATTGATGTAGCAATACCCCTTGCATCCACATAGGGGGAATCATCCCATATCACTTTGAGGATAACAAAGCCACCAAATTCATTGAATAAATTCAAAACATTTGTCAATAGGTCCATGATATTTTAATAAAGTTAATAATAAGTACAAACAAAACCATGATTTACATAGGGTGCCACATAAATTTCACGTGGGAGACAAGGTTTGGTTGCATTTGCAGAAATAGCACTTTACAGGACCCCATTGGAAGCTCGTTCACTTCACCATGGATGTTACACCATCACCAAGGCTATCGGTGACAATGCTTGTGAGATACATATTCCCCATTCCTTGGTTTACACCTAGTCTTGTATGTGGACCTCCTTCGGTCACACTTTACACCATTATTGGACACATCAGAGATAAAAGAGCAGTTGATATTGACAAATCTCAACCCCAACTGCATGGAACATGTAACCATTAATTAGATATTGGAAAAACATCTTAATGGAACTTTCCAACAAAGGATCCAACTTTATCGAGTTTTAAAAGTAGGGTAGCTATTGCACCGAGACAAGTCATTCACTAAGGGCTAAGTTCAACAAAAGTTTCCCCATATGATTGGGGTACTGAACACAATGGAGACCATTTCTTCCTATGTAGGGAGGATTTATCTAGCAGGATATTGGTGGCCACCGACCCATTCTGCTGGATCAAAGCACAATTCTCCAATCTTGAACTTTGAGGGCCATTTTGAGACCCTAAACGACATTTTTTTGATGTTGCAAGGTTGAGGCGATTGCCACTAGGCTTTTCGTGGGACCATTTGAAATTTGTACTTCTTACCTAGACTTTTTTAGCAGCTCATCAAGCATATAAAATAGAAATCATATGAAAATTTATGACCATAGGAAGTTTATGTACCAACTAAACCCATCACGATCCACAAACCTTTTGGTGTTTCATCTCCTAGGGTTAGGTTTTTGGATTTTTAGGATTTCCTCATCATTACTTTATGTTAAAAAGGGCCTTTCAGCCTCACTGTAATGGGCATTGATGAATGCATGTAGCCATCACATCTCTTCTTAGAGATAAGATACCACCATTCGAGCAAGTTTGTTTCATTTCACATTTCTACAGTTTCAACTCATTCCCCTTATTAATAGAATCCAAGTTTCACTGTATCTTTGTTTTTTCATTATAAATTTGTATTTAATTTTGTTCCCTTCATAAATACAGATTAATGGTATCATAGTAGTTTTCTCTTTATTTGTTTCTTTCTGCATGTCCCCAATGAGGTAAGGATATAAGGAGTTGGTACTTTAACTACATAAGCCTTTGCAAGACCATCCTCACTGGCTCCAACAACTTCCCATGGAGGAAGAAAAGAAAGATGGGAGAGTAGTAGATCCTATTAAACTATTGCTTGAGGAAGAACTTACGTGATAAAAGAACAAGATGATGGGAATTTTTTCCTAGTTCCTTCAATGACTGCCAATAACCAATGCATCTTTGTGAAGTGACCACTTTGGAGGCACCGCCCCCTTAAAGGTACAATTTAGTTTTGATATTGTTGTATTTGAAGGACAAATAGATGTAGACGATCTAGACAAATGGTTAGATTTGCTTGAATGGTTTTTTCTTTCCACAACTTTTTTGATAGAGAAAATATTACCTTTGTGATCTTTAAGGTTGTCCCCCATGTCAAGGATTGGCAGGATACTTAATATGAGCTAAAGGCCAAAGAAGGATCCATAATGTTTGTGGTATAATCCACATGGGGCTCTTTCAAGGTTGTTATTAAGGGACAATATTACGCTGTTGGAAGCTATAATGACCAAACATGAGATGGACATCACTATGGCAGGATAGGCACCAAATAGAGCTAGATTTCACAAATATCTTCCATACCTTGTGCACATATTTGGGTATTAAATACTCTAAGTGACACTTGGTGCTCAAGTACCACAATGGTCTATACATATCCACCTATACAAAAATGGAGTTTTTGGACAAACACTCACTGGGTGTGATGTATTGATATTCTAACATAATCAAGCAAAAATTTAAATAGAATAAGTGAGTTTTGATTTGTGATTTCCTTACAACTAAAGTAGGGGAAAGGCAACCCCAACCCACATAACAGGGAAAAATATAGGAAGGACCACCCCAAGTCAACCCTTCTAAGTTGTAAGGAAAGAAGGGCAATGGGAAGATGAATAAAGACATGATAAAGAGGTGTTAGTTCCATAATATCCCTTGGGATAACACCGATGAATGTCACACAAAGTAGCCATTGGTGTCTAAGATAAAAGTCTTAGATTCAAATGCAGGGTCTGACTTTGAATTTGATCTATATAAGGCGAAGTGAATAATTAATGTAGAATCCAACGCCATTGTTTCTACCACTAAGGTCCATCCAAGTGAACTTGAATAACTAAAGAAAGTTGAGAACCTTTTTCACTTGTAGATGTGGGTTAAGGGTGATCCCCTACACTTCATTGTCAATAGCGAAATTTAAAAAGAGCCTCATATCAATAGAGGTATTCAAGTGGTTAGACCTACTAATAATACCACTCCTGCAAGCATATACTATTAGGTGGCTCTGCTAAGGGTGATATCTCCGCGTCAACTAATAGTGCCACTTTCTCTATAACATCAATCCCTTCAAGAATAAGGTATTTTATGATACCCCCCCCCTTTGAAGTTTGTGATTTTATTTTAGGCCAACCATACTTGTGGAAGCATCATGTTCTATATGAGTCTAGACCTCATAGTGTTATTATTACTTTGGGTTGAAAACTATATAGGATACTAGAGGTAGCTTTGCCTATTGTTGTTTCTTTGATCTCTTTTAAGCAATGCAAAATGGTCATCTCCTAAACCAGAAAAAATTTCTTCTTCTTGCTTTTCTCTCAGAGTGAACAAAATATTGTGGCCACATCCATGGCCTCCACACAGGGCCTCCCAAAAAAATAGAAGTAAGTGGACAAGGTTGTGGAAGAATACAAAGAAATCTTCTCCTCACCCTTTATGGTACCTCTACAATACCAGTTCAAGCATTGAATTGATTTGAACTTCAATGCACCTCTACCAAATGGAATATCCATTGCTTCTCTATTCTAGAAAATGTGGAAATCAAGCACCAAATATAAGAGATGCTCCCAAAAGGGCACATCTGACTAAGATCATCACCCTGCAGAAGCCTAATTATACTTATGTAGAGGAAATAAAAGACTTGGAGACTTCACATTGATTGCAGGGCTTTGAAAAAAATCATAATCAAGAAATAATACCCAATTCCTTGAAGTGACGACATTCTTAACCAACTAAAGGGGGCCAAGTACTTCATTAAGATTGATATGAATTCTTGCAACAATCAGGTCCTAATAGAAAAAAATTATGTTTGGAAGACAACTTTAAAGTCTAAATAAAGTCTTTTTGAATGGATGGTCGTGCCTTTTTGTTTGACAAATACCCCAAAAACTTTCATGAGGATGATGGATGTTATCTTGTGACCCTTCATTAATTATTATGTGGTGATATATATGTATGATATCTTACTCTTGAACAAGGGTTATGCAGATCACTTGCAACATATTTAGTTAGTACTTCACACTCTGTAGTATCACAAATTATATTGTAACTTGAAAAAATTCTCTTGCAGCATGAAAAATGTCCAATACCTAATATACATTGTTGATAAGCATGGTGTGAATGTGGATCTAGTTTATAATTAGGTCATTATGGCTAGTTATCCATGACCAGACTAATAGAGCTAAGAATTTCTTAGGCCTTTCTAACTTCTATCGAAAGTTCATGTTGGGATTCTCCCATATTGCATGGGTCCTTAGCCAAGTGACCAAGGGTGGTGGAAGAGTAAAATTTGTGTAGGGAAATTATGCAAGCCTTACTCTTACCTAAATTTTATATGTGACGACTATGCCAAATGTGCCCCTTTTATGGTAAAGGTCTAACCAGAAACAACATAACTGAAATTTTTTATATATGTATAGAACCAAAGGGAAGGATATATAGCCAAATCCTAAAGAATCACACAGATAATCCTATTTAAATAACCATGAGATCCAATCCTTGTATATTTAGTCAAGAGAAGGGGAGCTTACCTTATATTAAAACCACCGCTTAAACCTTTGTTTAGAAGAGCATGTGTTTCCTCCTAAGAGGTCACAGGTTCAAAACCAGCGGGGGTAGAGTATGTATGCCTTCGTAGACTTAGCAGTCAAATCGCTGCGTGAAGGTGGGTCCCTTGTCCCACATACAAGGGGGTCTCATACACAAATTTTGTGTCTAGCTTTGCCGTGACCTTAAAATTGGATAATAATAATAATAACTTGCACAATCCCACTCTATAGCTCTTGATGGTTACACTCTCTATTCTATGACCACACCTAAAAACTTGGGTCCTGAATCCTTTTTTTTGTTGCTTGTGCACGTAATCCCAAGCTTATATGACCCTAGTCGCTCCAAATATATGCATAAAGCAAAACCTTCCGGAGATAGACAATATTTTCTTGTTAACTGTTGACCTTGGCTCTATCAATTTTTTATTCTGGTGCTTTCCAAAAAGCGCTCAAGTCTTTCACCTTCGGGATGATTCAACGTTCGCTTGTGGTCCCACTTATGCTCCACACAATCCTAACCTCCTTCTAATTCGACAAACTTACACGTCATATCAGCATTTATTCAACTTGATTTTTCCCTTGTGCACTCCTCTCTCAACCTTCCAGGATGGAAACTCTAGGCTGACACTGTCTCCTGATGAGACTATTATGACAAAAATTTAAGTTCCGTCTCCTAGTGTTGTCAAGTGACAAAATCCCATTGAATTCTAAAAAACAATAACTGTTGGTCGCTCACCTATGTACTTCATCTTCAACTCTGTTAATGTTCTTCGATGCTCCTCTGTCACTCCTGCAACCTCCCACTCATGTATTAATAAAGAAATGATTAATTCCTCTATCAACATGATTTCCTACAAAATTATTTATGTATATATGTGAAAAAAAAATAATAATATAATTCCCGCAGGAGGAATATTTAGGAATTAAATAGTATGTTGCAAAAGGATTGATTACGAGATTTGTTTGGAAAAATCCCTCTCGCCACTTCACCTCTACTTGCTTATTTTTATTGATTCATGCAAATAAAAAAAATTACAACAATTTGCTAAATTTAATGAGTTACATGGAAATCCAAACCAACACTATCCTAACAAACCCAGTCATTGAGGAACTAACTCCTCTCGTAAACAACTTTTGACCTCTTGGTCAATCAGGATTTTAGAGATGCCCCTACATCATACTCCGAAGGAAAAAAATAATTCATGGGCTCCTTCCCATGAGGTTTTCAACAATTCTGCCAATTTTCTATAATAATGTGGCAGTCATCCAAGTTGCATCAATTACTGGATGGTCCTTCTACTTAACCAAGTACTCATAGTATTCCCTGCCCCTGGTCTTCTTAATCAATCTCTTGTGTAAAATCCTCTCTGGCTGCAAATACTTTGTTGTTGGTAACTACTTCTGCCACTGAATTTGTTGCTTTGAACTATCATATGATGCCTGTAACTCTTCTCTTACATGATACTTGTACAAATCTACAAAATTGAATATGGGAGAGATTCCTATTACTATTCACAACTCTATCTCATAAGCATTAGCTGAAAATTTCCTAACAACTCTATCTCATAAGCATGGCTGAAAATTTCCTAAGCATCTTACAAGGACCAATTTTCTTTAATTTTAATTTCTTGTATTCTCCTTTAGGAAATATTTCTTTCCCAAAATGTTCCAACACTAAATCTACCACTTCAAAGCTCTATTATCTTCGCTTTAGATTTGTTCTAGTCTTATATTTGAGGCTACTCTCTTGTAATATTTGTTTCACTAGTTCATGGATCTCTTGCCTAGTTGCAACAAAATATTTTCCTACTGCACTTCTTTGTTCCGATCTTCCCAAGTTTCCGAGTTCATGTACTCCTCTCGGATGCATCCCATACATAATATGAAAAGGAATTTGTCCAGTCCTTTTATTTGGAGAATAATTATAAGTAAATTTTTCCCAGGCAAGTACATGATCCCACTGCTTAGGATGGTCTAAAATTTTTCCCAGGAAAGTACCTGATTCCACTGCTTGGGATGGTCTCCAACCAATATTCTCAAGTTATTCCCAAAAAATCCTATTGAATACTTATGTTTTCCCATCAGTTTGAGGGTGACAGGTTGAACTAAAGGTCAATTCAATTCTAAGCTTCTCCAGTAAAGTCCTAGAGAAATTCCCAAGAATCTGGTATCTTGATCTGGCACAAGTCTCTTGGGAATGCAATCTCATGACTTCTCTAAAGAACAAGTTATCAATATAGGTAATATCACCAATTTTAAAACAAGAAATGAAATGGGTAATTTTTTAAAGTCTGTCCACTACAACAAATATTGCATCATTACCATTTTGAGTCTTTAGAAAACCCAATATAAATTCCATACTTACTGAATCCCATGGTCTGTCTGGAATTGGTAATGATGTATACAACCCTGTATTTTTGCTTTTTGCTTTTGCATGTTGGAAAATTCTACAACTACTTAAAAAATTCTGCACATTAGTCCTCATCTTTGGCCAATAGTAAAAAAGCTTTAGCTGCTCATAAGTCTTGTCATGTCCAAAGTGTCCACCAAGACCTCCACTGTGCTTCTCTTTGATTACATTATGTTTCATCGAACATTTTGGAACACATAGCTGATTGCTTTTGAACATATTCCTTCTTTAAGCATGTAATCTAGCCACAAACTCCTCTATTTTATTTCTGGGTTTTTACAAGCTTTATAGGTCTCCATAAAGTCTGCATTTCCCTCATATAACTTCTTCATGAAGTCAAACACCATGATCCAAAATTGACTTTCCTGCATGATCAACTTCCTTCCACTCAATGGATCGACAATTTTAGTTAGCTTGGCCATTAGTATGATTTAAAAAAAATTGAAATTTTGGAGATATTTGATCCATCTGACATGATTTTGACTCAATTTAGGTTGTTGCATAATGTACTATAGAGCATGATTATTTGTATATGAAAAAAAGCTATTTATACATTAAATAATTCCTCCATTTATTTATAGCTTGTACCACAACATAAAACTCCTTCTCATAGTAAGTATACTTCATCCTTTTCTCATTCAAATTCTCACTGAAATATGTTATGGACTTGTCCTCTTGACTGAATACAACACCAATGAGTTATCCACTAGCATCACACTTCACTTGGAAAGGTTTTATAAAATTTGGAGAGATCAACACAAGTTATTCTATGATATTCTTCTTTAATAAGTGAAAGCCTTTCTCTGCTTGAGAAGCCCACTTGAATAGTTGTTTGTCCTTCTTTATGGTCTCCAAAATTGGAGCACTCTGCTAAAATTCCTGATGAACTTCCTGTAAAAACTAGCCAAACCATGAAAAATTATAACTTCAAAAATTCTTTTAGGAGAGGGCCAATAAATAATAGCTCTTACCTTCTTAGGATCCATATTCAACCTATCCTTAGATATGAAAAATCTCAAGTATAGAAGCTCTACCTTCAGGAATGTACATTTGTTCAAGTTGATAAGAACTTTCTCTTGTTGCAACTTCTATAACACATACTTCAAATGTCTCAAGTGCTCTTCTTTGGACTGACTGTAAACCACCATTTCATCTAAATACATAATTACAAAATTTCCTATGAATTCCTTTAACATCTATTTTATAAATCTCATAAAGGTAATGGGTGCATTTGACAACCCAAATGGCATGACAAGCCATTCATACAACCCATCATTGGTTTTAAAATTTTTACGCATCTCCCTCTCTAATCCTAATATAATGGTATCCACTCTTTAGATCAATCTTAGAGAAACAACTAGCACCACTCAAACAATCCAGTAAATCATCTATGAGAGGTAAAGGAAATATGTACCTGATTGTGATCTAGTTAAATGCTATGGAATCTGTACACATATGCCAACCTACATCTTTCTTAGGACTCAACACTATCAACATTGCACATGGATTGATGATTTCTCATATCTGTCCTTTATCTAACAACTCATGCACTTTATTTTTTATTTATTCTTTCTCTGTAGACTTGCTCGTGGTATTAAATCAATACGATGACTTATACTCCTCACAGGTGGAAACTCATTAGGAAATTCATCCACTACAATATCACTATACTCATTCAACATATATTGAATCTCAAAATGTAAATCATTTACAATAGTAGAAGTAATAATTACCCTAGGTTTACACACCAAATCAAAACTCACCTCATTGTCTTCCATATGCTACAAAAATTCCTTCTTGCTCAACAACAATGCGTTGGAACCACTTCTCTCTGATGTCCCCTCTTCTTGTAGTGGCAATAAGGTATGATTGATACCATCCTTATGGAATTTGTAAATTTTCTTCTTCCCATCATGAACAACACCTTTATCAAACTGCCACAGTCTACCCAATAAAATATGACACACATCCATGGGAATGATATCACACATAATTTTATCTTTGTAGCTTTCTATCTTCAACTCCACTTCACACTATTCATTCTCTAGTAATTGATGACCCTTTTGAAGCCATAACACCTTATCAGGCGTTGGATGTTTCGTATTCTTCATTTTCAACTTCTCCACCACTTCTGTAGACACCAAGTTGTCCATGCTTCCACTATCAATCACCACGTTACAAAATTTCCCTTGGAATTTGAAAATAGTCCTGAACAATTCCTTCCTTTGAGTTGGTTCAACAATTTCCTTCTCTGGTTTCAACACAAATTTCTTAAGTAATAGAGATTCTCTGCCTCTGGAACATTCTTTGCCTCCTATACCTTTGGTTCCCCTTGTTTTGCTGGGTAAACAACAACACTTCTTTGGATTGATTATCTATTTTCTGGACATTCATATGCCGTGTTTCCAGTCTTGCCACACTTGTAGCAATGAATCTCTCTTCCTCTACCTCTTACTCGTCCTATGGAAAAGGATATTTTACCTTTGAAGTCTCCCTCTTGCTATCGTTCTGGACTTGAGATACTAGCTCCTTATTTTTGTGTTGTATATCTTCCTTTGGCTAGTTGGTATGGCTCCTCTACTATTTCAGGCGATAACACACTAATTTAATATTGAATGTCCAACTCGATACCATTAATATATCTGGCCATCTTCTCTGTAGTTTCTTTCATAAATCTAGCCCCGATGTTCACCTTATATAACTCTTATGTATACTCATTCATAGTAATTAATCTTTGCCTAAGATTATATACCTGTTTGAATAAAGTGAGTTGATAATCCTTTGGAAAAAACTTGCCTCTAATTTTCGCAACCATTCTACCCTAGCTCTTAATAATATTCTTATTCTTCCTTCTTTTCTCTGCTTGAACACCATCCCACCATAAAATTGCATGTCCCTTTAATTTGGTGACAAAAAACTTTAATTTCTTCTCCTCATCCATTTCTTCATACTCAAAGAATTTATCCAATTTTGTAATCCAGTCTATGAGCTCCTCTGGAATCATGCTGCTTGTGTAAGATGATATATTTGGTTTCTCCTTCATAATATATCCTAGAACTATTTTCAATATCCTAGCTTCTATGAGCCCGTGGGGCTTGGTCTAATGGCCAGCGGACGTTTGCTAAGGCGTCCGTGCTGATATGCAGGTCACAAGTTCAATCCCTGACCATGATGCCCAAAAGGCTGAGTCGATTACCTGGGAGGCGTGGGGTTATAGTGGTAGCCGGGGGGATTCGAACCCATGTTACGCGAGTACGATACCTTTGCCGTTGCCGATTCCTCAAAAAAAAAAAAAAAAAAAAAAAAAAAAAAAAAAAATAATAATAATAATAATAATAATAATAATAATAATCCTAGCTTCTATGGGATCTTCAACTTCTTCTTCCTCTGGAGATTATTCTTCTTCCTCACTTACATCTACTACTTCAGGTTCTCTTTGATTTTTGGTTTCCATGGCTACGATTCTTTCCTCCAATCGCTGCATAACTCTCATCACTCCAACATTGGCTACAAGTTTTTTCCAACACGTCATCCAGCTCTGTGAGCATGGTTAACTTATTGTTCCTAGAGAAGATGCAAGATATTCTCTGATACCAACTTATGTAGGTATTTTTCTTCCCAAACTTTTATATGTGTTGGCTAAATGTCCCCCTTTTATGGTGAATGTCTAACTAGAACCAACATAGCCAAAACTGTGTATATAAGTATAGAACCAAGGGGAAGGATATATAACCAAATCCCAAAGAACCACGCAACCAAGATTATTTAAATAGCCACCGGAGTCAATCATTGTATATTTACTCAAGATAAGGGGAGATTACCTTATATTTAAACCGATGCTTAAACCTTTGTTTAGCACGTATTATAACCCGCACAACCCCACTCTATAGCTCCTGACACATACACTCTCTATAATACGACCACACCTAAAAACCTGGGTCTCGAATCATTTTTGTTGTTGTTGCTTGTGTGTGTCATCCTAAGATTACAACACCCAAACCACTCTAGCTATGTGTACGAAGGGAAACCTATGGGAGACAGACTTAGGGATTTTCCTGTGAAATGTCGACCCTAACTCCGTTAATTGTTGATCCCGGTCCTTTCCAAAAAGTGCTCAAGTCTTTCACCTTCGGGATGAGTCAATGTTTGCTTGCAGTCCCACTCACATTCCACGCAATCCCGACCTACTTTTGATTGGCCGACCTTACATGTTAGCCTGATGCTTAGTCAACCCGACTCCTCTCTCGACCTTCCAAGATGTAACCTCTACGCCGATGTTGTCTCTTGACAGGGCTATTTCAAAAAAACTTTAAATTCCATCTCCCATTGCTATAAAGTGATAGAATCCCATTGGATTCTTAAAAAAACAAAGAGTTGGTCACCCGAATTTGTACTTTGGCTTCGTCTTTGTTAATGTTCTTTGATGCTCTTTCACTCCTGCAACCTCCCACTTGTGTAGTAATAAAATAGCACTTAATTCTTATATCAAAACAATTTACTGCAATATTATTTGTGTATATGTTCAAAAAAATGAATACAATGACTACAAAAGGATTGGTTAAGAATTAAATAGTAGGTTGCAGAAGGACTGATTACGATATTTGGTTGGAAAAATCACTCTTACCACTCCACCTCTGCTTGCTTATTTTTATTGATTCAAGCAAATAAACAAATTACAACAATTTTCCAAATTTAATGAATTACATGGAAATCCAAATCAACTCATCGTAACAAACCAACTTGTTAAGGAAGCAACTCATTTGGTAAATAGCTTTTGAAATCTTAGTCATATATGTTTTTATGGATGCCCCTGCATCATACTCCCAAGGAACAAAGAATACATGGGCTCACGACCATGAGGAATTTAACAAGTTTGTCGCTATTCTGTAATAACGTGGAATTCTCCAAGTTGCATAATCTACTAGATTGTCATTCCACTTAACCAAGTACTCTTCTTAGTCAATCTCTTGCCTAAAATCCTCTCTGGCTGCAAAGGCTTTGCTACTGGTAACTGCTTCTACCACTAAATTTGTTACTTTCCGTTGTCATATGATGTCTATAACTCTTCTCCTAGATGATACTTGTCTAAATATACAACATTGAAGATGGGAGAGATGCCAATCCCTAGTGGAAACTCTATCTCATAAGCATTGGCTAAAATTTCCTAAGGAACTTACAAGGACCAATTTTCTTTAGTTTTAATTTATTGTGTTCTCCTTTAGGAAATATTTATTTCCTCAAATGTTCCAACACTAAATATCCCACTTCAAAGCTTTGTTCTCTCTGCATGAGATCTACTCTAGTCTTATATTTGAGGTTTATATATTGTAATATTTGTTTCACTTGTTCATGTATCTCTTTCATAGCTATAACAAAGTATTCTCCTGCTACACTTCTTTGTTATACTCTTCCCAATTTTCTGAATTCGTGTACTCCTCTCAAATGCACGCCATAAATAATTTGAAAAGGACTCTTTCTAGCACTTCTGTTTGGAGAATCATTATATGTAAATTCATCATAGGAAAGTTTGATCCCACTACTTAGGATGGTCTCCAACAAGGCTTCTAAAGATATTCCCCAAACTCCTATTGAATACTTAAATTTTCCCATCAGTTTGAGGGTGGCAGGATGAAATAAAGCTTAATTTAGTTCCAATATTCTTCCATAAAGTCCTCCATAAGTGACCAAAGTATTTGATATCTCAATCTGACGCAATGCTCTTGGGAAATCCATGTAACCTCATTGCTTTTCTAAAGAACAAGTTAGAAATATGGGTAGCATCACTGGTTTTAAAACAAGAATGAAATGGGTCATTTTTGAAAATATGTCCAGTACAAAAAAGATTGCATCATTACCCTTTTGAGTCTTTGAAAAACCAAATACAAAGTCCATACTTACCGAATCACATGGTTTATCTGGAATTGGTAATGGTGTATACAACCTTGTATTCTGGAATGTTCCTTTTTCATGCTGGAAAATTCTACAACTGGTTACAAACTTCTACACATTAGTCCTCATCTTTGGCCAATATTAAAAATGCTTCATTTTCTCATAAGTATTGTCATGTCCAAAGTGTCCACTAAGACCTCCACTATGCTTCTTTTGATTAAATTCTCCCTCATCGAACATTTTGGAACACATAGCTGATTATTTTTTAACAACAATCCTTATTGAAGCATTTAATTGAGCCACAAACTTCTATCTTGCATTACTGGATTTTTACAATCTCTATAAGTCTCCTTGAAATTTGGATCTTCCTCCTATATCTCCTTCATGAATTCAAACCCCATGATCCAGACTTGAATTTCCTACATGATCAAATTCCTTTTTCTCAACACATTGGCAATTTTATCAGCTTGGCCATGACCTGCAAGAAGAATATCATAGTGGAGGCGATTGCCGAGATATTATTTGAATGGGTGTGGGTACATTTTAGGATATCACAGATCATCATATCAAATTTGGATAGTAAGTTACTAAGCACATTTTGGTTGATCCTCTGGTCACTGTTGGACACCAAGCTCACCAAATCCACCGCGTTCCACCCCAAAATTGACGGACATATATAGGTTTTCAACAAGATGATCAACACATGTAAAACTCCAAACATCCATGCACATGAGATGAAAGTATCCCCTATGTTTAACATAACTACAATAGAACCCTCCATAGCTTGACTATCCACAACCATTTTTATGTTGGCCTTGGATTTCAACCATTATGTCTTATTAATGTAGCACTACCCTTGCATCCACATAGGAAAAATATTCCCATGTTCACTCTAAGGTCGATAAGGCCATTGAATTCATTGAACGAATTTAGAACATTCATCAATAGGTCCATGATATTTTAAATAAATAAAATACTATATGCAATCAACCCCATGATTAACATAGGGTGTCACACATATTTTAGGTGGGAGATAAGGTTTGGTTGCGTTTGCAGAAAAAATACCTTACAAGACCTCATAGGAAGCTTGTCCAATTTGTCGTGGAACTTACACCATCACCAAGGTTGTGGGTGACAATTATTTTGAGCTAAATATTCCCCCATTATTTGGCTTATACCTAATGTTCAATTTGGACCTCCTTTGGACATACTTTACACCATTATTGGACACATTAAAGATACTACAGTAGTTGACATTGACACATCTCAACCTCGACTGAATGGAAAAAGAAACAATTGATCAGATAATGGACACACAAGGTAATGGAACTCACCAACAAAGTATCTAGCTTTATTGGGTTGTAAAAGCAGAGCATCTCTTGAATCAAGGTAAGTGGCTCACGTAGGGCCAAGTTCAACAAAAGTTTCCCCATCTAATTGTGGTACTCAACATAATGGATACCATTTATTCCTAAGGTGAGAGGATTTATATAAGTGGATATCAATGGCCACCCACCTATTCCAATATCTAAAAGCATAGTTCTCCATCTTGGTAGTTTGCCTACATTTTTTTCAGGCCTTGAACGTCTAGGGATGTTTTGAGGCTCGAAAAAATGTTTTTTGATGTGGTAGGGTTGACGTGATAGTTGTGGTATCTTTCTCAGGCCAATTTGAAATGCGTACTTATTGGATAGACATTTCTAATGCGCTATTGTGTGCACAAAAAATAGATCAAATGCAAAAGTTACGACCCAAGAAGTTGACGTACCAACTAAACCCATCAAGGCCAGCCATCCTTTTGGTGTTTCACCTCCTAAGGTTAGGTTTTTGGATGTTTAGGGTTTCCTCATTGGTACTTTATGTTAAAAATGGCCGACCAACTTCATTGTAATGGGAATTAGTGAATGTGTGTAGCTGTCATATCTCTTCTAAGATATAAGATACCACAATTCGAATGAGTTTGTTTTATTCCACATTTTTATAGTTTCATCACATTCCATTTATTAATAGAAGTCAAGTTTCACTCTATCTCTATGTTTTTTTTATAAATCTACATTTCATTTCGTTCCCTTCATAAATACAAATTATCCCAAGGTGTAGTAATCTCTATTCTAAATCTTCTCGATGGATTTTGTGCACAAAATCAAAGTTTATGGTTGAATAATATTGATCATCATCATATAGCTATTGAATTTTTTTTTGAATTATTGGTCATGTATATAACCAACATTTGGATTGGTCATAGTATGGGAGATAGTTTTGGAGGTACATTTTCCTTTAGGAGGATTTTTAGGACGTGGCAAAAAGGTTCTTTATAAAACCATAAACAATTATCTTCATTTTAATTTAGGCATTGCTTTAGCTTCTTTGGGGGTTATCAATTCCTTGGTAACTCAACACATGTACTCTTTACTTTATTATGCATTCATAGTACATGAATTCAACACCCAAGCTGCATTATATACTCATCATGATTCACAAATACATTGTTAGGTTCATTATGATAGGAGACATTTCTTATGGAGCTATATTCCTCATTAGGGATTATAACCTGGAGTGAGAGTGCTGAAGAAAAATGAAGCTTTAATATATAATCTTAGTTGGGTTAGATTACTACTAGGATTCGATTTCTTGGGACTTTATGTTTATAGTGATGTTATGTTTTCTTTTGGTACTCCAAAAAATCAAATCCTCATTGAGCCCATATTTTCTCAGTGCATATAAAATTATCATGGTAAGATTTTATATGATTTTGACACATTCCTATCTTCAACAAGTGGTCTAGCATTTAAAATAGGTAAGAACATATGGTTTCCTAGTTTGTTAAATTCCATTACTTGTTAGAAATTAAACAACAAAGAAATGTAACACATAAAATATTGTAGAAAAGCAAACATAGAAAAGAATAAATAAGAGAGACATAGATATAGTATGTTGTTCACCCAATTTGGGCTATGTCCACGGATAAACAACCAATCCTTCCTTTATATTATCCAACAAAATGAAGGGAACAAACTACAACAAATATGTTGTAACTTCATATTTGCTCTCACAGAGTCTCCTCCCTTTTTATCACACAAAATAATATACAATTTCAATACAATTCCCTCATATAAGCTGAGGATTTCCTTCTAGGGAAAAACTCCCTAAATTAACATAAGTTCTACTGTTAGATATTCTGCCTAATGAATGACCCAGATTGACTATGAAATTACAATATCTTACAAGGATTTTTTTTCTCTAATTTTTGTCTTTGAGGGCATTGCCCCAGAACCTTTTCCAGGGGGGGCTAGGTGGCTACTGCCACCCCCCTGGACTCACCAGGGGAAATAGTGGGGGGCGGGGGGGGAGGAGTCACAACCCGCTGTCAGGGACTAGGATCCAACCACACCTAAAACAAAAATCTCTTAACAATAAAGAAGATACCAAATATTTTTCGAATGTAATCACATATATATTTTAAAGTCATTACATTTCGAACCACTTACTATGGTTCATCATCAGGACATGATGATGAACCATATTAAGTGGTTAGAAACACGTCGAATTTAAAATATATATGTGATTACATCTGTTAGGTCAAATTGGAGCTTCCTTCTTCTTCACGAGTGCATCTAGTTTTCCATATTTCATGCTTAAAAAAGGTTATAGGGGACAAACTTCCAGTTCAAACAATATTTCCAAAACTTGATGAGGAAGGAAAAACCATATTCGAACCTGAAACAGTCACGGAAACAAGAACTTGACAACTACGAAATCGATCAATTTCAGAGTATCTCATCAAATGGAAGAACTTACCCACTAAAGATTCTACATGGGAGGATGAGAATTTTATACAAAAGCACTCGGAGCTACTGAAGCATTGAGGAAAACACTTGTTTGAAGAAGAGGGGCATGTTAGGTCCCTATATTAATAGTGTAATCCCTTATTATGTTAGTGTAGCCCTCCTTATTGTTATTGTTGTACCCCTGTAACCCCAATATTGTTATTATTGTGCCCTTAAATTATTATTGTTAGGTCGGCTAGGATTACATTGTGGCCCCACTAGGATTACATTATGGCCCCATGGACTCCTCTATATAGAAGGAGGTTTTGGTCATTTGTATCATCCAAGAATTGATCATTTATGTAATGTATTGGAGGTTGCCCCCTCCAAGTGGATTATTTCTAAGGCATTGATATCTCTTTTCTTCTATTTTTGGAGTTGGTTACACAAAAACATCCGAAAAATATTTGGTATAAATCATGAATCACAAAACCTCGCATTCTGATATAATCAAGAAGATAATCAGGCTCCACCCCCAACATTAATGATAATAATAATTCATTGTTCTCAACAGTTAATCATGGACGCATTTAGGTTCATCGTGTTATTGCTATAGGTTTGCATACAACTAAATGATCACAGTTAATGGTTGATTGGATGTGCATGGTTCTAGGCTAATTCCAGATAAGAAATATTTTGGCTATAATTTTCCTTACAATGGTATGGGATGGGGTGGTACTTGCGATATATCAGCCTAGGTTGCTTCTTATTTAGCATTTTTTAGTATATTTAATACTATTGGATGGGTTACTTTCTATTGGCATGGAAGAATATAATTTTATGGTAGGGAAATGTGATGTAATTTAATGAGTCTTCCACTTATTTCAAGGGATGGTAAAGAAATTATCTATGCTAAATTTCTTCACAACTTATTAATGGATAATATTTTTTTCTGTATGAACAATTTATCTGTTTGGGAATTGATGTTATTATTCAAGTATATTGTTTGGGATATTGGATTATTTTTATGCTTTCTTGGCATGTGTATTGATAGGAAATAATCAAAACTATCACATGGGACCATGAATGAACACCTTTGGCTAATTTAGTTTGATGGAGAGATAAGTTAAATGATCTCTTTCCATTTTTCAAGCATGATTAGTTGGATTAGCTCAGTTTTCTGTAGTTTATATATTCACTTATGTATCCTTTTTAGTTGCCTATATATAAGGTAAATTGTTTAATTCTTCTTCATCAATTTCATCAGTGAATGGGATATCATTAAATTAGTGAGAATACCCCATAGAGAAAATGCAATCAATATAATATTTATCCATTTAATATCTGATTATATCTTCATTCCTATTAGGTAATAATATCCACTGAGTTGTTATGGTGAGAAAGAGTTTAATTCAAAGAAAGAAGAAGAGACAAGCACTGGAATAAACATATAATTTGATTCACCATATTTAGAGGAATAAAGCAAAGTTTCATCATTGGATGAAAATTTTTAAATTCATAAAAAATTTCAATCTTCACCACCTAATAGTCCACCTACATGTCTATATCAACATTGTTCTTCGAATCGAAGACTTAGTGCCAGCTATCAAAAATTTTGATCACCTAGGCACATACTCTATGAGATGGCTCACACATGTTTATTTCCCTTGATAACAAAATCAAGTTGGTATCAAAAGGAAATTTTCTTATTAAATTTTATTGTGATAATAGAAAAGTACCCTCACCCCTATATAGGGATAGGGGTAGTATATCCCATGATTTTTTGGTGTACCCATTTTAATTATGATATTAGCCAATGGCGTAGAGTAGAGTAGCTTGATAGCTCACAAGAATCATAGCCTTGAGGTCATGCGTTTAAATTCTGTCTCCACCAGACTAGAACATACAATGTATTTTTGTCAAGAAAAAATTCCTCTTAGTTATCGTTTGAATTGAATAATAAGCAAGGAAAATATATAATGAATTCATGAACTATTCATTTCATATTCCATCTGATGGGAAGGTAACATGGCCAAGCCTACATCTTCTCCTTGGAAAAGAGGAATTTTACCATTCAACCATACCCACATTTTTTTATGACTAGAAGAACCAACAAATGGGTTGGTCTCATACTCGCGTGACACAGGGTCGATTTCGACCGCTATTACTATAGCCTGTAGGTGAACCATGCTACCACCAATACATGATCATCACTAATTCAAGGGGACTTAAACATGAAATCTCATGGTACATAAAATTTCATCATCATGGTGATTGATAATTGATCTCCCCCTTAGGGGCTAACCATATCCACATTTTATTCATTATATATATAGACACACACACACACACACACACACACACACACACACACACACGTATACATATGTATGTATGCATGCATGCATGTACGTATATAACCATAAAATTGTAACATAATATGGAAAATACATATATTTCCAATCCCATTCGTAAGTAGATACCATTTTTTAACGGTCCAATTTTCATTCAATTACGAATACGGAAAACCCTTCCTCCTGAAGCCAAAAGGAAAATGCCCTTTGGAAGAGCTATAAATCGCCCCGAGAATGGGGGATGGGAGTTTGAACCTAAAAAATCTAGAACAAATCTAAGATATGAAAAAAATAAGGATACCTGCAAAAATTTTAAAAGACTAATCTGATCCATACTAATACACCCGAAAATACAACATTTTTGCTACTTTACTAACAATCGAGTGAGGCAAGTGTAAAAAGTGCACCAACCACTAGTGGAAATGAAATATCAATTAATGCAAACATAACTAATTGGAAATAAATAGTCATGGTTGTGATCTTACAAGTGTTGAAATTTTATGGAAAGTGTAGTAGAATACAATTTTCTACTTGATAATCACTTCCTAACATTTTTTAAACAATATTTTTTTTATACCACTATTATCATTGAATAATTATACTCATAAAATATCAACAATAAATGCAGTGGAAATAGTAAATATCATAGAAACACAACCATGCACAGAGTATATATATATATATATTATTATTATTATTATTTTTTTGACCCGGGAAACCCAACCTTGACCCAACAATATTTTCTTGAGGATAAATTATGTTTTCAGCAAGGTTTACAATTCAGAAATTTGACTACAAATCTTTGCCAATAATCCAAGTAAAAAACTAGTCAAACTGATATACAGGAAACGCCGTCCAAACCAATCAAAAATCAATTTTGTGGTTAAAATTCAGCCCGGTCAAACTTGACCCTGTGATCAAAGTTTGCGATGAAACGTAGATTGTTCAAACCCTCACATGCGCGGACTTCCAGCTATCAAATCCTCTCATGTGGTGCTGTTGTGGAAGTCAAATTGCGGTCAACTATTCACATGTGAGGTTGAGGTAAAATCGGTCATAAAATGGATGTATAGATCACACGTGTAGCATAGTAAAACTCGGTCAAGCTGTGGTCAACTCGAATGGAAAAATGAGTTAACCTCCTCACACATGAAACCTCCAAAAATAATGATAGAATTATAAAGAGATATGAAAATATGTTCTCCAACAACATATTTCTCCTTTGGACAAATTTATCCTCCACTATAAAAGATCAATGAGCTTGTTATGTCGATAATACTCTCACATGATTTTCTATTTATATGGAGCTCTAATGTTGAGTGGAGACCCATCAAGGTGGCTTCTCATCATAAGAAACCTTTTCACTAATGAATCCTACATCACAACTCAACATTATACTAGAATGTTTTACTCTACTATTGGGTGAAAAACCCCCTAATCAATAAACAATTCAAAACAACTCTATAGATAATAAATCACTCCATCTCGAAGCACAATGTGAGCATGATGGTCCAATATCCTCTAGTCAAATCAACATGGCCCCATGGGAGAAAGACTACCCATGTGAGATTAACCTCTATCCAAATCAACATGGCACCATGGGTGAATGTATAATTCTCCCCTAGTCAAATAAGCTTGACCCCATGGGATAACGAGTGCCCGATGCTACAAAAACATCAAAACTCCCTCTTAGCAAGGGATACATTCTACATCATGCCAAGTGTGTCTCAAAAGTATACAAAATCCCTCGTAGATAGAGGCTTGGTGATAATTTCTACAATTTACTCATTTATGGATATGTACTGGAGCTTCATTGGTCTCTTCTACACCATGTCTTGGATGAAGTGATATTTGATATCAATGTTCTTTGACTTGTCATGAAATACATGATTTTTCAAAATATTGACACATATTTAATTATCGCAATATATTAAGGTCTAGCACCTGATCAAATAACCCTAAAAGAATCTTTTGAAGGCACATTGCTTCCTAACTTGCGACACTAGCTACGATACACTCCACTTATATTGTATTGAGTGCGATAGAAGTCTACTTATTGATAAACCGGGATATCATAGCTAATCCTAAGCTAAAGAAACACCCTGAGGTGTTCTTTCTATCCACTGAAATATTGACTCAATCAAAATCAACATATCCCTACAACCTCACTTCATCACCTGAGACATATTTGAGACCATATCCAATTGCACCACATAGGTATCTTAACACATGCTTCACAGCAACCCAATGTACATGCCTCGAATCAACCATAAATTGGCTCGGGGTGTTCACTGCAAAGAAAATATCTGGTCTGGTGTTACCTAGGTACATCAAGGATCCAATAAACTGCCTATACACAGTGGGATTCACAAAATTTGAATATGAAGTGGAATCATTAAAATTCCTAGAGTGGTCACTAGAGGTGTAGCCATGGACTTGCAGTCCATCATGATGAATCTCCATAAGATCTGAACTATGTACTTCCCCTCTCCAAGGAAGATATCACCTAGTCTCTACCACACCTCCAATCCCAAGAAATAATGCATCAAGCCAAGATCCTTCATTTTGAACTCCAAATAAAACTCCCTTTTGCACCCGATAATGAGCCTCTTTACTCCAGTAAGGAAGTGACCATCGACATATAACACTAATATCAAAGGATAAACACCAACAACCATGAAGTAAATGTTAGGATCCACATAAATCTTGGTGAATCCCAAACTCATAAAGTATCCATTAATCCTAGAATACCATGCTTGTGGTGCCTACTTTAGTCCATATAAATCCTTCTTCAATCTGTACACATGGGACTCTTTCCCATGTATCACAAATCCATAAGGTTGCTTCATGTAAACTTCCTTCTAAATCACACCATTGAGGAACAAAATCTTCAAATTAATCTAATGTAACCTCCAACCCATAATTAAAGTAAGAGAAACAATAGTTGTGATAGAAGTGTACTCGAAGGCTGGATCAAAAGTCTCCTCATGGTTCTCTCCCTCTTTCTAAGAGAACCCTCTTGCCACAAACCTTTCTTTGTGCTTATCGATTCTACCATATATTGCATGTTTCATCTTATATATCCACCTGGAAATCACTACTAACTTCCCCTATGGGATCAATTCCCCTATGGTCTCAAAACTATCTCCCACACAAAATTCTTCATGATGGACTGATGCTCATCCATCATAAAATCCTTCCAAAATTGCTAGCCTGTTTCCTCCTCATAACTGGAAGGCTAAAAATCATTGATGTGTCTTATCAATGCCATACAAGTCGAGAACCTCTATGGTCATCTTCTTCCCTAAAAGTAACCTTGGGAGCTACATGCTTCTCAACATCTTTAAAAGTGTAATGAATCCATTTCTACCTCTTCTTGGTCACTGCAACATTTCTAGGAAATTCCACTGCCTTTGATGACTCTACTAAATCCTCTTGATAGTATGAATGATGGACGATTGGACTAGAGGGATTTTCATCCTTTGAATCCTACTTATCCTCACTATTAATCTCCATAGAGGACTCTCTAGACCTCTTGAAGGCTACCTCTTCATCAAAAGTAACATTCCGACTAACCTCAATCTGATGTTGTCTTGGAATGTAGATCCTGTAGGCCTTCAAGGTATCGTTGTATCCCAAAAAACAACTATTATTCCCAGAAGGTTCTAACTTATTCCTCTTCTCATTGGGCATGTGGATGTATAATGGGCAACAAAATATCCTCAAATGATTAACTTTTAGCTTCACTCTTCTGAATATCTCATCAGGAGTCTTGTACTCCAATATTCAGTAAGGAATGTTATTATGAAAAAAAATTGTCACGATGGATCTCTCCCCATAAGAACCTGGGTAAATCTTGATCATGAATCATTACCTTGAAAAATTTCCCTTCCTTTCCAAAACCCCATTTTTCTAAGGGTTTTGTTATCACTCCGTAATTTCCTAAGTTTGTGAAAGAAATTCTAGAGGTAACCGCAAAATCACTTTGGAAGCTGGGGTCTAGCCCTCGAGCTTCAAAGAGGGATCTCTCTGTCAGATTTAACTTTGTTTACTTTCAAAATATTAGGCTAGCTATGAAGTTCAAAGTTTGTTTCTTAAATTTTTTTTGTTGGAACAACATGGGAAAGCCATTAGGAAATGGAGTCAATTAAACTTTTAGTTGATTAATTGCAACAATGACAGACAAATTTAACAGGGAAGGGTAGGCCAAAGTTCCAAATTTAACTAGTCCAGAGTTAGTCTTCTGTTTCAATTTAACGGATGAGTATTGGGGGTTTTTCTTGGGCAATTGAGCATCCTCGGGGAGAAAAAATTCGAATATCTTGGCTCTTTGTGGAGAGGTTAAATTTTTGTATAGTTTTGTGAGAGAATCTATTGATAGTAGCTTTAGGGAGGTAGGGTTTTTAATTTGCAACATTTGTGAGATGGATTCAACAGAACTTCACCATTTTGGCTAAAAACTTCTCTTTGGCTAGGTACAAAACTGATTTGGCACTAGAATATTAGTTCGAGAAAATAATGGGTCTTGGGAACATGAATTGGGGTAGGAAGGATTCCCACAAGCCCAATTCGTCACTGAGGTCCAAATACTTTTGCTTCAACCAACTGTGAAGTTCGAAAATGTCGAATTCACAGATGGCTTCAACAACCTTGTATGCAGGTCGACTAATGGCAGGTGATCAAGGTAAATGGCACGAGGCAACATAGGTTTTTCTTTAGGTTTTTTGGATTTATTCTCGGGGGTCTTGATTTTAGGTGCCATTGTTGAAAATAGAAGAGTGTAGATGCTAGGATTGCCTGGAAGAGGTAGGCGACTGTCAAATGCTGAAGTGGGGTCGCTGATGGCGCTCTGATCATAGTTGATGGGAAATTGAATGGATGTTGGGACAATGTGGAGCACGGTATATTATGTCTGGTCGTTAAAACAATAGTGAAGGGAATTAAATGGTTTTACAGTGATTAATATAGAAGTTTAGAAACTACCGTTGTGTTTTACCATTTAACGAGGAGCGGGCCCATTGTCCCAGGAGTGGGAAGCAATTAATTAGTGCAACTATTGGCTGACGTGGACAGGGGAGTTCCAGGTGGAAACTCCTTATTGCGAGTGGAATGGGTATCGGGAAATAGTTTAATGGAAGGGAAGTGGGGGAGTGGGGTACACAAAGATGAGGTGGTAGATGGTGAGTGGAGGAGGATGGACCATGGTGGGAGGTGATGGTGGCGGACGAGGGAGTCGTTGTGGTGGATGGTTATTTGTGCGGGAGTAATGGAAGTTTCCAGTCAACAAAGGGACCAATTTTGAGGGGGGGAGGTAAGATGAGTGGAAAAGGAGGGGGGGTGCAAACTCCTGTGGAACTGCCACATTGAATGGTGGGTCCTCCCATTTTAGACCCCCCTCGTAGATAAAGAGTGAGGTAGCTTGGGAGGGGGGGGGGGGGTGCGAACTCCTGTGGCATTGCCACATTGAATGGTGGGTCCTTCCATTTCAGATCCCCCTCACAGATAAAGCATGAGGGAGCTTGGTGGGGGGGGGGGGGGGACAATCCCTCACTGTTGATCTGGGTGGGGGTGGATCTCAGCTGTTAAAACATTATACCTAAAATTTATTACATTTTGCAATAATCACGATCAAAAGTTGTGATTAAACTAATCTAATACAAACTTAATCACCCTTTAAAACTACTTGTTCATTCATTAATGTTGCATTTAAATTTACAAGGCATTTTTGTTTTTTTCTCCTTAACTTGTCAATTAGCCACGATTAAACAATGTGATTAAATTCATCTTCATTTTAACTAACCTAGTTCAATCACGATTAAACTATGTGATTGAACTAATCACTCACCTAAACTAAATTTATTATTTTTAGCCTAATCACGTTTAAATAGTGGGATTAAATTAGCTATTCTACTTCTCCTATTACAATGTGGCATTTTAACTAGCACCACACTTTATTCAAAAATTTCTAAGTATTGATTGATGCATTTTTTCATTCTTTGAATGCCATTTAAGCTTGCTCACTCCTATAAACTTTCTTTTTCATGGGGTATTTTATTATTTTTCTTTTTTTCTCATGATTTTTGATTTTTTGTTTTTTCACATATCTAATTTTTATCCCCTTTTGTTTATTATTTCTTTTCTTATCTTTATTTTTGTTTTTGGAAATAAATTTTCAGAATGGAAAGTTATTTACAACATATTATGTACAAAATTACAGCTATAATCAAGCCATCCTATAAAATAGAGGCTTCTAACAGTGGCTCCAATGGGGATGACTCTCTCCTTATGAGGTGCCAGGAACACTGTGGATCAGTAGCCTTAATCCATTGGGCAATGGAGTCTTTATCTTCTGCAGTTGAATCTGATCCATCTCCCATTATTCATAAATGTGGGCAACCAACAACACAATATTAGGGCCTTCTCTCTAGGCTTCAACTTGTGATGAAATATTCCGTCACTTTTGTAATAAAAAGTAAAATGAAATATGGAAAATGATTCTAAATTGAACTAATTTATTATGGAATAAAGTAATGTTTAAGAAGTATGCCATTCACAGGTCCACAAGGTAGTGCTTCTTCATTTTTTTTTTAAAACTGGATCGGTTGCTATTTAATATTCAAAAAAGAGGGGGAAGAATTCCTTGATACATTCAAGTGATGGTGAAGATAACCATGGAGGGGTTAAGTGGAAAAATACCAAGCCTCCTTTGTGACGACTACTACTACTATGCTGCATGACAGAATCTTGATATATTCTAACAAACTACGAGAGCATAAGTGGAAATTTAAATGACATTATCTAAAGAGAAATATGGAGGAATGAGGATTAGTATATATTAATAGGTCGACCATAAGAAGCATCCGTGTTGTCTTGATCATCTCCTGGATTGACAGTGGTAACATTTTTTGAGCTGGAGCTAGGCGCTGATCTCTTGTCGAGCATATATTTCAGGATCTGCAGTGACTCTTCCATGTGGACACAACAAGTTGAGGCATTACTTAGCTATTCCTTAAAATATTGTGCTTGATGCTGAAGGAAAGTTGTGTCCACTTGATGTTTTTTTTCCATAAGCTTCAACTGTCCTCTTATCTGCTCCATCTCGGCTTTGAGGTCGGCACAATGGAAAAATTTCCATTTATCATGATGACTGAAGAGAGAACTGCTTGACTGTGGGAGAGAGAAAAGAGCACTCTGTTGGGAGTAGAAATGCTGCTGGAGTAATTGAGATGCTGAAGAGACGACCGAAAAGGAGAGTTAGAATGGATGCAACAGAAAAAAGAATGAGGGAGAGGGAGGGAAATGATGGGAGAAAAGATGAAGGAGTTCACTAAGTCATCAAGATAGAAGCTAAAGTAGTTCTTAATGAGAAAGAGCCCAAGAGAAGAGAGCTCAGGAGGCCGAATGCGAGCCATTGAGCACACAGAGGGGGCAATATCATAACACTCAATGCGACTGCCAAGACGAGGTTGCTGTTTCAATGGGAGGACTGCTATTGAATAAATAGGACAGAAATGGGGAGAAGGCGGATAGGGAGGCGATGCAGGCTGAGAGTCATGAGAGGATAAGATCACGATATGATTGTTGTGCAAGATATGGGTGAGGTAGACTTGCCTTGATAGGATAATGAAGAGGCAGAGAATCAGGTAGGAATAGATTGTGCGAGGTAAAGAAATCATGGCATGGGAGAAAAATATGTATCTCAAAAAGAGTTGACTAACAGGTTTGTTGCAAGCATTATTTGCCAATATGTCTGCTTCCTTGTTGTTTTTTCCGAGAATATGGAAGAAAGAGATGTCTTCTATTTCCTTGCTCAAGGTGCGACATCTAGCAATAAGCCTGCTAAGAGCTATGTTGGGGGTCTGTGTAGAGTTCTTCATCATGTTTTTGATGATAATCGAATCACCAAATATCATAACTTTTTTCATTTTAAGTGTCTTGATAATTTCGAGACCTTTCAACAGTGCATAGGCTTCAGCTCTATTATTTGACAGATAAGCAATCCCCCATTCATAGGAGGCCACGATGCAACCTTGTCCATCTGTTATGTAACCTCTTGCCCCTGCGATCCTTGGGTTTGATTTTGAAGCCCCATCAAAGAATACCACATGCCTTTTGAGCCTGTTAAGCCACTTGATAAACTCTTTCTCTTTGAGCCCAATCTTCCACTGCTCATTGTGGAAAAGGCGATTGACTAGATTTTTTCTAAACCTCTGAGGATTGTCAAGAGCTCTAACAAGAAAGTTTCTTTCTTCAACTTGCAGATTGTCAAAATTTAGATGGGTGTTTTTTTTGGAAATGATTGTCTCAATTGTGAGACTCTAGGTCTTGCTCTGGAATTTCCTTGTGTAAGGTCTATGATCTTGGAAAATAGCCTTGTTCCTTATTAACCAGATGTTCCACAACAAAACATAGGGAAGGGTATCCCAAAATATTTTGGTTATAGTCTTGATTTTTTGCCCCAAGGATAACTTCTTTTCCAATTGACGATCAAATCCGAGATTGAGCGGATTTCACCAAGTTCAATCCGGGAGAATTTTGATAGAGAAACCCAACACTGCGAGGCAAAGGGGAATCCAACAAAAAGATAGAAAGATATCTCTTTAGCCAAGAGATAGAGGGGGCATCTGGAAGCACATAAGATACCTATTTTTTTTAAAATTTTCAAAGGTTAATATCTTCCCTTTGAGCAAGATCCAAGTGAAGATTTTGACTTTTGGAAGCGCTTCAGATTTCCAAATTTGTTTCCAAATGACCCAAGGAGGAGTGGGGTATTGATCTTTGAGAAGGAAATCATACCCATCTTTGATTGTGTAAGAGGAGCCAAAAGGATTCCATCTGAAGCTATCTTGAATGTCTTTGGTAAGAGGAGCGACACTGTGGAATATTCCTTTCAAAATTTTTTGATCATTTTCAAGGAGGGGAGGCATGATTGGAAAGGTCCAGCCCTTCCATAAGTTGGTATTCATTTCCCAGCTAGAAATTTGATCCAAAGTATTAATCCCTTGGTTATTGAATGCGAAGAATGCTATGATTTTTTGAGAGAGGGGGATGCCCCATAATTTTATCGTCCCATATATTAATACTACGTCCTACCTGAGGGACTTTGGAGCTATTATTGATGATGAAGGGAATGGTTTTTTTTACAGAGAGCCCAGATTTTAGTGCAAGGTCTATGGGGAAAAACATGATCTAAAAGGTTTTTCCTTGGCGTGGAGAGATATTTTGACTCCAGCACTTGCTTCCACCAAGTTTGCTGTCCCATTATAAGGCGCCAGGCGATTTTTCCCCCAAAATCAATGTTCAACTGCATAGGAATGTGAATTTCCAGTCCTCCATTTTCATGATTTTGAGTTACCAGTCTCCATTTAACCAAATTGAATTTATTCTTCTCATTTTTCCCTCCTTGCCACAAGAAATGTCTTAAGATTGCTTCTATTTTGTGCTGAATGCTAATGGGAGCTTGAAGAAGGGAAAAGTGGTACAGAGGCAAGGCAAAGAGGACAGATTTTAAAAGGATAATGCGCCCAGCCAAGTTGAACCAAGAGGACCCACATTGCTAAACTTTATTTTTCATTTTATCAATGCTAAGATTCCAGATCTCTCTCTTCAACTGCCTTATACTGAATGACATCCCAAGATAATTGAAATGAGTCCAATTCCACTGATAGGAGACCCCAAATATTTGAGCTATGTTATGGATGGTGTTGATAGTTTCATTCCACCCATAAATGCATCTTTTATGATAGTTTATCTGCCCTCCAGAATAGTGTATGTATTTGTCAAGAGCTACTTTAAACCCCTAAGCAATTATGTTGGAGGCCCCACCCATCAAGAGGGTATCATCAGCAAACTGATAATGATTCATGTTCTTGATTCCATTTCTAAATTTGATGCCAGTGATTATCCCAGCTCTGCGTTTATGGTCCAAGGCCCCGCTGAAAGATTCTGCCATAAGAATGAAGAGGAAGGGAGAAAGAGGGCAGCCTTTCTTGAGGCCTCGGGAGGATTGAAAGTAATTCCCAGGTCTTCCATTGAATAAGGGGGGGATCCGAGGACTGGATATGCATGCTTGGATGAGTGATATGAATTCTTCTTCAAATCCCATTTTCTGAAGAACCGAGAGGAGTAAAGAGTGTCTCACCCTGTCAAATGTGTTTGCAAGATCAAGTTTCAGGATAAATCCTTTTCTGATCTCATCATGCTAGAACGAATGGCTTCTTGGACCAAAAGGATGGAGTGAGTTATTTATCTTTGGGAGATGAATCCTCCTTGATTTTCAGAGATGAGGTTCGAGAGGTGGGTGGCAAGGATTTTGGTTATGATTTAATAAGAAGAATTGCAAAGGGAGATAGGCCCGAATCTGGAAAAGGAGGAGGGGCGATTCTCTTTGGGGATGAGGGCAAGGAAATTTGATTTGGTGAATCCCCCGATCTTATTTTTTCTTTGAGCCCAAAGAATCATTTTTGAAAGGTATTTTTTGATGACATCCTAGAAGGTTCGGAAGAAACTTATGGTGAAACCATCCGGGCCCGGGGATTTGTCGGGGTGGAGGTTCCAAATTGTGTTAAGAATTTCAACCTCCTCGATTTCCTTGATGAGATATGAGTTGATTTCATCCATAATCAGATTGGGTGTATGTCTTAAGAAATCACTGTAATCTTCCAGCTCTGGAATTTTAGTTAGAAGATTTTTATAGTGGCTATAGGCTGCTGATTTGACAGCCTCCTAATCTGTGTGCTTCTTTCCTTCTTCATCAGATATTTCAGTGATATTCCTTGAAATTCCAACAGTGGCTTATTTGTGGAAAAATGAGGTGTTTTTATCCCCTACCCGCAACCAAAGATTTCTTGATTTAAGCCTCCATTTTTCCTCTTCTTTCCTAGTAGCTTTATACAAGTTCCAATAGAGCTCTTTTTCGTGATCCTACTTCTCTTTGCTTACTCCATGAGTATCAATGTCTGTGCTTCTTCGTTTAAGTCCTTCAATAAAAATGCAATTTTTCCTCCAATAGCTCCAATTTTATATGGCCCTTTCCATAAGCTGTTAAACTTCCCATGCTTGCCCTTATCTTCATTCCTTGAATCCCATTTAAGCACCAAATCTTCCATTTGGAAATCATCATATTTTTTCCTTCTGTCATAAAGATTTTTGATATTTTCTTGAACAAGTTGTGTCTTATCGGAGGTTTCCTCTCTGGATTGCTATAGTTGAATGGTCTGGTTGATTCATCTTTGCAAATCATTTTTTTCCACCTGTGCTTCTTGCAACAATTTTAGTACATGGATTCCTAATGAAGTAGGAAAAAATGCATCCACCTCATATACTATTTTAAATTGAGACATCCCAAAAGATCTCTTGGTAGTAATTCTGTCAGCCCACAACACATTAATCAAATTTTTATGCTAGGATTTTTTATTTCCCTGCAAGAACTTTTTGATAATGTTTACTAAACTTTTGTTTGAAGAATCAACTAATTCATTTCCTTGTGGGTAGTAGGCATTGGATTGTTCTAGTTTGATATGGTTTTTATCACAAAAGTATACCATTTTATTTGATTTAAAGGTTGCAACATTTTCAGTGATAATTTTGTGGGGACACCCAAATTCGGACAAAATGTTTCCCTCTAGAATTTGGATGATGATTGTATCTGTGGCTTGTCTATATGGGATGGCTTCAATCCATTTTGTAAATTAATCAGCGGCTATCATTATCCACTTATACTGGCCTGAGGAGGTTGGATGAATTTCACCTATGAAATCTAGACCAAAAATAGTTTTCCCTCCTCTAAACCAAAAATAGTTTTCTTAGGGTTTAGAGAGATACCAAATTTCTTTCATTTTTCAAAATATTTTCTTAAATTTTGTAATTGTTCTTCATCTTTTTTTGAGAATAAAGTAATATCATCTAGGTAGATTACAAAGAAATTGTCAATTTCATTAGCAAAGGCTATGTACATTTCTCTTTGGAATGTTTCCCCAACATTCATAAGGCTAAAAGGCATTTTCACATACATAAAAGTGCCCCATGGGGTAGTAAAAGTTGTTTTGTGTTGGTCATCAGGATGAACTAGAACCTAGCTGTAACCTGAAAATCCATCTAACAAGGAGATTCTACTAGAACCAACTACCTTTTGTAATATGTGATCCATTTTAGGCAGTGGATAGTTGTCCTTTAGTGAGACTTTGTTCAAATTCCTAAATTTTACACAGAGTCTAATTTCACCTGTTTTATTCCTAGTTGGCACTAGGCTGGAAACCCATTTTGAGAACCTCAATGGTACTATGATTTTGGCATCATATAATTTCTTCACTTCTTTCTGAATCAAAGGCATCAATAGTGGATTTACTCTTCTTAGTTTTTTCTTGAAGGGATTTTGGTCTTCTTTGATGGGGATGGTGTGCTTGATGATAGAAGTATCATAAGATTTTAAGTCCTCATAACTCCATGAAAACACATCAGAGAATGCCTTAAGAAGTTCAATGTATTTCTGATTTTCTTTAGGAGTCAAGGATTTATAAATTTTTAAAAATTTGGGACTTTATTGCATTCCAATGTTACATTCTTCTACAATGTCACCCATAGGTTCAATTTTTGATTTTTTAGCCACATCATTGAAATAAAAACGCTCTTCCAATGGTACCAATCCTCGTGGCAGCACATTGTCTTTCAATTGTAAAATTTCTAGCTCTTCTTGGTTATGATAAGTTTCATTTATTTCCATTTCTATTTTGTTTTTATTTACATCATTATCACTATCATTATCTATGTCTATATTTACAGAACCAAATTCATCTTTCATTTGTAAAAAAATTCAATTTTCTCATCATTTCCAAAAACCTGCCAATATCTTACATTATCAAGGATAACTAGCCGTGCTTGACTTCCACCACATATTTCCTATTGGGGTGAAAGGAATTTTACAAGTACTGATTGAAACATCCAAGGCATCAGCTAAAATGTTCTGGCTTCTAGGGATAATAGACAAATCATATTCAGTGAAGCATTGTAGAAAATCTAAAACTGCATTATTATAGGCTCTTAATCTAGGGTGTTTAGCGAAATATTCACCCTTATTTTGTTTGATAATGAGCTCATAATACCCATGCACACAAATTATTTTAGCTCCTAATCGCTTTAAAATATTTATCCCTAAGATCAAAGCTTCATACTTAACTCTGTTATTTTTGCATTGAAAATTTAGTTTATAACCATGTCCCTTGGACAAATTGGTTGATGAGTTTATGACAAAAACACCAGATCCTGCACCATATTTACATAAAACTCCATCAAAATACATATTCCATAAAGCTTCTTGCTTTTCATTTTCAGTTATTTGGTTTGTTTTGGTGGGTTCAACCTCTTTTTGTGACACTTCCTCTTCAACTAGTTTTTCATCGTACATAATGAAGGATTCTAAGTCAGAGTGCATAGAGTACAGGGGGTAGTTGTTCAGTTTATCTTGGCTACTGACCATGAATTTCATCAAATTTTATCTGTATAACCTTCTTTGCTGACCAAAGACAAAAATGGTGGCATAGGTCATATCCATTTGCAAAGTACCCTGTAACTTTGCACCCCATGATCTTGAAAGTAGCATCCCATACTTGGGTAGTGTGTTTGCTCCTACAATGTCCATGACTAGACTCTTCGCTGGTATTTGAACTAAAGTGACACACAAATCTTTAATCAGCCCTAGACATCTCACTTTGCTAGAATCAAAAGAATATAAATGTTTATAAGGTCTTGTGCTGTCTATTCCTAGTTTTTCCATGATAGCCTTGGGCATAAAGTTATGGGAAGCACCAAAATCAAGCATTGAGTTATGAAAGATTTTGTCATGAATATTCAAGCTAATGTAAAAAGGTGGAACAATTCCATCCCGGGATTTTCGTTCTATCTCAGGTCCAAACAATAACTCAGGTTGGTCATCATTGAAATTAAATGTGTTGGTCCTTTATGCTATCTTCAAGGCTTTCATGACTTGAGTTTTAAAACATCTCTAGTCACCAATTCGGTTAGAGGAATGGGAATATTCACTTTAGCTAATTCAGTTTCAATGCTAAAGTATTTTTGTGATTTTTCAACCTCTTTGACATTTGCATTTGGTTTCTTGGGCACTTCCTTTTGAGGATCAACTTTTGTTCGACTAATTGAAGGAGTGTATAGGTTTTTAGAGATTTCTTTTTGAGGGTATGTTTTTGTTCAACTAGTTGAGGGAGTGTCTACTTTATTTTTGTTAGGAGTATTTTCATCTCCTTTCTTGCTCCTTAAGTTGTATTTCTTGTGTAACTCCATCATACCATTTTGATATCCTTGTTTGTATTCCTCATTTTCTAAAGGGTCTTGTTCTGGTTGAGATAATAAAAAACTAATCTTATTCTTCTTTACTTAATAAGATTTGATCTATATCATTTATTCCAAATAGATTTATCTGAATGTCTTCAGGTTCTTCTTTTAACTTAGTTTCTTCATCAGCATATTTTTTTTGAAATGGAGGCCTAATTTGTTGTTGATCACCAAAGCCACTATGTTCTGCTTGTTTGATTTGTGGGCGATTTATTTTGATATTAGGATTCCTAATAGGAGGAGCTCCTTGATTTTCTCTTGGAGGAGTTCTATAAAATATGCTCATCCTATCCATCATTCTCTCCATATTTTTCACTAAGGCATCCAACTTAGCATTTGAAGAAGAAGAAGTTGGTTCTTCTTTAATTTGGATTTTTCTTTCAGTTTTCAACCTAGCACTCTTTGATAATAGGTTTTATTCTACACTAACTTCATTCCTCTTCATTTCTTCTAAGGTGGAAAGGTTTCTTTCCCTAAGTTGGTAGGCCATATCAAGGTAAAAAAAATCTGGATTCTTCAGCAAAGCTAGTTTGGGAGGTAGTTGTATTGCAGTTGGAATAGAATTATAAACACTTTTGAACCTAATACAATAATCTTGGATGGATTCTTCTGGAGTTATCTTGATACTCTCATATCCAGCTAATATCTGGAGAGGGTTTTTCTTGACTTCCCACCTTCTAATAAAAGCTTCATGAAATTGAGCTAGATCTGGCATGGAGGTAGCTCTTAATTATTTAAAGCATTTTTTAACTTCTCCAGTGCGAATTTGGGAAAATAAACTCATCCTAACATCAAGCTTCATCAAATTCTTGTAAGTCAAAGTAATCATTAATTCGATCTATGTGTTTCTGAGTAGTAATTGGTCCAATGCTATCAAACTGAGGTATTTGAGTTTGAAAACCTTGTGGCATGGGATTGAGTTTCCCACGTAAAATCAGGGGAGCATAACAAGCAACCATGATGGGAATATGGGGATGAGAGGAAGATGTATTAGTAGGATGTGTGGGTATAGTTTGTATGAAAGGGGGAGTTATAATAGTTTGATGTGTTGTAGTGGAAGTTGCAGGAATGGTAGGTGAAATAGGTATATAATTGATTTAACTAAGCGTAGAACTGATGGGAAGGATTAATGGAGGAACAACACCAACATGTGAACTTGGCCGGGGAATAGGAGATGATGCAATAGAAGAAATATTTGATGATTTGGGAGATTAATGGCCCAAATATTTCTGCTCAGTATGATCTGACCTATGAGGTGGTAGCAAGTCCTTATTAACAACATTTTTAGGTACAAATCTATCATATTTACTTCTAAAAAGTGTATCTTCAAAAGCCAAATCAAATTCTATGTCTTCTAAGGTAATAAACTTTTCGGGAAAGAAGTTTACTCTTGGAAGAAGGCTTTCGCTTGATTCACTCTCAGTTGCACTTTTCTTCCTAATTATTTTTTGGGGATTATCTACAATTTCTAGAGGATATGGATCTCAGTTTGATCTAGTGTATATTATTTTAGAAGCCAGATCTACTACAATGTATTTACATATATCTAATATATACAAATATTGAGTGGGAAACAACCTTAAATAAGATCTATTTCTTAGTTACAATCCTAGAAATAACTTTAAGCACTGAAATGAATATCTCACCAGGGAAAATTAATTTTAAATGATTTTGTTCGATTTCCCCAGTATGGTCGCCAAAATGCTATCACTCCGTAATTTCCTAAGGTTGTGAAAGAAATTCTAGAGGTAACCATAGAACCACTTTCAAAGCTGAGATCTAGCCCTCCCAACTTCAGAGAGGGATCTCTCTGTCAGATTTAACTTTGTTTACTTTCAAAATTTTAGGCTAGCTACTAAGTTCAAAGTTTGTTTCTTAAATTTTTTTGGTTGGAACATCGTGGGAAAGCCATTGGGAAATGTAGAAATTATATCCACTAAGCATGCATATGTCCAAGATCCACCTGATCTCACACTATTTAACTTTATGCAAGATACTGAATCTATTCCACTTGTTAATATTTTGCGGAAACAATTAATTGCACACACATGTGAAGCATAAACAAAAATATTCAATCACACATAACATAGTTTTTAACCGGGAAAGCTTGAAGCTGAATACCCCAACTATATATTATGTAACATGGAGATCATATGACAATCTCATACAAGCATAAAAAGCTTATCACAAGCTCTCAGTATAGTGCAATCGTCATATACTAATCGGGCCTAATCTTTCAAATCCATGCACCAATCTTTGCCACCTGCTAGCCTGCCTCCACTGCGCAATCTCTGCTGAAGAATAGCTCTGAATGAATTCGAATTAATCTTGGATTGAATGCGCAATCCTCATTGGAAACTCCAATGTGTGTGTGATGCAATCAATGCATCACTATAGTCACAATAGATAGTCCATCTTCCCTTTCACCTATCTCTCCAATGGTCTCCACTGAAATTGCCATGCACTGTAGTTGACTGATGTATTATTTAGTTGATTAATGAGTTATTATTTATGAATTAATTAAATAATTAATTCACTCCACTCTCACTAGTGTATCAATCAGTTAGACTAGATACAACTAGCTCAACTGAGTCTAACTGAGTTAAACTAAATACAACTTCATAACTACTTCTTCCAAGTGTGTCATAACTCTGCCACTTGAGTTATAACTGAGTCCTTCATGCATTAGCTCCAGTAAACCCTTAGGAATAGCGTAATTCCTTCTGTCAACTAATTTTCTAGATCTGTGCATTGAACTGAAGTGCTCCAAGAGAATAAGTTGCTGTTTAGAGTCTAATTATTATTAAGAGCTAATAATAAACGACATGCATCTATTTTTATATTGACGATCTTTAAATAGACTTCGCCCAATATTTTAAAAATATAATTTCATCTATTTTTCCAACTTGATCAACCATCCACAAATAACATCCTGCAACTTCTGAAATATGATCATCATGTCTAAAAATAGACTTGCACCAAAAATAGCTTGCGGGCCCACTTAATGAAGGCGACTCTTTTCACTAAGCTCATAATCTTGTTGAATCTCAATACTCCCTCTCAACAAGATAGGGATTATCCTTCACCTCGATCTCGCCTCTATGGTATTCGAATTTTCTCCTGGTGAGTGCCTTTGTCAGAATATCTGCATCCTGATCCTCCGTAGGAATGCACTGAAGCAACATGATCTTCCGCTACACACAATATCTGATATGGTGATACCAGATATCAATATTTTTAGATCTATCATGAAGCACAGGATTAACCGAGAGTTTAATGCAACTCTGATTATCACAATGAATCACGGTGGGATCTAAATGTGAACCGAACAAACCAACCAGGATCTTCCTCATCCAGATAGCATCACATGCAGCTAAACTTGCTGCCATGTATTCCGCTTCTGCTGAACTGAGTGCCACAGATATTTTCTTCTTGCTGTACCAAGAAACTACCGTAGATCCCATATTGAAAATCCCTCCTCATGTGCTCTTTTTGTTTGTTGAGCTTCCTGCCCAATCCGCATCCATGAAGCCATGTAAATTCACCTCATCCGTTTGTCTGTACCATAAACATACTCAGATGTGCCCCTGAGATATCTCAATACATGCTTGATTTCCTTCCAAAAGAGCTTGGTAGGCTTAACCATCTCTTGTGAAAGCTGGTTCACCGCATAGCATATGTCCAATCTTATATTGACTAAATACATGAGCGAACCCACCAACTGTCGATAAACAGTGGCATCCACTACCTCTGCCGATGTAGCATCCTATTTCTTCCAATTTCCTAGAAGAGGAGTGTTGATAGGTTTGCAGCCTTGCATGTGAAACTCCTCCAGTATCTTTTGGGCATACTTGCCTTGAGACACAAACAATTCACCTTCCCACTTCCATATTTCCAATCCAAGGAAATAATGAAGGAGGCCCAAATCCTTCATCTCAAACTCCTTTGCAAGATCTGCCTTGCATGAGTATATCAAATGCTCATCACCTGTTAGTATTAAATCATCAACATAAAGTACAATGATTAAAATCTTACCCTCAACCACAATCTGGTACAGGTTTGCATCCGCATCACTCTTGGTGAAGTCAAGTCTAGTGAAATAGTTGTCGATCCGAGTGTACCAAGCACGGGGTGCTTGTTTCAGCCCATACAACGCTCTTTTGAGCCTGCACACATGCGACTCACTGTTGAAGATCTCAAATCCTTCAGGCTGCTCAATGTACGCCTCTTCCTCAATGATCCCATTAAGGAACGTAGTCTTCACATCCATCTGATGAATGTGCCAACCCATCTGCGCTGAGAGAGCAAGGATGGTCCATATGGAAGAATACTGTGCGACAGGTGCAAAGGTTTCTTCATAATCAATCCCCTCAATCTGTGAGAAGCCCCGAGCAACAAATCTTGCCTTATACTTCTCGACACTCCCATCAACAGCTTGCTTTACCTTGTAGATCCATCTTGATCGTACAACTGATTTTCCCACCGGCCTTGGAAAAATCTCCCAAGCACTGTTTCTGAAAATGGAGTCATAATCCTCCACCATGGCATCTACCCATGTGGGCTCCTGCGCTGCTTCTTCAAAATAAGATGGCTCTATCACAATACACTTGCTCATAAGAGCCATGTATCCAGTATATCGGTCAGGTGACTGTCTCTGTCTGCGTTGTGATGTAGGGACTCCTACATTCTGTGCCACATCGAGCTTCAGTCTCTCAGCTTCTCTGGTACACTTTCTGCGTTGTCTAATGTTTGGTTCTGCATGAGTGGGCTCCTCCACTCCATCAATCTCCTCCTATGGATGATCCACATCCAGAGGCTCATCTTTGGGAACAAGAAGTTCCTCTTCCACATGCAAGTGTAGCTCCCTCTCAAGCGACAACTTCATGGCTTTCACCTCATTTAATTTTATATCCCGTCGCACAACAATCATCCGACTGTCTGGAAAATACACACGATAGTTATGGGGTGTTTCTGTGTACCCCATAAATATCCCAACTTCTACAGTCAACTCTAGCTTCTTCCTAATGTCCTTTGTCACATGAATGTAAACAGGTGAGCCAAAAATCTTCAAATGAGAAATATCAGGCTTCTTACCAGAAAATGCTTCTTCAGGTGTACTCATGCCAAGTACTCTATGAGGACAATGATTTTGCACATAAACCACAGTGTTGCATGCTTCCGCCCACAAGTGCATTGGTAGGCCTTGGTCATGCAACATCGCTCATGCAACACCCACGATCGTTTTGTTCTTTCTCTTTGCGACCCCATTCTGCTGTGGGTTATGAGGCACTATGAGTTCTCTTCGAATTCCTTCTTTGCTACAGAAGTCTTTGAATTCGCCAGAGATGTATTCACCACGATTATCGCTCCGTAGAGAGCTTTCACTTGCTTCCCCGACTCCTTCTCCACCAATGCCTTGAACTCACAGAACTTTGGGAACGTTTCACTCTTCTTCTGCATGAAGAAGATCCAGCATCTACGAGAATAATCATCAACAAATATAACATAATACTTGTGTTTTGCTGTTGAAGCAACTGAGAATGGTCCACACATGTCTGTGTGAATTCTCTCCAGGATCACCGAAGCATGGTTCTCCTTCTCATGAAAAGTGGTCTTCACAAACTTACCCATTGTACATCCTTTGCACTGATTTGACTGCGCAAGAGTACCCTTGGGAAGTCCAGTAGAAATTTTCTGCAAAATCTTCAAAGCGCCATGGTGAAGATGGCCCAATCTCCTGTGCCATAATTTTCCCTCATCCCGACTCACCACTTATTCTGCTTTGCCCACCATTGTAGCGCAGCCATCTACCTCCAGCTTGTAGAGATTATTAATTTGAACCCCTATCTTCTAGGTTTTACCCGTTGTTTTATGTCGAAGGAAGGCTTTTCCCTCACTTAAAACAACATCATAACCCTTGTCTTCCAACATTGCGACTGAGACCAAGTTCTTCTTCAAACCTGGAACATGCATAACATTATTCAACAAGAACGGATTACTGGACTTCCTCTCAAAGGTAATGGTCCCAATTCTAGTCGCACTGTACTGACCATCATCGCCATCTCTATATGCATCTGGAGGTCCTTCTCCTCTAAGACATTAAACAACTCTTTGTCTCCCGTCATATGGAAAGATGCACCACTGTCAAGATACCACACCAATCCCATGCAGCTTGAAACCAAGCATGTGATCAAGGAAAAATCCAGCTCAAATTGTGCGGCTAAGGCCTCTCCAGCTACAGATCTAGCAACCTGCTTATTCTTCTTATTCCGTGGACATTTAGTGGTGAAATGTCCATGCTCGTGATAGTGAAAACACTTCACTTTGGACAAATCCTTCTTCTTGCATTTAGCACCGGATTCTAAAGGATTTTTCTTCCCCTTCCCTTTCCTTGATTTGGTAGCCAAAGCGCAATTCTCTTGATCTTCATTCTTCGATGAAGATCCATCCCTGGTACCCCGCCTTATCTCCTCCTGCACAAGATCAAACCAAAGTCGCTCCCATCCCGATAGTTTCTCCCATCCATTGACAGAGTCTTCGTAGCTATTGCAACTCTTCGGAAGCCCAAGGAGAGCCAAGCTCACCAAGTCTTCTTCATTAGTAGTAACCCCCACACTTCCCAGTTCATCCTTGCAGTGGAAAAAATTCATGAGGTATTTTGGTATACTGTCGCCTTTCTCCATTTTTATTTTTTTGAGCTTGTCTTTAAGCGCAAACTTCCTCTGGTCACTTCTGATTTAGAACAAGTCTGTCAAAGCCTTCCACATTAAGAATGGAGTGGATTTCCCATGAAGGCTGGACACAATATGGTCCTTCACACCTTCCAACATAATCGTCCTCATCTTTGCAGTCTTCTTTTTCCTAGCATCAAGTAATGCAGCATCGCTAGATCCTGGCTTAGGAACATCACTATCGATGAACTACTTCAGCCCATTATCCTCTAGCACCGCCTCCATCTTGTCCATCCAGGCTATGTAATTCAAGCTCCCATCAACGGTATACTCCAATCTCAACCCATTGAAAGACATTTCAATGTATACTCGATTTCTGCACCAAGAATCTTCTGTAGCAAGTTCGAATTGTCCACCAGCACAAACTCACTTCACAATTGCAATCTTCAATCAAAAAAGCTCTGATACCATGTAGAAATTATATGCACTAAGCATGCATATGTCCAAGATCCACCTGATCTCACACTATTTAACTTTATGCAAGATACTGAATCTATTCCACTTGTTAATATTTTGTAGAAACAATTAATTGCACACACATGTGAAGCATAAACAAAAATATTCAATCGCACATAACACAATTTTTAACCAGGAAAACCTGAAGCTGAAAACCCCAACTATATATTATGTAAAATGGAGATCATATAAAAATCTCATACAAGCATACAAAGCTTATCACAAGCTCTTAGTACAATACAATCGTCATACACTAATCAGGCCTAATCTTGCAAATCCATGCACCGATCTTTGCCACCTGCTAGCCTGCCTCCACTGTGCAATCTCTACTGAAGAATAGCTTTGAATGAATTCAAATTACTCTTGGCTTGGCTGTGAAATCCTCATTGGCAACTCCAATGTGTGAGTGATGCAATCAATACATCAGTATAGTCACAACAGATAGTCTATCTTGCCCTTTCACCTATCTCTCCACTGGTCTCCACTGAAACTGCCATGCACTGTAGTTAACTAATGTATTGTTCAGTTGATTAATGAGTTATTATTTATGAATTAATTAACTAATTAATTTACTCCACTCTCACTAGTGTATCAATCAGTTAAACTAGATACAACTAGCTCAATTGAGTCTAATTGAGTTAAACTAAATACAACTTCATAACTACTTCTTCCAACTGTGTCATAACTCTGCCACTTGAGCCTTACACCTTGAAGAAAGTTCATCCGTAGATCCATTTTCAGTAATATCATCCCAACCTGATTTGACTCAATTACCTCCTAGAGTTGCTGAACTTTATTCACAAGGAGTAGATCTTCAGTTAACCTTGTTTGCAGAATCACTTGAGTCATATCAAGTCCCATATTTCCTTGTAGACTCACCTACATCTGAGACATAATTGGGATTTCATTTGCACGAATTTAAGCCTATAGATTTTGTTACTCTAGTTTATCATCCTCTTCCATTAAACTCTAATCAACCAGAAGAGACAATTTCTGTCTATTCTAATCCATTGTTTGAATATAAGGAAGAAGATTTAAAACCATCAGTTCAAAAGATAATTGTTAAAATCCCTTTGAGATCCTCACTTCCTCCTCCTCCTTCACATTCTCCTCCACCCTATAATACTCATTCACCAACATATTCATCATCATATTCATCATCCATGGCTTTTCAACCCATTATAAAAGCTAGGTATGCTGCTCTTGTTCTTCCTAACGTCTTGGGAAATTTTCTTGATGGATATATTAAACATTTACTAAGATTTAATGGAGAAACATGTCCCTCAGTAGAGGATCACATAGCTGCCTTATTAGATTTCACATATAATATGAAGATCGAGCACGAAGATGTTTATAGGAGATTATTTGTACAGTCCTTGGAAGGTAGCGCTAGGATCTGGTTTAGGCAACTTAGAGAAGATTCTATTCAAACCTATAATGAACTTATAAATATCTTTAAAAACCAATGGGGGGTAAAGAAAGATGCTTTTTACTTGCTCACTAAATTTCAAGGGTTAAAAAGAAATCCTGGTGAACCAGTTGCTGAATTTATCAAAAGATTTAACAAACTCTACCACAAAATGCCTGCTAATTGTAAACCTCTAGTAGCTGCTGCAAAGGTCAAATTTTCTAAAGCATTCGATGATGAATTTACAGTTATGCTAAGGGAGATAGTTTCTAATACATTACAATACATGCAGACTAATGCTATTAAGGTAGAAGCCAATAGGTCAGCTTCTAGTAAAATTAGAGCTAAAGAAAAGAAAGCCCAAAGGAAATTAAAAAATCAAGAAGCATCTTCCTCTAAGTCTAAAAGTGAAGATTCAAAGATTTATGAAATCACAACTCTTCTTAGAAATATATCCAATAGAATTTCAAAGTTTGAAACTCAACCAAGAACAGTCCAACAAACTGTTTCTAGACCACAAACACAAGCCCAAGGTCAGTATAAGAAATATGCTCCATTGCAAATTCTTCAGAGGCCTCATAATGACCAACAAGTACCTACACCATTGTTAATTGATGATCAAAAAACTGAGGACAATACTTTTTCTATTAATGAAGACATTAATAATGTAGATCATACATCCTTTCAGACTGCCATTGTCCCTGTTTCCCAAAATCAAATCCCTTAAGAATACCAAGATACTTCTCAGGTTTCTAAGTATTAAGCTTTTTCTGAGTTTCGGATTGCAGATTTCAATAAAAGATATGACTTAAGACCTAGATCTGGTCCTGGTCGACCTCCCAAAAACCCTGCAATGATTGAACCTCAACTGAAAACAAATGAAACTCAAACTACTTCTTCTCAACCTCTAAATCAGTCAACTGATTCTACTCAGATTGAAAAAGAAATATTGATTGCTTTTAATGTTGAGAAAGAATTAGAAAGAGTCAAAATTTCAATTCCACTTTCTAAACTCTCTAAAATCCAGGGTATAAAAGTCAAGTTGCAAAGTGGATCCAAAATTCTAGTATGGATGCTGAAGGAGATATTATCAATCTACAAAATTAAAGAACCACTATAGCTTTTGGTCCTAGTTCTGATATGATTGATGAATCTTAACCACCCTTCTATGTGACTTTAAAGGTGCATGATTCCCTGCTATACTTGATTATGGTGCTTCGCACAACTTAATGCCTAAATTCATCATGGAACAACTTAATCTGGATATCACTCGAACCTATCACGACTTGTATACTTTTGATTAAAAGAGGGTCGAATTTTTAGGACTCATTAAATATGTAATGGTCACTTTACATCAAATACCAGTTAAAAGTGTAGTATTATACATAGTTGTCACTGATATTCCTCCCAAATTTGGAATGCTTTTATCGGGATCATGTTGTGAAAAATTGGGAGGAAGTCTTCAAATGGACATGTCTTTTGCCACTATCCCTGCATATGTTGGAGAGAGCCTTAGATTGTATAAAGAAGTGAGACTATTAAACATTGTTTTCAATGCTAATCAAGCTAGGAATCATCCCATTTATGTAGTAGATCAAGAATTTAGTTGTTTTCAACTATCTTCAGATACTTCACAGAATTATCAACTCAAGATTGAGGATGTAGTTGACACCTCTAAATCAGTACAAATTAAAATTTGGAAATTATTTTTTGATGGATGTTGCACCAAAGATGGAGCTGGAGTAGGAGTTGTTCTGATTTCACCCGATAAAGAAAATATTACACAATCATGCAAATTATATTTTGAGGTCACAAACAATGTTGCTGAATACAAAGCTTTTATCCTAGGATTACAGCTTGATAGAAGTTTAAAGGTAAAAAAATTGAATGTTTTCACTGGCTCACAACTGATAGTAAGAAAAGTTACGTGTCTTTTCCAAACAAAGCACCCTAGACTTAGGTCTTAGAGAAATGAGATTTGGGACACCATTGAAAATGCCTTTGATATTTTTATATCACTTTTATTCCTAGAGATGAAAACCTGCATGCAGATTCATTAGTTGTTTCAGCTAGTTCTTTCAAGGTTCCAGATCAATTTCAAATTCAATATAAAATACAAATCAAATATAGGCCATAAATACCAGACAAACTTAAACACTGGAAAATATTTGAAGATGATGAGCAATTAAAATCCTTTCTGCAGGTCATTGACGAATTTTCTGTATTGCAAATCGAAGAGGATAATTCAGACATTAAAGAAGCTACCCAAAATAAGGAAAACTCAGATCTAAAATCAAAGGTAACTAATCATGATATAATTCAATTATCAAATAATTTTATCCCAAAGGGACTTGTTCCTTTAGAAAATTTGTTTGATCAAAATGATGTTCCCAAAAATACGTTCTCATCTTCACCAAAAAATGACATAGAAGACACAAATATTGAGACTAATGAGGAGATTAAAAATATTAAACTTTGTGCATCATTAACTCTAGAACTTAAATCTGAATATGTCAAACTTCTTAATAATTATAAATATGTATTTTCCTGATCTTATGCTGATTTAAAAACTTATGACACATATTTAATTGAGCATAAAATTCCACTAAAACCAAATATAAAGCCTTACCAACCGAAGTTAAGAAGGATGAACCTAGTTCTACTTCCCACCATAGAAAAAGAATTGAAAAAACTTTTAGATGCATAAATTATTATCCCATTAAGATACTCTAGTTGGGTTTCCAATTTAGTTCGTGTGAGGAAAAAGAACAGTGAAATAAGACTCTGTGTAGATTTTAGAAACCTTAATAAAGAAACCTTGAAAGATTATTATCCACTCCTAAAGATGGATCAGTTACTTCAAAAAGTGCCAGGTGCTAATAGAATCTCTATGTTAGATGGATTTTCTGGTTAGAATCAAATATTGGTGAATTTAGAAAACAAGGAGAAGACAACTTTTACCACAACTTGGGGGGTACATTCACGTATGCCCAAATGCCTTTTGGTCTATCAAACACAGGAGAAATTTTTTAGAGAGCCATGGAATTAGCTTTTATCGGGAAGGTAAACAAATTTATTGTTATTTATCTTGATTATTTAACTGTTTTCTCTGAATCAGATCCGAAACATCTCGAGAATTTAAAGAAAGTTTTTGAAAGGTGCAGGAAATTTGGAATTTCTTTGAATCCCAAAAAGTCATTATTCGCGATCAAAGAGGGTAAATTACTAGGTCATATTATTTCAATAGATGGAGTAGTTATTGATCCAAAAAGGGTCTTTGCTATTAAATCATTATCATTACCTAGAAATAAGAAATAAATTCAATATTTCTTAGGGAAAATTAACTCTTTGAGAAGGTTTAAACCGAATTATGCAGAAATAGTGAAGGATATAACAGATATGCTAAAAAAGAACCATGAAGTTAAATGGACTGTTTCTGCAAGATTTACATTTGACAAAATAAAGAAGGCCATCTTTGAATCCCCAACCTTAGCTAGTCCAAACTACTCAGAACCTTTCAGCATGTTCTCTTTTGCCTCTGAAACTACCCTTGCAGTTGTCCTTTTGCAAAAGAATGAGGATTACCATGATCAACCTATAACATTCTTTAGTAAGTTCATGAGAGATGTCGAACTCAGATATGATATTATCGAAAAACAAGCCTATGGATTAGTTCAAGCCCTAAATTCTTTTATAATGTATATCATCCATTCCACTATCATTTCTTATGTGCCCAATAACGCTATTAAAACAATCCTCACACAGCCAAACATTGATGGTAGAAGGGGAAGGGTTTAGCTACGTTGTTATCTGAATCCAATTGTAATTTTTTGGGCATAAACTCTATTTTTTAAGTTTCAGAGAAGCATCCATAATAACCTTCCTCAAATGGAAAGGGATAATCCACAAGAACCTTCCTTGAATGAAGAAGGGGAGAATCCATAAGAACCTTCCCATGGAGTGCAAGGAAAGAATACACAAGAACCTTCTCCTTCAACTCAAACAATTCCTTTTCATATTGATGAGAAGTTTGTTTTATCAGATTGAAATGCAGACATTGTTCATTTTCTGATTCATTTTGAATGTCCAACTTAGTTTTCCAAAAACCAATGCAAAACACTCAAGTTGAAATCCATCAAATACTACATATTCAATGCCAACTTATACTGGAAGTATCCTCTTAATATTCTACTATTTTTCGTAACAAAATCAGAAACTGAAGGAATAATTGATCAATTTCATCCAAGAATATGTGGAGGCCACTATGCTTGGAGAGAAACAACATACAAGATACAAAAGGCAGGATTTTATTGGCCTACTTTGTTTTCACAAGTAAGATCAAAATTCAAAGCCTGTGTTCCATGTCAGATGTTTTCTAGCAAGCATAAATTAGCAGCCCTTCCACTAGTTCTAGTAGTTGTTTCAACACCATTTCTTTAGAGGGGATTAGATTTAATAGGAGAAATTCACCCAGCCTCTAGTAATCAACATCGATGGATCTTGAATACCATGAACTATTTCACAAAGTGGCTAGAAGCCATTCCTGTAAGAAATGCTACAGATTCAGTTGTAATAAAATTCATTGAAGAGAATATTTTATCTAGATTTGGTTTCCCACAAAAAATAGTCACTAGTAATGGCACAACGTTCAGCAACATAAAAATGATACAATTTTTCCAGAAATATCATATTCCGCTGCATCACTCAACTCCCTATTATCCATAAGGAAACGGTCTTGCTGAATCATCTAACAAGAGTTTAGTGAAAGTAATCAAGATAAATTTAGAAGACCATAAGAAAAACTGGGAGAACCATTTGATTTATGCAGTTTGGGCAAACATATTTTCTCCCAAAAGATCAACAGGTAAATCTCCATTCCAATTTGTTTATGGAAAAGATGTTATTTTTCCTACAAATTTAGCTTTCCCCGTGCTCAAGTTTCTACAAGAATCTATTGATGAAACTGATGATTTCTCAAGAAGGATTAATCAGATCAATGAGTTGAATGAAAATAGAGATGAGATTCAGTAAAAACTAAAGAAATATCAGAATAAAATGAAGAGTCTCTTTGACAGGAAGGCAAGGGAAAGAGATTTTAGAGAAGGAGATATAGTTTTAAGATGGGATACTAGGAGAGAAGGTAAAGGAAAACATGGAAAGTTTGACAATTTATGGTTTGGACCACTCTGCATTACAGAGGTAAAGGGACAGAACACATTTGTTTTACAGAATCTTGAAGGACAATTTTCAATATTGCCTGTCAATGGCAGATTTTTAAAACACTATATCCAGTACTGAAGTTGATCACAAATCATTATTGTACATAATCATTTTCTTTATCACTTGAAGTATGTTTGTTTTCTACAACAAAGACTCCATATCCCGAGGAGAAGGCACATGGAACTGCTAGTTCTCTGCATCCCACAGGGGGAATCAGTCCCTAGCTGGAGCCGATGTTGTAACATTATTTGTTTTGATAAGTTAGCATAAGTAGTCAAATAATTTAAAAATGTTAGGAAAATTTGATTGTTTTATAGACATCCATATCAATAAAATGATAGGTGTTAGCTGCCCTAAATAAAGAAGGAAAATGAAATAAAATGTTAGGGAATAAAAAAGAAAAGGAAAGCTTCATTCATGTTTTAAAAATTTCACTAGCCACTAATCTAAATGCGCCCAATAAAGAGGATTGATTTATATGTTTAAAAAAACTATCCTAAGCATTTTTTCCCATATTCCAAGTTTTAAAACCATATAAAAAATCACCCCTCCATTTATCCCTTTTCATTTTCATTTTCCCGAAGTCATTCCTTTTTTATTTTCATTACCGCATAGTCAAATTTCTTTTCACATCGGCCAAATCATAAAATCCTTTAATTTCCGTCTCCTACAAACCTTCCAAAATGTGATATGCGATGATAGTGGGACCCATTCACCTACCGCGCGCAAATAAATCTTACCCTTTTCAACCTTTTCGCTTTATCTTTATACTTTATCTTATTCATATCGCTATATCATTGTTTTCACTTACCTCCGCCTTCCCGATTCCCTAATTGAGATTAAAGTGGGGCCATTTCTCCTTGCCACTTCACCCTTTCCCCCACCGTCCATCGTAAATCGCAAAATATACCAACTCGTAGATTGGCGATTATAACATTTTTCACTTTGCTGCAAAACCTTAAAACTTGCAATGTGCAATATCCATTGCATCACAAGATTGCAACTTTACTTGTTTAACCATACCTTTTCGCATCGAAAAAAGTATTTCCCAAATTGTCAACATACCTCATCGCATATCAGTGAAAATAACTTATTCCATTTCCACCAAAAGTTAAATCTTCCAATCGCTGATGTGCGATATGTATCGCATCTCACATATCTTATCTTTTCGCTCATCACATTTCACAAATTTTAAAGTTTAACCATATTTACAAAACCTATCCGGTCCCTATTGTGATTTGCAATGCAGTTGGCCCCACCATAATACTCTGCTCATAGCTATATGACGTTCCTTTGCTACCATTCCCATTCCATTGCTCCACATCATCGAAACTATCATCCTCCCGCCACGTTACCTCCATACTTCACATAGCATCCCCGATTCCATTCTTCATATCATAAACTGTAAAACATGCGGTGTGTGATATTTCTATGGATGTGATAAAGTTTAGAACTAAATTCTACAGAATTTAAAGTCCGGTTATATGGTTTTTTTACGCTGTTTTGTTTAAAAAAAGGGTTAAACATGGAAGAAAGGACTCGGGTAGCAGATGGACACCACGGGTCAAGATTGGTAAAGGGCATTCATACAACATTTTTCGCCAGCACAGCACTTAGTTTGGCAGCACAGTACTAAAAAGGTGGTGACTCAACAACAATATTTCAACAAAACAGGCCCAGAAACACATATGCACTCATTTTAGATTGATTTTTTTTTCCTTTCAGGTCATTTTGAGAAATTATAGATTGCTTTGTCACACATGCATTGATTGTAATTTGTTTTTATTTTTATATAAATACTTCATTCATAGAAGTATTCGAGGTTTCACCCTTCTATGAGCCGATTTTGTAAAGAAAAAATTGTATTAAGTCTTTCCGATCATCATTAATACAAGAAGGATTCTGAACTTATTTCATACAACTCTGTTTTTCCTCTGTAAGTTTTTCCAGTTTTCTTAAATCATTTTGTTTCTTCATATATTTCATTAATGTCAAGATAAGTAGGTGAGGTTGACCGTGTTTCAGCAACCTTATAATTCGTCCTGAAGTTATTATCATTATAAAGACTGATTTACTTAACAATATATTTATGTAAGTCCCTTTTATTTATTAATTATCATTATCTTGATGATATTAGATATATTTTGTTGAATCTTTGAACACTGTTTAAAGGTTTTCTGGCTTATGATTTAATGAAAAATTCGATCTGAATATTTAATAATCATATTCTCTTACACAATTCCACTTAATAGAATCATTAAATCTTAATTACTGTGTGAGATAAACAAGAAGCCCTCACTTATAATTACTGATATTATCCGCAATATTTAAAAACCTTAACTATTTGATTAAATTTTATCTTATGCATTGGTCCTCCAAATATTTCAAAACACAAACAAAACATTTTAGATGCTTTGGCATGATTATTGACCACAATCATCTCAAAGGACAACAGACTCTAGAATAAACTAAGGCCTTTGAACATATTAAAGAGGAAATGTGCCAAGCACCAGTCTTATCTACACCAAAATTCACATTTTTTTTATTGTGGAATGTGATGCCTCATGCCTTAGGAAATGGAATTGGTGCTATTTTAATGCAAGAAGGAAGATCCATTGATTTTTAAAATCATATAATCTAAGGAAAGTATTTATAGAAGGCTATTTATGAGAAGGAAATGTTGGAAATACTACATTCACTAAAGAAATGGCAACGTTACTTGATGGGAAGAAGATTCAAGTTAAAACCAGATCATGACAGTCTTAAAAGGGAAGCTAAATGTTGTTGCAGATGCACTCTCAAGAAAGGATGAGGATGTGGAATCATTGCTTTGTGTCATTTATATTATCCAACCAGATTGGATAACTGAAGCAAGGGAGGAATAGAAGAATCATGAAGAAGTGTTGACATTCATTCCAAAGTTGCAACAAGATCCTAGTACATCTGATAAATTTTTATGGAAAAATGATTCATTATGGTACAAAGATCGCTTATATATTTGTAAGAATTCCCAATTAAAACAAAATATTCTTTTGGAATTGCACACCTCTCCCTTAGGAGGACACTCGAGATTTTTAAAAACTTACCACAGGGTCAAGAAAGATTTTTTTTTGGATGGCCTTAAATTTTATATTTAGAAGTTTTTGGTGGAATTTTTGGGCTGCAAACAAAATAAAGTTGAGACAATTAAGACCCGGGTCTGCTACAACCTTTATCCATTCCAATTCAACGTTGTGAGGATGTTTCAATGGATTTTATCACAAGTTTATCCAAGTCTGAAGGAAAGAGTGTCATCATGGTTGTAGTTGATAGACTTACCAAGTATGCACACTTTTGTGAATTATCTGATCCATTTAAACCCAATACATTTGCTACTGCATTTATGGAAACAATTCAAAAGCTACTTGGAAACCCAAAGATTATTGTAAGCGAAAGAGATCCCAATTTCATTGGAAATTTTTAGATGAAATCATTTTCTTGTCTGGGTACTCAACTAGCTCATAACTCATCTTATCATCCTCAATATGATGGGGAACTGATATAGTGTACAAATGTTTGGAAGGATATCTTCGTTTCTTTGTATATGATAAACAAACACAATGGTTCAAGTGGTTACCTCTGGATAAATGGTGGTATAAAAATTCCTTCCACACTGCACTTTATGGATATCGTCCACCGTCCATCACATCATCTTTAAGATAAAATTCTAAGGTTCAAGTAGAGGAATATCACATCAAGCATCAATAAAAATTTCTCCAAATCTTAAAGGATAACCTAACTTTGGCGTAGGATTGAATGAAACAATAGACATATCAAAATTGAAATGAAAGAAGTTTTGATGTAGGTGACTGGGTATTTTTATGGCTACAACCATACAAACAAATGTCCCTCAAGAAAGCTAATAAGGATAATAAATTATCGCCAAATTACTATGGTCCTTACAAGATGCTGCAAAATATTGGTAATATGGCATACAAATTGGAGCTTCCTGCATCTTTCCGAGTGCACCAAATTTCCATGTTTCATGCTTAAATAAGGTTATAGATGACAAAATCCCAGTTCAAACAATATTTCCAGAACTTGACAAGGAAGGAAAAGTAATATTGGAACCTGAAGTAGCCACATAAATAAGAACTCGAAAATTACAAAATCGATCAATTTTAGAGTATCTCATCAAGTGGAAAAACTTAATCGCTAAAGATTCCACATGGGAGGATGAAAATTTTATACAAAAGCATCCAAAACTACTCAATTGTTGAGGAAAACACTTTTTTGAAGGAGAGGGGCTTGTTAGGTCCCTATAATACTAGTGTAGCTGCTTATTGTTATTGTTAGTGTATCCCCCTTATTGTTATTGGTGTGGCCATGTAGTCCCCATAATGTTTTTATTGTTCCCCATAGAAGCCTTCTATTATTATTATTGTGCCATTACATTATTATTGTTATGTAGGTTTTGCTTATATTGTGACCCCTTAGAATCCTATATATAGAAATTAGGTTTTGTCATTTGTATCATCCAAGAATTTTTCATTTATGTAATGTAAAGGAGGTTTCCCCTTCAACATGGATAATTTTTAAGTCGTTTATATATCCTTTCTTCTATTTTGTGAGATGGTTGCATAACAACTTCACCTGCTGCTGCTATTGCAGGCTCCATTGCTTTCCTTCTTCTATGGAAACTTCGTGGCATATTGCCAGTATTCATGATAGTGAAAGCACTTGATTTTTGAAAAGTCTTTATTATTTTACTTTGGGCTTGAATTAGCCTCACCTTTGTACTTCTTCCCCCTGGCCTTCCTTCCCTTGCTAACAAATGAAAAGTTCTCTTCCTCTTCTTTGGATGAGGTCCTGTCTATATTTCTCCACCTTATTTCTTCCTACACTAGATCGTACCATAATCACTCCATTGTGGTATTTTATCTCTACCATTTACTGAATATTGATAACTATGCCAGCTCTTGGGAAGGCCCAAGAGGGCTATAGCTACCCAATCTTCTTCAGGGACATTAACATCGACCCCACAAATTTGATCATGAAATTATGTAAACATGTTCATGTACTGCAAAATTGTTTCATTCTTTTGCATCTTGATGTTTCGAATCTTGTCCTTGAGTGTCAACCGTTAGTTTCCTATATTATAGTAATCAAATTAAATCCCGGTATTTTCATTATTATTGTAAATTTGTAAAGTTTTTCTATGATATATTAGAGATAAAGTTATTAGTATTTTGAGATATGTGTGAGATGATGTGATTAGTTCGAGTCTAAGTTAGGGTTATGTAAAAAATGTTTCAAGTGATGATGGAAATACTCATTGATTTCCTAAGGTCTAAATTTAGTAAGTTTAGGAAAATGTGTCAATCAAGTGATGAGTGAATATCATAACGGATTTGATTTTTCATCATTGATTCGAGTTCAATGTTGTCTTGTCAAGTTATTTGCAAGGTTGAGTCATCATATAATCAACATTTCAAGTTCTTGTTGCACTTATCCATTATGTTGCAGTTTTACATTTTAAATGAGAAATTCATCATTACAATTAAAGGGAGTCCTGGGGCCAGGTGGAGGATTGTAAATACATTTATTTTCTCCCAAGAAGGCATCAAACAAGTTTCTTGTCCTCCTTAGATACTCTGAAAAGAAAAAGAAAGTTGTTGCTTTTTTTTCCTGTAGGGTACTCGCTGCGCTTCTTCGAAATGAATATTTTATCGCCTCCACAACCATCACTAGGTTCATAATTGATCTTTTTCATCATAATTCATGTTGTTTTCCATTAGTTTCAACCTTAATAAATAAGGATATCATTGAGAATAGCTTGCAAGCATTATAACGTTCAACTCGTTGATCTTGTGAATTGACAAATTCACTGCATATAGAAACAACGAATTGATGAAATTTGGTCTGTGAGTTGGGTTCTTATAGTTTAAGTTGTTTAATATAAGGAATTTCCATCAAAGGCTATCAGAAACCCTCATCTAAACTCTAATTCCGTTCTTGCTGCGATTTCTTGTTGTGATACCATCAAAGGCATGAAGTTTTGATAGAGGATCAGGGTTTTGGTATTATTTTATATGTATGGAGGCTCAAGAAGGTATTTACGAATGTAAACATTAGAAATCAACCATTTTATCAGTGAAAAAATTCAACGACTGGTCAGATTCACACAAATCAAATTTTTTGCACTCAGGTGCTCCGCTTTTGTTGTAGATGATGATTTTCAAAGAAGGGAGGTTTGAAGTTTGGTCAGGTGTTTCTTAATAGGTATTTGATGATTTAGGTGTCATTTTACACCTTTTTGTCACATTTATAGATACAGGAGATGATCAGAAGTATATAGATAATGAATTTTATCCATTCAGTTGCTGCACTTTTGCTATAGGGTATTTTCTGCATTTTTTACTATTTTAGAAGTTAACTTCAAAATCATTTTCCTAGCAATTGGAGATTAATTTTGAAAAATTAAAAGAGGTTTTTGTCAAACACAAGCTAAATCACAAAAAATCAAATTTTGTAACATATATCATATATTGGAAGATTCAAATGAATATTTACAACCTATTTTTCAGATTTCGTTTTTTCATGTTTTAGACATGATCTTTGGGTGCAGATTCTGAGGAGATGGAGAAGAATTTTCGAAAAATGAGAGAGTTTTATCTCAAAAAAAACTCATATAAAAAAAATTCTTTTGGTTTTTTAACATTTGTCATGATTCGAGAGATATTATCTAATATTTGACCCCTATTTTCTAGAGATTCGATCCCTATTTCCTAGCAGGCAGTTTCTAAATATAATGTAACTAAATCAATATTTGGGGAAATGGTTGAGATCAACCCCCTAAGTCCAAGGATGAGATAATTGTATATAATTAATTAATTTTAGTGTGCAAAGGGTTGGTTGGTGTGTGACAGAGAGAATACATTGTGTATTGTACAATTTTTTCAAAAATTTTAGTGAATGATGAAGGTCAAAGTCTGATTATTCAAGGATTATTGTGTCAATAATTTATGGTGATGTTCCTCCGCTGTTTATGTTTTTACCCTATGTTTTTTTTTTTCTAAGTTAGAGTAATCTATTAACAGTAAGAAATATAGTACATCAGGCCAAGGCCATAACAATGCCTTCGTGGCGGCAATTCGAACTGACAGAGACTAGTTTTTGGCTGCCCTTCTAGAGGGAAACCAGCCTGAAGAACTTTCAACTGAAAAAATCCCGCGCAGGGGATCGGACCTGGATAGCTTTGACTGAGAACTAAGAACATATACATTATGTAGCAGTTATACTGGACCATAAAAAAACTGGACCGCTGTAAGAACTAAGACTGGTCACTGACAAAAAAGGACCATAGCTGAAGGAAACACTAGAACAACAAGACACTCCCTCAGAGAGGGCAGAGCAAAAGCATGAGAAACAAGAAAAAAAGGTCAAATTACTCATCAGGAGCGACCTCCTCGATCCTGCAACCGTAATCTGCTGGTGCGCCATGGTCATGAGAGAGTTCAGCATTGGGAAGGACCTCTGAAGGAGTTTCCGTCTGATGTGGCTGACCACGAGCCGAATCCTCCTGCATTACCTCCCTTCGCTCGCTTGGTTGTCCCCTCGAGTCAAGCAGCACTGCTTCCATGTTGGCGCCATCGACAGGAGCGGATTCATCCGGCGGATTCTCAGGCAGGGGCTCCTCCAGGAAGACAACAGAGATGGCCACCGAAACTCTTGGTCTATTAAGGGCGCAATCAAACGAAAAGAGAGCCGTATGGGACTGAGCAGGCAACGCATCCCCAGAGGGCGAGTCGAGCCTGCGACCAGAGCAAAACTGGCGGCCATGGAAGAGGCGAGGTAGGTTGTCAGAGGGCAATGAGATTTCAGAAGGAGAAGTGGATGTGGAGGGCGAGCGCCTCTTGGCAGAGCGTGAGGATCCCCTCCTGCAACGCATCCTCTGCCTCAGCCGGGGCATGTTTGCAGCAGAAATGGAGCTGTAGCTCTGGAACAATGGTGAATTGACAAGGTTCGGCTCTGGAGGAATGCTCAGGACCAATGAGGTAGACTTGAAAGAACCAGCAATGGAGATGTGGAGACTGTCGTCAGGCTCCAGGCAGCAGGTATGGCGACTGCGCTTCCCTGTGGTGGTGCACTTGTTGGCGCTGTCCTCCACTGAATTGCACAACGAATTCCTTGGCGCAGGGGATAGCAGATCCATTTCATATAGCACCCTGTTCCTGCAACCAACAACCCTCAGCATTGAATGACCAGAACTGTTAACCCGATGCGAATCGCTGTTGCGACAGTCGATAATGCCTCGATCTTCAGCATTCTTATCGAGAGGATTCTCCATAACGTATGTCATTAAGAGCGGGCAGATGGTAATTACTGTGATCAGGTGGGCTCGAAGGTCTCGTATGGGATGGCATGTGGCCTCCCGTCCTATCGACCTCTGTCCCATCGCCCCTATTAATAGTGCTATCACCCACATCCGGGGAGTTCGCCTCATCCTGTATCAGATTGTGGCACTTCCTCTTTTGATCTTTATCTTGGATTATGTCCAGCGTCCCTGTTCTGAGATTGCTATCACAGTCAACCCCCAGATTGGCTAGTAAATCCGCTACCTTGTTGCCTTCCCTTCTGGTATGCTTAAAAAGGAGAGCCTTGTTTCCCTGAAGCCATTTCTCCATTATTTTCAAATGAGCCTCCAGTCGCCAGCTGCTGGCAACCTTGCGCGCCTGAGCTCCATTGAGAAGTTGTGCTGCTATATTGATGAGGATCTGGGAATCTCCCTCAATCTCAATATGATGTAGCCCCTCATGTTGGGAGAGGATAAGACCTTGCCATAATCCCTCCAGCTCCGCAGAGTTGTTCGTGTCCCATCCAATGCTTCCCAGGTAAACCACCATGGGTGTGCCATCATGATTCCTTATAATGCCCCCAAAGCCTACTTTGCCTGGATTGCCTTTTGAGGCACCATCAAAGTTGAGCTTATAGGTATTCCGAGGGGGGGGGGGTCCAAGTGGGATTGAGTTTGTCAGTGTTGGGGTGAGTTTGCTTCTGAGTGTTGTGTTGAGTCTTAATTCCCCAGTTCTCCCATATAGCCTTTTCCTTGGCTAGAGTGGGGAAATCCTCGATGCTCCAAGACTGCAAAGCTAAAGTTTCCTCAATATTGAGACAATAATTACTCCAGATGATGTCTATCGAGGTCCTCTGGTCCTTAAAAATGTGCTTGTTTCTTTCTTTCCAAATGGTCCATAGGAGAAGGCCTGGGATGATTCTATAGAGATGATTGAGAAGTCCACTCTTGAAGGGATGTTGATGCCAGTCACGTATGGCTCCACGTATATCTGTGTTAGGTGTACAATTCCTTTGGCACCTGAAGCTGACTTTCTCCCACAGCTGAGTGGCGAGGGGACAAGCATAGAGGAGATGCTGCTGAGTTTCTTCATTCACCCCACAATTGGGACATATGGAGGGACCATGGAAGTGTCTCTTGCGTAGATTGTCCCAAGTAAGTATTATTTGGTGGCCAAGGAGCCAGAGGAATAAGGCAACTTTGGGCCATACCCCTATATTCCAGATTTCTCCCCAAAGAGGATCCTTGGGCTTAGGATCCGTACTGAGGATCCTATAGGCCTCCCGAGTGGAAAAAGTGCCTTTAGGAGTATGCCCCCATCTTAGAATATCCTTGTCCTGCGATATTCTGATGCAGCGAGCTCTGAGGTCATCAGTGATGGCTTTTCTTTCATGCTCAGTGGCGCCCGTGGTTATTCTTGCTATTTGTTTCCATTGCCAATAGCCGTGCTTGTTGGTGTCTTCCCAATAATGCTTTACTACCTCCAGCTGTCGCATATCCCAATCAGGTTCCATGGACGGATTGAAAGTAGTGATAAGTTTTGGTAGTTGTTCCCAAGAGTCTGTCCAGAACCTTGCAAAGGTGCCGTTCCTTATCTCCCAGAAACTGTGCTGTTGTATGAGAAGATGGTGCTGTTTGGCCGAGTTCCAGATTATGGAACCATTCTCCTCTAGAGTGAGTCTAACGAGCTCTTCCTGGGGTCAGTTTTGAGCATATTTAGCTTTCCATAGAATGGCCTAGGGCTTTTCAGGGGCAGTGAGCCAATTCCACCAAATTTTTGCATTCATGATGGAATTGCTGAGGAGAGGGTCACGAAGGCCAATTCCCCCTTGATCTTTGGGTTTACAAACTGTTGCCCATTGAACCAATGCCCATTTTTGATTGGTCCCCTTGGAGCCCCAAAGGAAATTCCGTTGAAGGGCTTTAATCTTATTGAGAACCCATTTGGGAGCCGCCAGAATGGAGAAGAGGTAAAGCGGCATGGCCTGAAGAACGAATTTAATGAGAACCAGTCTGCCAGCAATGTTAAGGGTTCGGAAGGTCCAGGAGGAGAGGCGGGCTTCCAGTTTATCGACTAGCTTGCGCCAGGAGGCATGCTTAAGAGGGGAAGCAATGAGCGGAGCGCCCAGGTAAGTGGAGGGAAGGGAGGCAATGGAGAAGCCGAGGATGCGAGCGATTGCAGATTGAGTAAGGGGGGGAGTGTGAAAGAAGAAGATCTGGGATTTAGAATTGTTTATGCTTGTCCCAGACGCATCGGAGAAGTCCTGCATCAGGGATTTTAGCTTGGAGGCTTCTTGAACAGAAGGGTAACCAAACACCATATTGTCATGCACGAACTGTTGGTGGGTGACAGCTGGTGCATTGTGGACAGAGATGCCTTGGATTTGCTGGGAGCGGACTGCTGAGGAAAGGTGTCGTCCTAGGCCTTCCGCCATCAAAACAAACATGAAGGGAGAGAGGGGGTCCCCTTGTCTGATGCCTCTGGTGGGAGTGAAAGTGCGGGAGGGAGTCCCATTGATGAGGATGGAAAAGAACGAGGAGGAAATGAGACTGTGGATCCAACGAACCCAGGTGGGAGAGAAGCCAAAAGCCAGAAGAACTTTTTGTATATAGGTCCAACTTAATTTTTCAAATGCTTTGGAAAGATCGATTTTGAGAATCATACCTGCCTGTTTGATCTGCTTGAGCAAATGGATGATCTCATGAGTATGAATGATCCCGTCCAAAATCTGCCTGCCTTCAACATATCCTGACTGCTCAGGTGAGATGAGCAGAGGCAAGAGTGGTTTTAATCGGTTGGCAATGACCTTAGAGATGACTTTGTAGATCACATTGCATAAAGCAATGGGGAGATATTTGTCCGGTGTGCTGGCTTCTTCTTCTTTGGGAATGAGAGCGATGAATGTTGCATTTAAAGAAGGGAGAAGCCAATGCATTGCTCGTGATTCTTCTACAACCATCCACACTTCCTCACCAATGAGGTCCCAGAACTGGTGGTAGAAAGTGGTGGTGAAACCATCTGGGCCTGGGGCTTTTCCATCCTTGAGTTGCTTCATGGCTAAATCAACTTCCTGCCTAGAAACTGGGCGTAGCAGCAGCTGATTGTGCTCATCAGTGATAATTCTTGGGATGTTTTGACTGATTTTATTGATGGCAGGTCCTCTGTCCATAGGGGGTTCTTTGTGCACTGTCTGGAAATGAGCAAGAAACGCCCTCTCTATCTCTTCCTGTTCTTCCACTTTCTCCCCTTCTTGATTCCTGATAGCCGTGATTGAGTTGTGCATTCTCCTTTGTATTGTGGTTCGGTGAAAGAATTTAGTATTTCGTTCACCTTCTTTTAGCCATCTTACCCTGGATTTTTGCCGCCAGAGGATTTCTTCTTGCTTTGATCGATCATCCAACTGAGTTTTGAGCTGCTTCTCCCTTGCCATTAGCTCTTCCGTGTATCCATTCGAGATAATCTGCTGCTGGAGGGCCTTCATTTCCACATTAAGATTATGTTGTGCCTGGAAAATATTGCCAAAATTGTTGTGATTCCAGTGTTTGATGTGGTGTTTGAGGTTCTTGAGCTTACACTGGAATTGGTACATTTGTGATCCTTCAGGTGGCTTGAAGTTCCTCCACCAAGCACTGATGAGATCCTTGAAGGCGGGATGGGTTAGCCAAAAAGCCTCAAAGAGAAAATGGCACTTCCTGGAGTCCCCCAGTCGCAGCCACTATAAGGAGATGGGCCAATGATCCGATCCATTTAGCGGCTGTATAAAAGCAGAGATGTCACCCCCTAGGTGTACAGCATTATCAGATATTAGAAATCGATCTAGCTTTGAGGTTATGTGTTGGCGTCCCGTTCTGCGATTGCTCCAGGTGTGAATGCCATTGCCGTACTGCAGATCTATAAGCAAATTGTTTTGAATGAAGTTCTTGAAGTGGCTGCTTTCTAGTTCTAGCTGAGCCCTTCCTCCCATCTTCTCCCCCAGGCATGTGATCATATTGAAATCACCTCCTAGAATCCAGAGAGGATGGGTTCTGGCATTGTTTAGTTCTTCCAATGTGTCCAAGAGAGCCATTTTTCTGCCCGCTTCCTGTGGGAAGTAAACATTAGAGAGATGTCCATGAACATTGGTGCCGATGATGTGAAAGGTGGCTTGAATGAGGTGATGGGAGGCATGGAAATCAGATAGCGTGATGGTCCAAGTATTCCATGCAATGGCGAGCCCTCCAGAAGCGCCCGATGCATCCACTGCCACCGAGTGACATCCAGGCCAAGCGCTGGAGAGGATTTTACCTAGAGTGCTGCTATTGCATTTGGTTTCCTGTATAAAGAGGATCTGTGGTTTTTCCAACTTTATCATGTTTTTGATCATTCTTAGTTTCCCAGTGCTGTTAAGTCCTCTAACATTCCATGAGGTTAGCTTCATAGTTCACTGTGGGGGAGGAGCTTGTAGTACTGTGTCAGCTTGGCATATCTTCCTGATTCGACCAGGAGTTTCCCAACCGTGATAGTTCGCTCCAAGTCAGTTTTCCGGCCTCGTTTCTTGGAGTCCTTGATTGATTGATTGCCATCCCATCTGCTTCCTGGCTGTATTCCTAGCTCTTTTTGTCTGAAGGCTTAGGAGATGATAACTTCCAGTCTATCTAGCTGTTGATCTGGAATATTATCAAATTCCTTTCTTTTGCAGGCAAGTTCAAGTTCGAGAATGTCCAGCCCAGTGAGATCAATACTCTCTGGTTCAACCTCCATGTTTTGCGCTTGGTTGCTGCCTTCTGTGTGCTGAGCTGGTAAGCAATCCACATCCATTCCATTCGGCTTCCAATATGGATCTACGGGGATTCCTTCCATGGAAAGTCCTTGTTCCTTCAAGGTCTTAGGAGAGGGCTTAGAGGTGGGCGGAGGAGGAGTCAGATTCATTTTGGTGGGGTGGGTAGCTGAGTGATCGACAGGAGGAAGGTTCTCCGGACTAGAGGCAAAAGCTTCAAAGCTATTACTTGTGGATGGAATAGAGGAGGATGGAGCCATGGGTTTTTTTCCATTGGGGGGTTTCTTATGGGCTCTTCTACGGTTGGTGACCTTTGTAAAGCCATCCGGATCAGAGTCATCAGGAAGATTGGAGGCTTGAGGCTTAGCATTGAGAGGGCAGTCCCGAAATAGGTGTCCATGAACATGACATTTACGACATCGGAAGGGTACATGCTCAAAATCGAGAGGTTGGATCCATTCAAAGTCATCGTGAAAGAGGCTTACCGAGTCAGGAAGGGCTTTGTCCAAACGCATATAGACACATATGCGGGCGTAAGAGGTGTAACGACGCAGCTTTGTTTCCTCCGCAATTTTGATGAACTCCCCTAAACCCTGAGCAATTTCTTTGAGAGAGTCCTCATCCCAGTATTCCAGGGGAAGCGAGTAAAGTCTAATCCAGACAGGGGCCTAGCTGAAATCTTCCTTGTCTGGGTTGAATATTTCGACCCAGTATCTTAGGTAGAGGCCTGCTGAGTTGAAGAAATACGGGCCTTCATCCAGGACTCTGTTTCTATCCTCAATGCAAATGAAGATGGCTGTGAAAAAACCCTTGGGGCCAAGTTGGAGGATGACCTGCCCTTTGGGTTTCCATTTGGCTGCAATCCATCCGTGCAAAGATTTTTTCGTGGGCCAGAAACCTATAAATTTACCGATTAGCGCATGGTCCTTCATGTATTGGATTCTTCCATTGATCCTGTGGCTGGGCAGCTCGATTTTGGGCCTTTCCGCTGCAATCGACTTGCAAGTGGTCGATTTTGCCTGGGGCTTGTCATTTCTTCCTGAATCTTCTTCCTGTACCTCTTTCTGCTTATCAGGCGCATCCGATTTTCCTTCAGAACTACATTTGTCTTCCGTTTCCAGATTGTTTGTGTTTTGGGTCGTTTGCTTGGTATTATCCCCGGCAGCAGGTATGTCGTTTTGTGAGGGAAGAACCTTCACTTCCCCGTAGGGCACAACAGCGAGCGAGTCACGCCCGTGCTCGGCCAAGCGATAGGGAGCGAGCCGAGGGTAAGTTTCGGGGGTGATTGCGGTGGCGGCGGCGAGGGCGGCGCGTGAACCCCTAGCACTCGACTCGCGCTCATCTGAAAATTCCAAATATTGAATATCAAGGTAAATGATATTTACAAAGGAGCATATGATTGGTGTATTCATAGGGGCTTTAAAGGATAACATCCAACATCGGGTTCGGGAAACAAGTAAGTCTACTCTCACATCTATAAATATGGAAGTGTTGCTACTCCCTGGCACTCCCACAACCTACAAGGTTTTTTTGTAAGAAGTTAAGCGATTTATATTAATTTTTTGTATAAAAAATACGAGTTCGCAGAGTCAATGTGACCTCCACGAGTTGGCTTTCATTATTGCACGGGCTGAAGATGTATTGGCTGAATGTATTGGGCCGAAGATGTGGCGGCAATAGAATCTCTGCAAACTCGAGGGTGATCTGGCGTGCATAGAGGGTCAAGTCAGCACGGGGGATAGGCGTGTTGCACTACTGTGAAGACTATGAGCGAACAATTCTTCAATGCGGCTTGAGTGTGCGGAGACGGGTGTGCGAGGATGTGGCGTAAGCAGATTTCTTGAGCCTGTTGGCAAAGTTCTCCCATGACGTGTCCTTCTTGTGTTTGATCCTATGATAGGCTGAGATTGACATACCCTTCTGTGGCGGAAACCATCGGGTGCCTTGTGGGCCCAGGGCCTATGTTTACAGTTAACTTCTAGATTTTTTTTTGATTTTCTACGAGTTCTCCCTCACGTGATCTTACAAAGGGTGGCAATGCTACTGACTTGGAATCTATCTGCATTTGCCAAAGGCATCGGCCATCTTATTTTCTTTTGCGAACTGCTTGGAATGTGATCCCTTGCATGTTGCGGGGTTGTTATGGAGGGTCCTTCGGGATTGCCGATGATCTCCCGACTTGGGGTCCTTTCCACCTATGCGCCCATACGGATTTTCCTTGTCAGCCTTATTATGATCTCGAGTACTTCCACTACTAGGTGAAAACTGTGGCGACCAGCAGTGAGGCCATGGATGAGAAGTTGGTTCTACGGCATTATTGGTGTTCTCAGAGATTGCCATGATAGATAGAGATGAATTGTGCTGTGTGATCCTTAATGCTCCCCCATAGCCTTAGTTCCCGGGTTTTGTTTTGATGCCCCTTCGAAATTGAGTTTGAAAGTGTTAAAAAGGGGCAGAGTCCATTTTGTCTGCCCGTTGTGCTGTTGGAACTGGTTCCTTCCGGCCAAGGTTGGTCGTGGTTTGAAGATTCGGATCTGTATAATTCTTGCATCATTCGGAGAATGTGTTTGCCCTCTATACGCAATATACCCATGGCATTGATCGTCTGTTATAGTACATCACACTTTCTGTCAACATGTTCCTTGCCATTGCTGAGTTCTTGAATATTCTTGCGTTTTGCTCTTTCCTGAGATCCAAGCTATTGCTCCCCGGAATTAGATTCCGAGCGTTGTTGACCAAGGGATTGGAGGATATGGAAGATCTCCACTTCTTTGAGTGAGAGTTGGATGGGTTGCATGCTGTCGGTTGTCGAAGACCATGGCTGTGTCATCCCACGAGAGCAAGCCGTGGGACGGGTGTTGAGTATGTGATTGAGAGTTTCCGGACCATTCTGCGCCGAACGCCTGTCGTGAAGAACCTCGAAGCCTCGTTACCGAAGATTGTCCCATGTGAGTGCCTTGTTATGCATGACCGACGGGGAGAATAGTGTGATTTTTGGACATGTTCTCTTGTTCCCAGGGTTTGCCATTTGATGCAGTTGCGGATCGAGGAAAGCGACGAGACGTGCTTCTTTGAGGTTGAACGTTCCTTTTGGGTTTCTTCCCCATCTCGGGATGTCCTCTTTATTGGATTTTAGGATTCTTCTTTTGTCCAAGTCTTGTAGAAGATGGTCTACATTCATTGGGCCTGCTTGGGTATGCCATTTTCTGCGTGTGTTTTTTTCCATGTGGTTGCCTCGCTTGCGGGTTGCCCGATGATACTATCTGGTAACCTTGCCTTCCTCCTGCATAGCTCTTTTAAGAGTGTTCCGGTCTGAGTGTTCTAGGGGTGGAAGGCTGTTGCAGGGCATCTTCCCAAAATAGGGCAGTGTTTCCTTGGTGCACTTCCCCCACAACCTGCAAGGTTGAAAACACAACAACAGAGAAAAATAGAGAAAAATGGATTTGTTATAGTTGTGATATAAAATACACTAAGGGAGATAAGTGTCTTTGAGAAATTATTTTACATATATTGTGAATAGGAGGAAGAAAGGAACAGTAAACGTCAAAGAAGAGGATCTACACCAAGAACCGACCCTAAATAAATAAGAAATGAATCACGACCATATCTGTGTAATGCATTATAGTGAATTACCACTCCTCAAACTCTCCAAGATAGAAGGACATATCGAGAAAAGAAAAAAGGTAATAGTGTTGATTTAATTCAGTAGCACCCATAATTTTATTCATTGTAAGATAGCCAAGGAATTGAATTGCTTTCCTATCAACACCGTAGTGTCAAGTGATGGTTGCAAATGGAGGAACTATAAATTGCTCTGAGAAGTGCCATAATATCAAAGTCTAACCATGTGGGAATATGTATTGACTAGTCCAATGCTTTCCATTCCTATGGGTGGTCTATGATGTTGTACTAGGAGTGCAATGGTTACAATCTTTGGGGACGATAGCTTTTAATTTTCAAGAACTTTTTCTTGAAATTTTTTTCAGAAAGGAAAGGAAGTTGAATTACGGGGTATCACAGGGAAGCCCTGGAAAGATAATCAGCTCTAATGTCATGACAAAAATGCTTCTAAAGTAGAACAACGAGGCGTAATTGCACAATTATGCTCACTAGAAGTTCCAACATCAAAATCTATCTATTTCTCCAGATCTCCAACAAGTCTTGGACAATCATTCCAAGGTGTTTGAGACTCCCAAAGGCCTCCCACCTATTCGTGATCATGATCATGCTATTCATTTGATTCCAGGAAGTGTTCCTCCAAACACTCAGTGCCTTACAGATATCCTTACTTCCCAAAAGAGCGAAATTGAACGTATGGTTGCATAAATGTTAGAGGCAGGTATAATTCAACCTAGTCAAAGTTCTTTCTCTACTCTGTAGTATTGGTACACAAGAAGGATGGATCATGGCGTATGTGTCTGTGATTATAGGGAGCTCAATAAGCTCACCATTAAAGATAAATTTCCCATTCCCGCGGTCGATGAATCATTGGATGAATTACATGGAGCAATTTACTTCACCAAGCTGGATCTTCGTTTCAGTGATATCATCAAATTAGAATGAAGACTGAAGACATTTCCAAAAACAACATTTCGAACTCATGAGGGTCATTATGAATTTTTGGTCATGCCTTTTGGCCTTACCAATGCACCTTCTACATTTCAAGGTTTGATGAATTTCCATTTTCAAACCCTGTGCATAGAAAACTTTGTGCTTGGTAGTGCCCTATTCTAGTTGGTAGCGGTGATATGAATTTTAAAATTATTTAGACCTAAGGCTTGCGCTTTACTTCAGGGAGCCTCGGGTTGAGGATCCGGACTTACATGACTCTATTATTAGTGGAGTTTGTAGTTGTTATGTTTTTTATTTATGATGATAGCATTAATGGTTATGTATGTTCTCTATTTATATGATTGTAGCATTAATGGATATGCATGTTCTCTATTGATATCATGATGATGATAGATATGATGGATAGGTATGTTTGATGTTCTAATGATTATGCCTTTGATGGATATGTTTTTCACATTAATGTTATGATTATGATAACCATGATGTATGTGTCTCCTATGTTAGCTACTTACATTAGTTCGATTCGCAATGAACACTAATGTTAATGACTAGGTCATGTTGATGTTGCTATTATGATAATAAATAACATTGAGAAACTTTATTCTTGATGATTATTGAATATTAATAGGTAATCCACCGGAGAGCACTCGCATATGATGAGTGGATGACATCTAGTTAGATTGAAATTAATATTTGTCTTTGAAATTCTAAGTCTAGTTTCAAACTTGCTCTCTCTCTCTCTCTCTCTCTCTCTCTCTCTCTCTCTCTATATATATATATGTATATATATATATATATATATATATATATATATATATATATATAGTATGGGTGGTTGCGAGAACATGTTATTTCTTGGCTAATGACTCACATATGGGTGATGGGGTTGTACAATTGGAAGGAAAACATGGGAGGGGGTGGAATGATGTCTGATCTCACCCACTAGCACTCTCGTTGTGACTTAGGCTGAAAAGGTCGGAACACCTTCACTTTTAAGATCACGATGTTGTGGGGGCAAGTCCCAAATTTGGGTCGCTCACGAGGATTTTTACGGGGCGTGCATCCAAAGTGATTCCTTGATCCCAGCACCAATGGTATCACTATAACGAGGTGACATACGAGATGATAGATTTCTGCGTGGGTGCACCCATACTTTCCCCTCGTAACCACTAGATGCTTGAATGGAAATTGGTGTGGCCCCCTTGGAACTTCAAGATAAATTCTTGAAGGAACACGACCAACTTAGCACCCTTGGAATCACAAATAAATCGTTAGGCATGGCACCCATGGAACTCCAAAAGAAATTTATTGAAGGGCATGACCAATGACACCCTTGACATCATTAAATGAAATAATAAATATAATCAATAAATGAAAATCCTACTAATTCATATCAAGTGATATATGATGTTAGAACCAAGGAAATTAAATCGAGAATAAAACTCGGGGGTAAGGGAAGAATAGGGAGAAATAAAATATTTTACCACGAGAACACTACCCTTTCCATATTGAAAAAATAAAATAAAATAAAAATACATATATATATTAAGTGGATAATTTACATAAGTAACTTAATTAGGAAAAACGGGGAAAGAGGACGAAGAGTTAAGTATAAATAGTAATCATAAAATAGTAAAAAAAAACTTCATTAAGAGAAGAGGGTGGTGAGTTAAAATAATATTAATAAATTAAAATTGTAGAAATTTGAAAACCTCCATGTGGCAAGGCCAACATAAGAATATCTATCTAAGAGAATTAGTTAGAATTAGGAGGTAGTTAGGAAAAAAATTTGAGACTTATCGGTTAAATTCAATAATAAACACAAATTAAGGAGTAGGAAAGGGGGAATCAAGATACAACTAGGAGAGGAAATAGGAAGTCTTGTTGGGGTGAGGAAAATACTATTTTAAATTAATATTTAAGTAAATAATTTTGGATATTCTTGGTGAGAGGGTGACACATGGGTGGGTGAATAATCAAATTGTGGATTAATAAAAAATAATTATTTGTGCATGCAGTAACGAAGTGTCACCTATGAAGCCTTCTATAAAATAAGGGGAAAGCCAAGGGACAATGAATTTTGCTTGCCTATGGTTGGATGGAGGAGAGATTATGTTGTTGTGGTGGTTAAGGCTATAGTTGTGTTTGGTGAGGTAGAGGAATTTAGAGGGGGGACTCTTGAACCAAGGAGTTCTCACCTCTATCGACTAGCTCATTCCATCAAATTGTACAACCCCATTGCGACTCGGTGTCGTGGGAAAGGAAGTGCAAGGAGTAGGCGGGAGGTCAACTAGTGATTCATTACATTCAGATTAAGCATGACAACATTCGAGCTTGGAGGTCGACCACAACGAAAGGAGTTCAAGTAGCGACGAGTCGAGTTTGAATCTCGTCTGCGGTGAATGGTACATGTAGTTAATTATAATGTTTTTCATATGACTCCATTATTACTATAATTAACATGTAAAATGAGAGTGTATGTGTAATGAATTAAAATTCATGGATGTTGATATAAGTGATTAATTTTTCTTGAGTTTCCAACTTTATATGCTTATGGTTTAATTCCTAGTTTACCGTAAAAAAAAATATTAAAAAAAAATTAAGCATAGGGTTGGTCTAGTAAAGTATGCGGTTGGTCCCTACACTTGGTATCACAGCGTAGGTTTAGCCTCTAGGACCTATGGACCCTTGAAACTTACTTTTCATGAGTTTCACCATAGTTATCGTAAAGACACGAATCCTTGTTAAAAATTATTTTCCTTGTTTGAGCCTTGTCACTCATCGACATAATTTACATGTTTATGCTCATAGATACATCTAACCAAGCCATGATATTTCATGTCAATACGAGTCCATCAAAATCACCAGTGAGGTGTAAAAATTTGTAAATGAATCGATTAGAAGTAATTTCGAGTTTAGAATTACCGTTAATTTTTATTTTTGTCTGACGATACATGGTGTTTATATAACCTGTATGAAAGCCAATAACTATTTCCATGCACGGTGTTCAGCGCCAAGGGTAAATGTAACCCTCATATGTCTATGTTCATCATCAACCTCAATCTCATCTTGAAGTGGATGGAATTTAGTTGGATTTGCCTTTGAGATATTTGCTCTGCCTCAAAAAATCTCGATACATTACCTCATTTCAATTGGTCTGCTGATTCAATGAATTTGCTCTGGATAACATGGGAGAAGATTTGGAACAACAACTTCAATAAGATTGAGTCTCCATTATTTTATGTCACACAGTGGATTTTTCTTTTCATTTGAAGTCAGCAAATTAGAGCATTCCCTCGATTTGTTTTCGAACACAACCCATGGTTCTTTGTTCAATCTGTTTTCACAAACATCTGCCAGGAATATATTAGTCATTCTCTATGTATGAAGGATAATGTTTAAACTCTCTTAATGTGATCAAGCGTTGCATGCATTAACATGGCTCAATATATTAGTGTTTCCAAAAGTAAATCAATCTCTTTTGTTTTATTTCTTGTTTTAGGAATTGAAAATGAAGATGAGACATTTTTACATAACGATTCTGATCTAAGAATATTGGGAATTCAACGAGACAATAGTAATGTATTGCTAATGTTTTTTTCTAATAATGTTCAATGCTATAATTTTTATCATAAAGATGGCCCTATGATTGGAGATTGTGAAATATACTATTGTGGGGTGTTCCCCAGTTATGCACCACGAAAATCCTGTAAACACAAGAAAAGAAAATTACTTTAAATGCCGAAGAGTCGAAGAAGCTGTAATTTTTACATGTCTCTAAATCAAGTCATGCTTTATAATTTGATTGGGAATTTAAATGAGTGCATACGAGTGGGGGGTATGGGCTTGCATTTATAGCACGGCAGTGTTGGTATGGACCTTATACTATGAATTATTGAAATGATATATCCAAAAAAAAATATTCACACACTCGGCGAGAATTGTATTTCCTGCTTATGATAGGAGCCTCTAATTGCATTAGAGCACATAATTTTGACGTTGATCTCAAAGAGGAGAGTTTCCTTGAAAATATAAAACAATTCTAAACTTAGTGTGGTAACCATCGGCATCACCAAACCCGATTCTATAAGGAAGATTGAGTGTACGCTATAACCATGTCCTACTGTTTGAACAAATGTTGATCAAGGGAGAAATTATACTTACTATGAAAAATAAATTTGGATTAAAACCTAAATACTTTCCATTCCCACATCACGCATCTAAAATAATCGACCCTGGTGTTAATAATTCAAAAACTTGGCTACTTTTGGCTACTAACAAATCTTGTAGAATTGAAGTGAGGTGAAATAACAACATAAACACTATGACCATATTTATTTTCAATTTCTAGATTATATTTGGTACTATAAATATATTCCTCCTTTATATTTCGGAATGTGGTCTGTTGTATACGAATATTTCCTCTTGGTCATTGCTTAACTATAATTAGCAACATCCATTTGATATAGATTAGAAGATAATGTCACTTTCCATTGAAGAGATTTGTAGGGTCTACTTCTTATATATGTCGTTGAAACAAGTCTTTCACTTGGGTTTTCATGTACCAAAACAAGACCTTCCCCCATCATTCTTCTGTGTTAAACCCTACATTTAGGATTGAGTTAATGTTGTTTCGTACATATGAATGACATTTACCAGATGTTTTGAAAGAAGAAAGAAAATAGATCTGCTTGCATTTTGTGCACTTCATATATGTTGTAGATAAAAGTAAAAACTCCTTATAGAAATCACATAATCCCCGTGCAAATATTAGATAACATTTTGTAGTGAAAATAACATCCACATACCACTCAAGTTATAAACAAATTAAAATGGTTACATTTGTATGTTTGGAGGTTTTTTAAAAGGAACTTTTGCATAATTTACTAATATAATATTGTAATAAATTATAGAAATGTTACGACCAAATAGTCTTTCAACACAAGGTTACTTGATATTTTTCTTCCCAAATTTATTTTTAAGGGATATGGAGTTTCATTGCAAATGGGCATTGATGTAAATAAATTCTAATTGATATAATTCACCATGAGATGCCATATTTAATTCCTTTGTGAATTGATATTTCACCATGCTGTTTACATTTAATTCTTTGTCATTTGATATTGTTGCAAGAAAACACACTAATAATTTTGTTTTATATGGATATAAATTAAATTAATTTCACATTTTAAATTATAATTCTCTCAAAATAATTATAATTCATAATTATTTTATGAACTATAAGATGCCCATCATTTTTATATGGGTTATTTCCTTGATGAAACAAGATAATTTGTAATAATTTGTCGATACACAAATTCTTTTAAAAGAAATCCTTCAATCCAACATAGTGATGGAATGCATAAAAATATTTTGAAAATGAAGATGAATATGACATATACCATCGAGTCATTATTGTATTCTAAACTAATTAAACTTTCAAAAATAATGACTCCTTAAAAAGGGACAGTAAAAGGAGGTAGTAGAAACTAACAACTTCAAGAAGAGCCAAACTTACCTCAATAATTTTAGTACCTAAACTTGTAAATTTTGGTAGTAATTACCATGATAAATCACAATATTCACATGTTCACTTCTATCTAAATTTATCGAATAATTGCATAAATAATGGTGGGCTACAACTTTTGGTAGATCTACCTATTTACCGGAAAGGGGAATAATGTCCCAAGTATCTGCACTAATACATTCAACCTTCTAAATTACATGGTTGTACTAGTTTAACGTTCTCGAGTCCCATTAAATTCATTTAATTATTTAATTATTTTCCATATAATTAATGGAATTTACTATTTTATATCCTTGCATTATTAATAATTCATCTTAAATATTTTATATACTAAGGTATAACATTGTATCATACCATATTAGCTATACAAGCACTTATATATAAATATTTTTAATGTAGTCCTAAATTATCCATGGTTTGGAATTGGCGTTCCTATCAAATATGTGTAATTTGATAGTGCACCCTATTCTTGATAATTACTATATTCTAGTAGTATATTATATAACACAATATTTATCTATTCTTATTATTAATATTAAAATTGTACTTAAATTATTGAAATCATAAAAAAATAGAAACTTATTCTCTCTTTTGACTAATGACAATCTCGAGATTATGTTATGATAATGCTATTAACCATATGTCATTTTACATAACATAATGTAGTCTAAGCCTACTATTATGAGTTATATTAATTGTATCCTTATGATTAAATCTTATAGGAAAGTTTTAAATAAATAGGTGAATTAAATCATCGGGAACATAAATGTAATTGTTCCTTTGGAAATATATAATAATAACAATAAATTATAGAACCGTTCGGATTGGTTATAAATTTATTTATTGGCTTTATTTTATAAGAAAATTTGTGTTAAATTATGACGGGGGATTCATTGGTGATAGCTGTAGAAGAAGTACGAGGAGTGGGGCAACTAGAGAGCGCAACGTGACACCACCACAGCAACCAGCCTGCCACCCCATGACAGTAGAGGAAAACATCACAACACAAGGAAAAATACCGATTTGGGGAAGTGCTAAAATTAATGAGATCATTCCATCACATGTTTGAGGCATTAATAAACCATTTGGAATAGGAGCATGGAGGACCAATCATAAAAAATGAAGCACCACGAAACATTACAATAAATGATGTACGTTGAAATTTGGAAAAAGTAAAATTTCCGAGTTTTGAGGTCACAGATGGTCAATGCAGCAGGGGCATGGTTAGAAAACATGGCTATGTGCTTTACCAACGAGAGAATACCTCAAACATGAGGGCAAGATGGGTATATTCATTCTAAGGAAATGCACTACTTTGGTGGAAGACATTATTACCCCAATTAGGGATGGATATCTCAAAAGTAACTTGGGAATTGTTTGAAGAAAAGTTTAGAGAATGCTACTGTCATAGGAATTCCTTGAGAGGAAATTAAATGAATTCAATTCATTAAAACGGGGGAGTCACTCGGTACACGAGGTATGAGGCTCGTTTCATGGAATTACTCCATTATTCCCCTCACTTAAACACGGAAAGGCTCCAAGGTGAATAAATTTTTGTATGAGACTAAATGGTAACATTTGGGCTAAGGTTAGGATGTCAACGCCTCACCTTGCATGAGAAGTTCGGTAGGTGATTATTGCGAGAGGAGATCATGAATAGTGGACCTAGTAATACAACCCAGGCTCGCGGGATCAATAGTAACCAATGGAAATAGTATGGAACGTAGAAATTTTCAAAGTGCGCCCAATAATCAAAAGTGGTCTACGAAATAAAATACCATATAGGCATCCGGCTCAAGAGTTACACGAGGTACCTCGACCAAACTTTTCAACGCAACATCATCATTCCATACGGCAATGTCAGTCCTACCTCGACGCCAGTCAACAGTCTGGCTCTTTCCAATAGAGTTCTAGGCCAACTCCCGATTCGGTCGGTGGAAGGAGACAAGCTCTAAGAAGGGGTGTTTGAATTGTGGAGAGGTCCTCACTACGAGAGGTATTGCCCTCAAAATACGAGGTATACCAACTCAACTCAAAAAACGCTGACTACGGTGGGGGATTTGGGGAAGGCTCATCGCATCCATGCAGCGGTGAACAATCGCGGAAGTTGAACACCGATCCATGTATTTAGAAGCCGAGGTAATATTGATGGTATGGTTTTGTAATTTTAATAGATCCGAGGCTATTGATTCTTTTATTTCTTTAAAGGCATTATCAAGGATTAAACATAAACCAATTTCACAACATGATTTTAGACATGTAGAAATGACATGTAATGTGAAAATGTGAAATATGGAAAAATGATTGTGAGATGGACACGGAATTGTATGTAAAACCAAGGTATCCTTGTGCTCTATGATCTTAACAGGTCTATGACGTAGTTATAGGAATGGATTGGTTGAATGACATGAGGCACTCCCTGAGTAACGAAGATAAGGTATTATATTTCATAGATGATGGACAAAAGAAAATCATTGAGGGGAAAGAGCTAAGAATTGTCCTGAGGTTCATCTCCTCCATGCAACTAATGAAATGTTGATGAAAGGGGTGTCAAATGTTCATGGTGGTAGCTCTAAATGATAAGGGTGATTACGAAAACCTTGATGACATCCAATTCTTGTTGAATTCAAGGATGTATTTCTCGAAGAACAACTTAGGTTACCCCCAAAAGGAAATTAATTTCACCATCGACCTTAAACCAGTGCCCGAGCCTATTGCAAAGGCACCCTGTCGTATGTCATCTCCGAGCTAAAGGAATTTCAAATCTAATTAAAATTGTTGGACTTGGGGTTCATACGACCCAACATATATCTGTGGGGAGATCTGTATTTCTGGTAAGAAGAAGGATGGGTCTTAGGCGTTGTGCATTAGGTATCACGCTGATCAATATACTTTACCTAGGATAGATGATTTGTTTCATCAAATGAAGGGGAAGCTGGTTTTCAAAGATATATCTTGAAGACGGACCTTTAAGACAAGATTTGGGCATTATGAATTTGTAGTTTTACCGTTCGGACTGAAAAAAAATGCCCTGGTATTTTCATGAGTTGAATAGAAATTAATATTTCGGGATTACTTAGACAACTTTGTACAAGTATTTATCGATGACATTTTGATCTACTCATAAGACCCCAAAAGAGCATGGTGAACACTTGAGGATAGTTCTTCAATGTCTTTGAAGAAAACCAATTGTATGTAAATTTTTCAAAGTGTTCCTTTTACCAATAAGATTCATTATCTTGGGAAAAGTGTACGGGGATGGTATTGCGGTGAACCGAACGAATTACGAGGCCATCATGGAATGACAACGCCAACAATGTTCATGAAATACGAAGTTTCATGTGCATGGCGATATCGTAGATTTGTCGAGGTTTTTCGAGGGTAGCAAGCCCCATTACAGCTCTAATAAAAGACAAAGAAATTCATTTGGACTGAAAAATGTGAAGAGGCATTCCAAAGGTTGAAGGTATTATTAATGACGACGCAATTTTGAAGAGTGTGAGATATGGAACAAGAATTTTTGGATTTTGAGCCGATGCCTCAAAGCAAGGGTTGGGTTGTGTATTAGTGCAAGAAGGAAGAGTAATAGCATATGCATCAAGAAAACTTAGAACCCACGAAGAGAACACTACGCAACCCATGATCTAGAAATAGCAACAATTTTTTATGCACTAAAAATTTGGAGACACTACCTTCTAGCAAGGAATTTTGAACTAGGATTGACCATTATGGGCTACAACACATATTCACGTAGAACACTTAAAGAAAGGCGAGGAGATGGTGGTCTAAGCTAATTAGTGAATATGATTTGATATTAATTACACATAAAAGGAACGGTAAATAGGGTGGTGGAATGCTTTAAGTAGGAGGCCTCGAGATATTTTCGGTGATTCATAAAAGACAGAATTTGAGGAGAAGTTGCTTGACTTGCAATTTAAGGACCTGGTACAAGGAGGTTATCAATAGTTTGAGAGGATGAAATGATGATCCCAAAATATGAAGAATATTCCCTTGAGAGTGATGGGATGCTACGATTTCGAGGAAGGATATGTGCCACCACCGAATGAAGATACAGTCTTGAATGAAGCACATCGTGAAATATACACTGCTTTTCTAGTGTTAGAAAGATAGTGTGATTTTGAGTATCTTATTTTTGCAAAGGAATGAAGAAAGGACATTGTAAAAATTGTGAAAAATGCTTAGATTGTCGGTGAGTAAAAATTTTGAACAGAAGATCAGCGATTCTTTGCCTTCATGAGATACAAGAATCTAAATGGAAATTTCATCAATGGACTTCATTGTGGGACTACCAATGACCTCAAGATGACATGATTCCATGTTTTTTGTGGTGGAGACATTGACCAAGAGCCCATTTTATACTAGTTAATACTAGATATAAGGCACCGGAAGATAGCAAGAGTTTTTATTAATGAGATTGTGAGATTACATGGAGGTTCTAGGAAGATCATATCAGATAGGGGAGTAGTTTTTACGGGGAAGGTTTTGGACGAGTTTCCAAGAAGCCTTGGGAACCTAATTGAACTTCAACTTTGCATACACCACAGACGAGATGGTCGGACATAGAGGACTAATCAAATCCCGCGAAGACATGCTACGGATGTATGTGATGGACAGAAAAAGAAGATGGGGGATGAGTTTTGTTGGAATTTTCTTCACAATAACGAGTTATTAAAGTTCCACATCAAGATGACACCATTTGATTTCTTGTATGAAGGGGCGTAGGCAACTTCTCGGTTGGGACCGACTAGGGGACCGGTATTAATAGGACTGCAGAAGTGGTTCAGAGATTTTAAAGAACAAATAACTATGATTAAGGGAGGCTAAAAAAAAGCACCAAAGTGAAAAAAAAAGTTATGTTGACATTCATCGAATAGGCCAAAGTTATGAAGTAGGAGATAGGGTGTTCTGAGAGTAAGGCCCCAAAAGAGATCTATAAGATTTGGAAAGGAGCAAAAAATTGTCTCCACGATTTGTCGGACCTTTTGAAATCTTAGAAAAGGAGTCGGTATCATACGGACTTGCATTACCTCCACATCCTAGTGCATATTCATGATTTGTTTCATGTTTTTGTTTTGTGTCATTATATTTCAGATCCATCACATGTTATTGAATTAGGTCACTTGCAAGTTTCAAATGAGAGCACGGTGATGGCCGAACTGAATTCGCATATTGGACTAGAAAACTTTGCGGCTTAGATGATGATGTGGACCGAGGTTAAGGTCTGGTGGGACAATTATAGTCCTAGTTCAGCCACTTGGGAGATGCGAGATACGTCATCGTTATCCTTATCTATTCTAAGGACTTCGAGACGAAGTCTATTATTAAGAGGGTGTGTATGTAGTTCCTTCTATTTGATAGTGATATGAATTTTAACATTATTTAGCCCTAAGGCCCGCACTTTATTCTTTGAGGACCTCGGGTTGAGGATCGGACACATGACTCTATTATTACTAGAATTTATGGGTATTTATGTTCTTTATTTATGATGATATCATTAATGGTTATGTATATTCTCTATTGATATGATTGTATCATTAATGGATATGCATGTTCTCTATTGATATCATGATGATGATAGATTTGATAGATAGGTATGTTTTCTAATGATGTTATGATGATGATGGCTTTCATGGATATGTTTTTCACATTAATGTTATGATTATGATAACCATGATGAGTGTGTCTCTTATGTTAGCTACTTAGATTATTTATGATTCGCAATGAACATCGATGTTAATGACTAGGTCATGTTGGTATTGCTATTATGATAATGACTAACTTGAGAAACTTAGATTACTAATGATTCTTGAGTATAGCGGGTAATCCACAAGAGGCATTCACATATCATGAGTGGAAAACATATGGTTTGATTGAAATTAATATTTGTCTTTGAAATTCTAAGTCTAGTTTGAAACTTGCTCTATATATACTCTAATGATATGTTAGTGGTTATAGGAACAAGTTAGTTTCTTGGCTAATGACTCACATATGGGTGATGGGGTTGTGCAAGCTGAGAGGAACAACATGGGAGGGGTGGGACAATGTCCCTCATCTTACCCGCTAACACTCTCGTTGTGACTTAGGGTACAGAAGGTCGAAACACCTTAGCTTTGAAGATCACGATGTCATGGGGGAAGGTCCCAAATTTGGGTCACTCACGAAGTTTTCTAGGGCGCACATCAAGGTAGATTCCTTAATCCCCATCACCATTAGTCTCACTATAGCAGGTGACATACGAGATGATAGAGGTCTCTGTCATTGCACCTATACTTTCCCCTCATAACCACTAGATGCTTGAAGGGAAAGTGGCATGCCCCCCATGGAACTTCAAAAGAAATTCTTCAGAAGGGCATGACCAACTGCATCCTTGGAATCACAAATAAGCAGTTAGGCATGGCACCTTGGAACTGCGAAGGAAGTTCTTGAAGGGCATGACCAACTTGACACCCTCAACATAATTAAAAACTAATAAATATAATCAATAAAGGAAAATCCTACTAATTCATATCAAGTGATATATGATGTTAGAACCAAAGGAAATTAAATCAAGAATAAAACTTAAGGTAAGGGAATAATAGGGAGAAATAAAATATTTTACCACGAACACTACCCCTTTCCATATTGAAAAAAATAAAATAAAATAAAAAATACACACACACACATATATATATATATATATTAAGTGGATAATGTACATAAGTAACTTAATTAAGCAAAAGGGGGAAAAAGGGACAAAGAGTTAAGCATAAATATTTATCACAAAATGGTAAAAAAAAACTTCATTAAGAGAAGAGGGTGGTGAATTAAAATAAGATTAATAAATTAAAATTGGAGAAATTTAGAGAACCTCCATGTGGCAAGAGCCAACATAAGAATATCCATATAAGAGGAAAATTGAGTTAAATTAGGAGGTGGTTAGGGAAACAAATATGAGACTTATCGATTAAATTCAATAATAAACACAAATTAAGGAGTAGGAAAGGGGGAATCAAGAGACAACTAGGAGAGGAAATAGGAAGTCTTGTTGGGGTGAGAAAATAATATTTCAAATTAATGTTTAAGTAAATAATTTTGGAGAGTCTTGGTGAGAGGGTGACACATGGGTGGGTGAATAATAAAATTGTGGATTAATAAAAAATATTTATGCATGAAATGCCAAGTGTCACCTATGAAGCCTTCTATAAAAGAAGGGGAAAGTTAGGGAAAAAGTACTTTTAACCTTTGGTTGGATGGAGGGGATATTATGTTGTTGTGATTGGTTACGAGTTATAGTTGGGTTTGGTGAGGCGAAATTTAGAGAAGGGACTCTTGAACGGGGAGTGCTCACCTCTATCGACTAGCTCATTTCTTCATTGTATAGCCCCATTAGACTCGGGAGTCCGCATGGAAGAGTACCAAAGGAAGTAGGTAGGAGGTCAACCAATAAGTTATTACATTCGGATTAAGCAAAAACATTCATGCTTGGAGGTAGACAAAAACAAAGGAGTTCAAATAGTGGCAAGTCAAGTTTTAATCTCGTCTATGGGTGAACGGTACATGTGTTAATTATAATATTTTTTTTATATGATTCCATTGTGCCTATAATTAACATATAAAATAGATGTATGTGTAATAAAGTTAAATTCATGGATGTTGATATAAGTGATTAATTTTTACGAGGTTTCCAACTTTGTATTCTTATGGTTTAATTCCTAGTTTACTGTAAAAAAACAAACATTAAAAAAAAATTAAGCATAGGGTTGGTCTAGTAAAGTATGATTTGGTCCCTATAGTGTTAATATTTTTTATGATATACTAATCTACAACAAGTCTTGGAAGGATCATGTTGAACATGTTGACGATGGTGCTCAAACTATTGCGGAGAAACAATTATATGCAAAAACATCGAAATGTTTCTTTGGAGTACAAGAGGGTGGAATATACGGGTCATATTGTATCTCACGAGGGTGTTAAAGTAGACCCTAACAAAATTAAAGCCATTAAGGAATGGAAAAGTCCCCACAACCATAAAGCATCTTCGAGGATTTCTCGAGGTTGACGGGGTATTATCGTAAGTTTGTTAAGAATTATGGGAGAATAGCAACACCTCTAACAATATTATTGAAGAAAGATGCATTTTCATGGACTCTGAAGCAACTAAGGCCTTTGAACATCTTAAAGAGGCAATGTGCCTAGCATCGGTCTTAGCTACACCAGACTTCACAAAAACCTTTATTGTGGAATGTAATGCCTTAGGAAATGGAATTGGTCGTCGTTTTAATGCGAGAAGGAAGACCCATTGCTTTTGAAAGTCGTCCAATCAAAGGAAAGTATTTACGACAAACCTATTTATGAGAAGGAAATGTTAGCAATATTGCATGCACTAAAGAAATGGAGAACTTACCTAATGGGAAGACACTTCAAGGTAAAAACTGATCATGATAGTCTTAAACACTTTTTGGAACAAAGACTATCTTCAGAAAGAGCAACAAAATAGGGTCACAAAGATGTTGGGTTCTGACTTTGAAATAATCTACAAAAAAGGAAAGCTTAATGTTGTTGCGGATGCACTCTCAAGAAAGAATGAAGAGGTGGAAGCATTGCTTTGTGCCATGTCTATTATCCAATCCGATTGGATAAATCGAAGCAAGAGATGAATGGAAGAAGGACAAAGATGTGTGGACACTCATTCAAAAGTTTACAGCAAGATTCTAGTACATACGATACATTTAGTTGGAAAAAATGATTCCTTATGGTACAAAGATCACTTATATCTTTGTAAGAATTCCCAAACTAAAACAAAAGATTCTTCTGGAATCGCACACTTCTCCTTTAGGAGGACACTCGGATTTTTTAAAAAACTTACCACGGGAGGGTGAAGAAAGAATTTTTTTGGGATGGCCTTAAATCTGATATTCAAAAGTTTGTGGCGGAATGTTTGGTTTGCCAGCGAATAAAGTTGAGACAATTAAGACCCCGAGACTTCTACAACCTTTATCCATTCCAAGTTAACGTTGGGAGGAGATTTCGATGGATTTTATCACAGGTTTACCTAAGTCTCGAAGGAAAGAGTGTCATCATGGTGGTAGTTGATAGACTTACCAAGTATGCACACTTTTGTGCATTATCTCATCCATTTAAAGTAAGTACGGTTGCTATCGTACATTTATGGACAAAATTCAAAAGCTACACTTGGAAGCCCAAAGGGTTATTGTGAGCGACAGAGATCCCATTTTTTCACCGGAAATTTTTGGACGAAGTTATTTTCTTTTTTGGGTACTCAATTAGCTCATAGCTCATCTTATCATCCTCAATACGATGGTCAGCGAGATAGTAAATAAATGTTTGGAAGGATATCTTCGTTGCTTTTGTATCCGATAAACAAAACACAATGGGTCAAGTGGTTACCTCTCGGCCGAATGGTGGTATAACACTTCCTTCCATACTACGCAGTAAAAATGACCCCATTTATGGCACTTTATGGATATCATCCACTATCCATCACATCATATTTAAGAGAAAATTCGAAGGTTCAAGCAGTGGAAGATCACATCGAGCATCAACAAGAAGTTCTCCAACTCTTAAAGGATAACTCTAATTTGGCACAGAAATCGAATGAAAGCAACAAGCGAGATCAACATCGCGAGCTGAGATAAAGTTTTGATGTAGGAGATTGGGTATTTTTACGGCTACAACCATACAAACAAATGTCCCTCAAGCAAGCTAAGAAGGATAATAAATTATCGCCAAAGTACTTATGGTCCTTACAAGGTGTTGCAAAATATTGGTACTATGGCATACAAATTGGAGCTTACTTGCTTCTTCGCGAGTGCATCCGATTTTCCATGTTTCACTGCTTAAAGAAGAGTTATAGGTGAAAATCTTCCGATTTCAAACAATATTGCCAGAACTTGATGAGGAAGGAAAAATAATATTGGAACTGAAGCGGTCACTGGAAACAAGAACTCGATGACTACGGAATCGATCAATTTCGAAAGTATCTCATCAAGTGGAAGAACTTACCCAACTGAAGATTCTACATGGGGAGGATGAGAAGTTTATACGAGAAGCACCCAGAGCTACTCAAGCGTTGAGGACAACTACTTTTTTTGAAGGAGAGGTGCATGTTAGGTCCCTATATTACTAGTATAGTCCCTTATTGTTATTAGTGTATACCCCCTTATTGTTATTGTGCCATTGTAACCCCCCATTTTGTTATTATTGTGCCCCTATACATTATTATTTGTTAGGTCGACTAGGATTGCATTGTCGCACTAGGATTACATTGTGGCCACATGGACTCCTATGTATAGAAAGGAGGTTTTGTCAGTTTGTATCATCCAAGAATTGTTCATTTATGTGATGTAAAAGGAGGTTTCCCCCTCGAAGAAACTAATTTTCAATTCGTTGATCTATCTTTTCTTATGTTTTTGTGAATTGGTTGCAAAACAAGTGGTTTGAAGTTCAATGGTCATTATGCTTTGAATGTTGATTTTTGTAGCACCTGGAAAAGTGTTTCCAAGCCCCAAAATTTTGTGGAGGAGGCCTGGACACCGGTATTCCAGAACCTATAAAACCGTTTGTGGAAAATTCCATCTCGCTAATGTTTTATTAAAATACTTAATTATTTTAATGGAGACCCTAAGTCTAAACTTAGGGGAAATTAAATAATTAAATGCATTAATAAAACGGTGTGAATCTTCTAGAGAAAAGTGAAAGTTTCAAGTCTAGTTTTAATCCTAGCCGTTGAGTAGAGTTCTAATATCGAAATTTGTTGATTAGAGATATAATCTCGGTCATTGATGTCTCAACGAGAATATTATAAGGAAGGCTTGATGGTCATTTGGAAACACACACGGAGTGAATCTTGAATCGAATTTTTACGAAGGAGCAATGCTCGGATGAAGATCAAATTTAAGTGATTCAATGTGGTGAGGGGTAGAAGTAGCTTCCAAAGAGAGGTTTTCTCGGCTAGAGAATCATCGGCAAGAGATACGGGGAAGACGTCCAACAAAGCCAATGCGAGAACTAGTCGGTCGACACAAAGGCAACGCCGAACAGGTCAATGCTACATAGAGGTTCGAGAGGTTTCCGAGATTTAGGCTGTCGAGATCAAATCCGAAGGTTTGGGAGCGGGTGTGTGAGACTAGGAGGTCCGGATATGTGATTTCAAGAGTCAAATTGATACATTATTGGATTATTGTGATTGCCTACTTATTCGATCGTAGAGGTTGCAGAGATACACTCTAGAGCGTACCTAATGACCATAATAAACGGATTTTCGGTAGATTAGTGAGGTATATCTCACAATTATTTACGCGATGTTCTCTACGTAAGTGAATAACCCTTGAGGTATTTAGTGATGTATTCATAAATAGATCTGCTTGTTAATGCAAACCCTCGGTCTGTTGCATGGTTCCCGCATTGGGTTTTTACAGTGAAGCTTGTGTCCAAAAATAATTGTGTCCTATGTGTGATTGATTTCTTGCTCGGTTCCTTGTTTCATAATCATATTTTATTCGGTGTAGGTTGCTTCGGTAGTTACTTCAATAATTAAATTTTGAATCAATTATGTAAATAGAAATTTACTTAATAGGAGAAGTAAACTTAGTTGTTGTAGTAGGATTCCTAAGATTTTCATATCTAGGAATATTTACATGGTATTAGAGGGTTTGATGTGAAACGGGAAGAAAGAATACGAATCTAAAGTGAAGGTGGAATTTTTGTAAACGTTAGTAGATCAAATCCCCACGGGTATTACGCAATTCTAGCTAGGAGGGCTAATTTTTCGTGGTTGTCTCTCTGCGAGTGAGTTGACGAAGTAGAACTTCCAATGTCGAGATATTGCGGGGTGGAAAAGGGAGCAACACGGAGCCTTCACACGAGAGATGAGGACGCAATTTTCCTATAGGTATTTGTTGGAGCGAGAAGCGTCGAGAAGAAAAAAACACATAGTGGGGAATTCTTCCTCGGTGGTTCCTAGTTTAGGAATTCAATATTTTTCTAGATTTGAGCAACCAAATCTACGAGCTCTAGAGGGAGTGCGTAAGCCTTCTAGGTTGCGCGAGAGGGAGAAAGAGGAAGAAGTTTGATAGTTTTCGATTGAGATGGAATCTCATGGTCTTAGAGATCGGGACCGGTTGGAGGGTTCCTTTAACTATGTAATTTGGAAGGAAAGGATTCAATTCCTTCTAGATGAATACGATATCAAGACATTTGCGGAAAATTTGGTTTTTGTGCCTACAAATGCGCATCAACATAAGAATTAAAAGTTCGAAATAGCGAAAGGCAAAGAGGTTAATCCTTGATGGTGTCAAGGATCACAATGTCTCACATGTAGTTTTCAAGGGCACTTCCAAGAGATGTGGGAAGCCTTGTCCTTGTTGTGTAGAAGGGTACGAAGCGACGGAAGATGTACGTGAAGTAGAAAGCTCCACATGATCCGGATGCATAAGGAGTGCATTGCTCCATTCCTCACAAGGCTTCGGGAGATTCGAGACCGATTCAGAGTGCGCCAGGATCCACCCCAAGCGCAACGAATGTGGTGAGGGATGGCATAATTTAGTCACGGAGGAGTGGTAGGTTTTCAAAAATTTTGGGCAATGATACGCTTCCCTAGTTTGGATTATATGTGGTCGGCGCTTCGGGGAGGAAGAAGGTGGGGAGAGATCTAGTCAAGTGCAAGCTTGACGGGTAGCGATAGGAGCGTATCAAAAAACTTTGGAGGAGGAGGAGAATGCAACCCTCGTATAGAAAGGAAAACAAGAAACAAAGATAAGAGAGATGCCTCGAAGGTGAAATGCTTCGGATGTGCGAGATGGGCCACTTTGCATCAAAGTGTCCTTTGAAGAAAAAGGGAAAGGATGAGAAGCGCAGTCCACTGGTTACTTGTTGAAAATATCGAGCGAGGATGAGTTTTCCATAGTTACTCATGCTTCTCTTGTTAAGAAGTGGGATGAAATTGAAATTTATTTCACCGAACATCGGTTGGGAAAGAATCCTTGGAGACACCTCATGGATCATTACCTTGCTACGGGAGCCCATGATTAGCGATGGCGAAGGATGAGTTTGGTGAGATCCCGAGTGATGGAGATGGTGTAGTCGGTAGAAGTGCCCAACACTGAAAGCATAGCGAACGCGCCGGAGTGCAATGCACGTTAGGCCGATTCGGTGCAAGATAGTTTTGCGTTGGATAGCGAGAAAAAACAAAGTGCATCGGAGGGACAACATGATGATTGTCAACGGTCGAGTCTTAGTGGCAGAGTGCATCCTTTGAACACTTGTTCGATTTTTGGTGAGTTCAATTGTTTCTCTCAACGGCTGAGTTGTGGTGCGAGATGCAATGTTAACAGCATAACATGTGCAACACTTGAGAGGGATATGTGATACAAATATGGTGTAGCGATGCCAATGTCATGGGTACGAGTACGATTCTTGACGGCGTAGTGGTTGATGGACTTTGACGCCTGAGAGGATGATTTAGGACGAGAGAAGTATGCATCGAAGCATATTGTTGGAGCACCTCTCTCACTAAGAGAGTGTTGATTTTGTAGCATCGTAAAAGTGCTCCAAGTCCCAAAATTTGTAAGGAGAGTCTTGGACATCGGTGAGTCCAAAAGAACCCGCAAAAACCGTTTGTGGAAAATTCCATCGATTTTGGCCGATGTTTTATTAAAATAATTAATTATTTTAATGGAGACCCTAAGTCTAAACTATAGGGAAAATTAAATACCAATGGGTAAATTGATAAAACATAGTGTGAATTCTCTGTAGAACGAAGATCCTAATGTCGAGTCTAATATAATCTTAGCCATTGGATTACGGACTCTAATATGGGTCGTTGATGTCATCCAACGAGAGTATTATAAAAGGAAAGGCTTGAGGGTCATTTTGGAAACACACATGGATTGAATCTTGAGATCGAATTATTCGACGGAGTAGTGCTCGAATGAATACCATATCTAGTGATTAGGTTCGTGAGCGATAGAGTAGTTTCCGAAGAGAGATATTTTCTCGGACGGAGAGAATAATTAGCGAGGGAGAGAGGAAGGATGCTTAGCGAGGCCATTCGAGGCTACGCGGTTCGGAGAGGGTTTTCGAGATTCATTTGTTGGATCGGAAATCTAGATGCCGAGAGTGCGGGTGTGAGAGCGGGAGGCCAAGGTTGTCGGTACGAGAGTCAAATCGATTTTTTTCTAGAGTGATGCGGTGCCTAGAGGAGGTGACGCGGTGCCTGTCGACCTCCCGGAGAAACTTTTCCGATTCAAGATCGGCCGAGACTTTCCGGTGATTGAGTGAGGTATATCTCATAGTGTTCAGCCATTATTTCTCTGTATGAATAAACCTTGAGGTATTTAGTGATGTGTTCGAGAAACAACTACTACTTATTAATACAAACCCTCATACCTATTGCACATGTTTTCCCGCATTGGGTTTTTGGGGGACTTGTGTCCAAAACTAAACGTGTCCTATGTGTGATTGATTTCTTTCTCAATTTCCACATTTGAGAATCATATTTTTATTGATGTAGGTTTCTTTATTAGTTACTTCAATAATTCAGTTATGAATTAATTATGTAAACACAATTTACTTAATAGGAGAAGTAAACTTAGTTGTCGCGATGGGATTCCTAAGATTGTTAGATGTAGGAATTTTCACATTAATTGGTGGTTTTTTATGTGCATATAAACAACATGGTTAATGTATTGCTTCTACGGATATTTCCTTGGAATTAGATTTTGTCTACTAATGTTTTCATACTGCTTTTTAACCGGTAAGAATTATTATGCCATTTTTTTTTTTTTTTAATTTTTGTAGTAAGTTCTATTTTAAATAGTTTTACCTCTTGCACATGTTAGAATCTTAGTATCACTATTTATTTGTTGTATGGGTCACGATATCATATGTCATCTTCTTAGCTTCACAGATTTTGGTTGAATGAAGATTAGCTCAACTTCTAGTGCCCACAGGAAATAGGGTTTTTCTTATCGGTTAATGTTGGTGTCATGGTGGTTCTCTTTTTGAGCTATAGGACTCTATCTATGGGTTGGGAAGTTCTTCTATGAGTTTGATATTTTGGTTCTTTGATTGGTTATTTATCTTTTAATTTTTGGGCATTTATTTGTTGTTAGGTTAGTGTGATGTATAATTTTGGACCTTTATTGCTTTATGGATGTGTTCTCCTCTCTTTAAACAATTTTAGGGGATTCTAGGGAATTTGTCTAGTCTTTGCTTCCTTTCGGGTCTCTTCTCACTTCTACCTCCTCTTTGAATACTACTCTAGATTATACGGCAAGGTTGGAGTATCCTCTAGTTCAATCTGTGTGGTTTTTTCAATCTTTAGTGACTTCACTTTTCCTCTTCAACAAGCTCTTATTACGGGTTTAGCTTTGTCCTAACTACAAGTGGTGTCTATCATTGATTTACAATCTTGGTAAGGATGGTGTGTTGTAATGTTCCCTCTAGGATGCATGGTGGTAGGTGGGGCCGAGGGCGTCTTTGTAGTCACGGTCCAAGCGAGAGACTCAACACTCCCACGACTAGATATAATGAGTCTGTGTGGTGGAAATTCATAGGGAAATTTTGTATATGGAATATGAAGTGCACCTCCATAAATTATTCATCCTCCATCAACATTTGGAAATTGAAACTGCGCATTTGGACTCTCGGGGCTAGCAATACCATGTCTCATTAAACCTAATACATGTAAACAATTGACGGTTGATTTTGAGGTGCAATTAGGGTTAGCACAATATTTCTAAAATTATGATAATTTATTTTGATGTGAATCTAACACTGCTCATTCCAATATATCATTAAGCAATTATACTTCATAAACTCAACAATAAGAAACGATTAGAACAATAGAGTACGCAATGCATAAAGAAGACAAGATTTACCACGAGAAAACTCACCAAGGGGAAAAAATACAACAACCTTTTCAATAGATAAATTATTTTTTCAACAATAGACACATACAGAACTATGGTCAAACACAGTCCAACCTCTCCAATTCAAGCCTCCCAATCTAATCTAGAATTTTGTCCCTTTCAAGTAGGGTGAAATTCCTATTACTCATATGCACTTCCTGTGACACTGTGGATTTCCTTTTACAAATGCACACTTCTTTCCTCGTGAGAACTTCCTGGCCTGACGTGCACTTAATTTGACTCCTTATGCACTTCACATGACACGTGCACGAGTTCCCCATTCCTTTCGTGGACTTCTTGATACAAATGCGCACAACCTTTCTTGAGAGAACTCCATGTTGTGCACACTTCCTATGATTCATGCACACTTCTGTGACGCATGCGCACTTCTTGTTCCTTGCACAGACTTCTTGTTACATGTGTGTGTTCCTCACGAGAAGATCGTGTTACACGACCACACTTCCTATGACTCATTGGAACTTCCTATTTCTTGTGTGGACTTGTTATTCCTTGGTTCCTTGCTCGGAATATGTTATGAGACGATATATGAATTAGGGTGAATGGATGTGTCTCTTTGCCAAAGAAACCAACTTGACTTGGAGGAAGCGGAAGCTTGTCACTTTTTGGAACCAAAAATTTCATTTCACAAATTGAAATTTTCATCTTTTAAATGTCGCAATGGGACTTTGACTCAAAATAAATTATCCTTTGGCTCAATTATTTATATATAATATTATTTACAATTATAAATATAATTACATCGAAGTGACCAAAATTACATTATGAATACGGCCATAATTACAAATTCAACACTCCCTATTAACTATGGAGGTATTCATAATCATTGTCATAGATGTTCTCAAATTGAATTTTTTTTCTAAAGGTTATCCATTATCACTATCATCATCATCTATCATTAGTAGTATCTTCTAGCGGCCATTTTCGAGGTGGTATCAAACCCATTGAAATGTCCTTGACATATCGGGATTCACTCCTCCATAGTGATCGGTCCTCGGAAGTCATTACAACCACCTAGGCTTTGAATGTTGACACCCTCGAAATAGCAATCACTCACTCTGCCCCTTCTTGGTGAGCACTTTGAGCAAAACTTCACTCAACCCCTGCCCGGTTGGTGATCAAGTCTAGATGTTGAATAGGACCTCACTTCATCCTTATTTGGTGTATGATTAGGGTCCAATGTCTCATCACCCTTTCATTGTGATCAAGGTCCAAATGTTCGAGATTTCACTCCACCATGGTTGGTGTGTGATTAGAGTCTGAATTCACTCCACCATTTCTAGTGTGTGATCAAAGTCCTCCTCCAAGAGACACTCACTCAACATTTGTGTTGAGCCAAATGGGTACGTTAGACCCATTCTTCCTTTCGGAAGAATGCTGCATCCATCTTATACTGAAGTGTACTCCCCTCTCAATGGGAGGGATGATCTCCATGAACCCCAAATTTTCTTTGAAGTACACGAACTTATCCCTCGACAACGACTTTGTCGAGAACATCGATTATCACCTCATCGGTGAGAATCTATTCAATATGCATTTCTCTCCCTCTTGTACCATATAACGAATGTAGTATTACTTGATCTCAATATGCTTCGACTGTCTTGGAACACGGGGTTATATGAAAGCTTTACACAACTTTGATTATCACGGTATATCACTATCGGTTCCAACTCTTGAACAATCCTACAAAAAATTTCGGAAGCTATCTTGCTTCGGTACATGCCACCTCATTAGTGTGATTTACTCTACTTTAGTAGTGTTGAGTGCAATCAACCTCTTCTTCCTGTATCCACAATATCATAGCAAGTCCAAAGGCGGAAGGATACTCCCCCGAGGTACTTTTCAGGTCTTCAACACTTCCTACCCAATAAACATTTGTATATCCTGAAGCTATCGTCCTTGTCTTCAACATACCTCAATCCATAGTGCATTGTACCACACAAATATCTTAAGATATTGTGCATTGTAATCCAATGTTTGTGTCTCGATTCTACCTGAGCTAGTTCCAAGGTGTTCACAACAAATCAAATGTTCGACTTGGTTTTAATCAAATACATCAACATACCAATCGATTGATTTTACATAGATGGATCTACCAATACGAAGTTGAATCATATTAACTTCTTCAATTTATTCACCATATGAGCTCGCCATGGATTTATAACACATACTTTCCTTGACCAATGAATACTTCACCATGTTTTCCATACTTCTAATCCATATTAATAGTGCATCAACCCAAGATCCTTCATGTTGAACTCGGAAAGCCAACTTCTTCTTGCCTTTGAATGATAAGAGCTCGGCACTTGTAAAAAACAAGTCATCAACTTGTATAATAGTAAGATCATAGGTCGAATTCTTCACAACCTTAAAGTTTCAAATCAACTTCACCCTTGGTAAATCCCAATCTGCGTTTAGATATTTGACTATGTCGCTTGTAAACTCTTGGAGCTTTCTTGAGTCTATACAAGGCCTTTTTCAACCTACAAACATGAGACTTCTTTCTATATACCTCAAATCCTTGAGTTTACTCTATGTACACCTCTTTCTCAATCACACCATTGAGGAATGTAGTCTTCACATCCTGTTGATAATGCAACAAGATGACGGGGCTTAGTGGAGAAAGTCGCCTTCACTAAGTGAGCCCGCGAGGCTATTTTTGGCGCAAATTCTATTTTTAGACATGTGAGTCCTTGGTCATAGGAGTTGCGGGATGCTATTCTTGGATGATTGGTCAAGTTGGAAAAAATAGATGGACAACTATTTTTAGACATACGGAGACGAAGTCTATTTTTAGACCGCTCGTCTAAAAATAGATCTGCCAAATATTATTAACCCTTGATAATATTTGGACTATAAACATTATCTTATCCTCTTGGAGCACTTCGACTCGAGCTACGGATGTGGCACATGCAGATGCGGAAGGAAATTCGAATTTCCTAAGGGTTAGTTGAGCTATTGCATGGTTGACTTCGGTTAGAACTCATGTGAGCGAGTTTGGTGGAGTTGAGTGAGGAGGTTGATGGAGTTGTGTTCGCTTTAACTTAGTTGAACTAGTTGTATTTAGTTTTAACCGGTTAATACACTAGAGATGAGTGGTGTGAATCAATTATTAATTAATTCACTAATTATTAACGTCATAAATCAACTAAAGAGCACATCGGTTAACGGTCGGTGCATGGACGAGTTTCGGTGGAGACCGGTGTTGGAGGTGGGTCAGAAAAGGGTGGAGTCTGACTATCGATTTGTGACTATCGTGGTGCATGAGTTTTTGCACCACATCATTGGATGGAGATTGCCAATGAGGATTGCGGCGCAGCCCAGCTTGAGTGGGTTCGAGCTTGCATCCACATCCATTCTCTCAGGTTGGATGGCGCGATAGAGTGGCGTACGCAAACGGTGGAGGAGTTGGAGCACGTGACTTGCTCAGAGCTGAGCTTGTGTAGTGTGTAGCTTTGTGAGATGGTCTTGATGCGAGTACTTGTGAGGGAGCTATTGTGCTATGAGTATTGTTACATGAACTACTATTCATTATAATATACGGTTCAGTTGTTTTCAGGCTGTAAGCTTTCCTCGGTATACATCTTGTGTTATATGTGTTGAATTTCGATGTGTGCATGTGAATGTTTTCAATGCGCGCTTGTTGATTGTTTACTCCGCAATGTGATGATCAATGCGTAGTAGAGGGTTATGTGTTATGCATGAAGCTCGAAATAGTGTGTGACCGGGATAATCTCGGTGAATGATTTCAACATATTATTCAAATTTCTACATGGTATCGGAGCGATATTGATCATCGGATCTATTATTCGGAAAGTGATTGCAATTTATTTCTTCGAACGGTACGCAATCGGAACGGGTAATATAGGATTCATCCTTCTTTGAAGGTGAAAGGTACGGTAAATGCCCATCGATCTATCTACGATTTGGAAATAATTTGTTCTCATAATTTTTTAGTTCGGAAGCGGGGGGTGGATTTTGGAGGTGTTGGAATTCGAATTTGCAGAATTGTTTTTTCTTGGTGTCAAAAGCAAAGATGTCTTTCGTCGGATTGCGATTGGAGTATGCCTTTGGGAAGGCAGCTCGAATTATATTGCATGGAAAGACGAGATGGAGGCGGTGTTAGATGACAATGGGGCTTTTGGAATTCATAGAGAGAAGATCCCAAAGCCCACTTCTGCGATGTTGCCGTAGATTGACGCTTGGCAAAAAGAAGCACAGAAAGTGTCGAAAGGACTTGTTGGAGGGCGTGAAGGATCACATAGGTATCCACACGCATGGTAAAGCTTCTCCATTCTTGATGTGGAAAGCTTTGACGATTTTTCCGCAGCAAAGAGTGACCAAAGGAAGTTGGCGCTCAAGGATAAACTCAAGAAAATAAAGATGGAGAAGAGGCGACAGCGTACCCAAGTTACCTGACGAAAGTTTCTTTCCACTGCGGGGATGAACTTTGGGAGTGTGTGTGAGCGTGGAGGATAGAGGAGCTGGTGAGCTTGGCTCTCCTGGGCTTCGAAAAGTTGGCATGCACATCGCCGCGTCGATGGTCGGGAGATTTGCCGAGGATGGGAGCGAGCGTTTGGTGCGGATCTTGTGCAGAGGAGATAAGGCGGAGTACCGAGGACGGATCCTCATCAAAGGCATGCGATGAAAGAAAGATTGCGCTACTGGCTGCGAAAGCAAGGAAAGGGGAAGGGCAAGGAGAATGCTTCTCAATCCGGTGCGAAAGGCAAGTGGAGGACATGTCCAGGTGAAGTGCTGCTTTGTCACCAACAGAGACATTATGCCACAAATTGTCCGTGAAGAAGAAAAATAAAGCGGTGTTACGGATACTGCCGGTGGAGGGCTATGGCCGCATTTTCGAAATTTCAGATTTTTGTTGATCGCATGCTTGGTCTCAAGTGTGATGGGATCGGTGTGGTTTACGGGCAGGTGGTGCGTCTTTCGGATGACAAGAGATCGAGATTTGTTTGCGGTACGGATGAGAAAGATCTTGGAGTGCACATCGAGATAGGCGATGATGGTCGATACGGTGCGACGTTATCGATGCCATTTCCTTTGAGAGGGAGTACGGGCGGCCCTTCGTATTGAAGGAAGTGATGCATGTTCCCGGGATTGAAGAAGAATCTTATCTCTGTGGCGATGTTAGAAGACAAGGGATATGATGTTGTCTTTAGCGAAGGAAAGGCTTTGGGCCCCCGGTGAGACCGAGGAGGATAGGGGTTCGAGTTAAGAACCTTTATCAATTGTAGGTAGATGGGCACGTGCGACAATAGCGAGCAAGGCGAAGGGTGAACGGCGGGATGATGGCGAGTTGTGGCTGAGAGATTGGGCCACCTTCACCATGGAGCTTTGAAGATACTGGCGATTTCTGCGGGCTACAAAAGAACCACTCTTGCGCGGTCGAGGATCAATGCAAGGGATGTACCTTGGGAAAATTTGTGAAAGCCACCTTTCACGGGGCGGGTACGACGATCGCGAGAGAATTCACACGACGTGTGTGGACCTTTCTCGGTGGCTTCGACGACCAAAGCACGAGTCTTATGTGATCTTTGTTGATGATTTTTCTTAGAGTGCTAGATCTTCTTTGTGCGAGAAGAAGAAGAAAGGCACAGAGACATACTCAAGAGATACAGCATGGAGTTCAAGGCGGCTGAGATTTGAGAAGGAATCGGGGAAGCGGGTAGAGAGCTCTTAGGAGTGACAATGGTGGTGAATTCATCTGCGGCGAATTCAAGGACTTTTTGCAGCGCAGAAAGGTCGAAGAGAGCTCATAGCACCTCACCAACCCATAGCGAGAACGGGGTTTCGGCGGAAGAACGAACGATCGTGGGTGTTGCACGGCGATGTTGCATGATCGGGCCTACCCACATTTCACTTGTGGGCGGAGGCATGCCAATGCTGCAGGTATATGTGCGAACCATTGTCCTTCGAGGATACTCAGCATGAGTACACACCGAGGAGCGTTTTTTGGTAAGAGGCCTCATATTTCCCATTTGACGATTTTGGTTCACTGTTTACATTCATGTGACGAAGGATGCCAAGAAAAGGCCCGGAGCTGACTGAGAGGACCCAGGATATTTGTGGGGTATGGAAGTACACCCCACAAATATCGTGTGTATTTCCGGTCACAAGGCTTGTTGTGCGTGAGGATGTCAAATATCGGGGAGGAGAAAGCCATGAAGTGTTCACTTGAGGAGGGAGCCACACTTTCATGCGAGGAGGAGGGGCTATTAGTTCCCTCGTATGAGCTTTAGGATATGGATCAGCCACGAGGAAGTTCATGGAGTGGAAGAGACCACTCTGTCGAGCGCCAACCTCGAGGAGGGCGTAAGCGCACTACGGGCCCCGAGCGGCCCGGCTCAAGATGGGGAGAAGGTTGTGGGACCACCGACAACACGGCTGCGCCAGAGGCAGGTCACCTAGCCGGTCGCCGGATACATGGCTCCGCAGACGAGTGTGTCGTGACGAGAGCCATCCTCTTTTGAGGAAGATGTGGAGGGATGCGCATGGGTAGATGCCATGGTGGAAGAGTATGATTCGATTGTCGAGAAATAATTGCATGGGGGAGGCCCTGTCCCCAAGGCCGGAGGGAAATGGAGGTGGTGGGTTCAAGATGGATCTACAAAGTGGGCGGGCGGTCGCGGAGTGTGAAAGTACAAGGCAAGATTTGTTGCGGGAGCTTTTCACAGTTGAGGGGATCGATTGTGAGGAGACCTTTGCACACTGTACGCAAGGGTATTCTTGTACGAGACGATTCTTGCTCTCTCGGCGCGAGATGGGGTGGCACATTCATCATATGTATGTGAATATTGTGTTCTACGATGAAGTCATTGTGAGGAGAGTGTCGGCGAAGGCAACCCGAAGGTTTCGAAAGGATCTTCGGTAAGCGAGTCGCATGTGTGCGAGCTCAAAGAGGTATTGTATGGGTTGAAACAAGCTTTTCGTGCTTGGTACACACGGATGAACGGTTATTTCACCGAGACTTGGATTCTCCAAGTGGGCGGATCCTAACCTATGCAGTTGTGGTGGAGGGTAGAGATTCATGATTATTGTACTTTATGTAGATGATTTGGTTTGTGAGGTGATGGTGGCCCAGTCTTTCATGCAAGGAGGATCTTGCAAGAGAGTTTGAGATGAAGGACTTGGGCCTCCTTCAGCTGACTGGGTTGGAAATTTGGCGGTAACGATGGACTATTTGTTTCTCGGGGGTAAGTATGCCGGAGATGCGGAGAAGTTCCATGCATGGGCGCAAGCACATTGATACTCCTCTTCCTGGAGGTTGGAGGAAGGAGGATGCTACTTAAGGCGGAGGTAGTGGATGCTGCTTTGTTTATCGATAGTTGGTGGGGTCGCTTATGTGTCTGGTCAATACCAAAGCCCGACATATGCTATCTTTTTATTAACCAGCTTTCACCCAAACTCGTTAAGCCAACCAAGCTCTTTTGGAAGGCGGGCAAGCATGTATTGAGATATTATCTGAAGCACATCGGGATATGGATGTGGTATAGATAGGAGGATGAGTTGAGGGCGGCATGGCCTCCTTGATTGGTATCATCATATCGAGAGATTGTGTGCGATGGAGGATCATGTACTTTCCTTCGTTCCCGCGGAGGATCGGGATGTTGATATCTTGACGAAGGCGCTCACCGGAAAATTGAATACCACGAGGGGGGCGGAGATGAGGTTCTGGACAATCACTGTTGAAGGTGCAGAAATGGTGCTCGGGACTGACGAGCTTGGTGGAAAGTGCTTCACTAAGTGGACGCATTTATTTTAGCGCAAAGTCTATTTTTAGACATGTGGAGCATGGTCTAGGAGTTGCGGGATGCTATTCTTGGATGATTGGTCAAGTTGGTAAAAATAGATGGACAACTATTTTTAGACATACGGAGTCGAAGTCTATTTTTTCTAGACCGCTCGTCTAAAAATAGGTCGGTCAAATATTATTAACCCTTAATAATATTTGGACTATAAACATTATCTTATCCTCTTGGAGCACTTCGATTCGAGCTACGGATGTGGCACATGCAGACGCGGAAGGAAATTCGAATTTCCTAAGGGTTAGTTGAGCTATTGCATGGTTGACTTCGGTTAGAACTCATGTGGCAAGAGTTTGGTGGAGTTGATGAGACGAGGTTGATGGAGTTGTGTTCGAGTTTAACTTAGTTGAACTAGTTGTATTTATTTTAACCGGCTAATACACTAGAGATGAGTGGTGTGAATTAATTATTAATTAATTCACTAATTATTAACTCATAAATTCAACTAAATAACACATCGGTTAACGGAGTGCATGGACGAGTTCGGTGGAGACCGATGTTAGAGGTGGGTGAAAAGGGTGGAGTCTACTATCGATTTGTGACTATAGTGTGCATGAGATTTTGCACAATCATTGGAGGAGATTGCCAATGAGGATTGTGCGATTAAAGCCAGAATTGAAATTCATTCACATCCATTCTCTCATCTTGGATTGCGCGATGAGGCGGACAAACGGTGGAGGAGTTTTGAACGCGTGACTTGTTCAGAAAGCCGAGCTAGTTTGTGTGTAACTTTTGAGACTAGATGCGAGTACTTGTGAGGAGTATTGTCTTGAGATTGTTACATGATTATTCTTCATTATAATATACGGATCAGTAGGGGGTTTTCAGTGTAAAGCTTTCCCCGATATACATCTTGTGTTATATGTGTTGAATTTCTATGTGTGCATGTGAATGTTTTCAATATGCGCTTGTTGATTGTTTTATTTCCGCATGTGATGATTAATGCGTAGAAGAGATTATGTGTTATGTATGAAGCTCAAATAGTATGTGACCGGGATAATCTCGGTGAATTATTTCAACATATTATTCAAATTTCTACCCATCCATACAAGATTGCCAAATTCTCTCCTAATGCGACAACAAGAGAGGTATGGATCTAATAGAGGTGTACTTGGAAATCGGAGCAAATGTCTCATCATAGACTTCTCCCTATTTGCAGGAGAATCCTCTAGCCACAAAACTCATCTCGTATTTTTCAATACTAAGATATGTAGCATGATTTATCTTGTAGATCCACATAGAGCCACATTTGACTTCCATTCATGCCTTGTAACAATTTCCCAAACATCATTCTTCATGATTTATTGATACTCCTCATTAATTGCTTCCTTCTACACCTAGTGACTAGCTTCTTCTTCATATATGGAAGGTTCTTCATGAATGAGATTTGTCATGAGATCTATGTTGAATATTGTAACTAGGTTCGGTCTTCATAATATATGTTTATTGTACTTATCAAAAGAATTGAAGAAAAATCATTTATATTATAATTTAAAATTTATTTTATTATTAAATGACTTAATAAATCATGGTTTTCATGCATGGGTCATATTTAGGATAAAGAACCCAATTTTGGACTTCTAGGTTAGTCATTACAAATTTATATTGATCCTTCTTGAGCTTTTGAATCACTGTAATTAGTTTTATTTTTTAATTAAAAATGGTTTAGAAGCCCTCCACATCAAGTTGGCCTTAAGCGAGATCAAGTTAGCCTCCAAAGGGACAAATTTTAACTCACATGAACCAATTCATTCGGAACGCTCCTTATCAATCCCGATTCGATATCTCTTTGCATCAAGGGAAAAAGTGTGAAGTGGAAGGAAGAGGAAAGAAAAGAGTGTGAGTTGGGTCTAGAAGCAAGAGGAAGAGAAAATTTTAAATTTTGGTCAAGATATTTGCATTTTGTGTTAGCTCTTGGGAGATCGAAGTCTTATAGTGTTTGATGTTGATGTTCTACTGAATTTTCTACCTAGTCAAAGTTGCTAGATGAAAATTTGTTGTTGTTGCTAGGTCGAAGATCTAGAGAGCTAACTTGGTGGAGGGAAAGTTTGGATCATGTCTAGGGTGAAGAGTGTCAAAAAATGCTATTTAAAAAGGAAGAATTATCTTCGAGAAGTGGGTTTTCCCCTTGAGGGGATTGTTCCCTAGTATAGTGCCTATATCTTGTGTCTCTTATTTTTTATGTACACACATAATATGGTAATTTCTTGATGAAATATAAAAATAATAAATAAGTAAAATAAGCCAACATACTCACAAGTAATTATAGAGATCTAAGAATCAAGCCACAATATAACTTCTTTGATTCTTCAACATGGTTCAGAGCTAAGGTTAGGAAGGATTGAAGATCACTTTGTTGGCATGGATTCCATCCTTGATGGACTACATAAGGATGGGTATCAACACTTTTGGAAGTTGGATCAATAATTTCATCCATTACTTATTCATTAAAGTCAAAAGTCAATGATTTTTGGTTTTCCCTTCTGAAATCTCTCCATGATGACAATGCATGGATGATTGATAGTGGAGCATCAAGGTACATGATAGGAGAAAGTAAACAATTGCATACACTAGCAAGGGAAGAATCTTCTCATGGGTGGAATTAGGTGACAACAAAAGCTATGTTGTGGCTTTGGGATGTTATCGTACAGAATTAGAAAGTGGATCAGTTTCACCTCAACACCATACTATATGTTCTAGGTTTGAAAGATAATTTTCTTTCTATTTCATTTGAAGATAAAGGATAAGAATGTTTTTAATGAAAAGTATTGGTCCTAGGAAAAAAATTCTAGTGACAAAGCTACGGTTAATGGAGTTCATGAAGGGATTGTATAGTTACTACACCATCTCCCTCGAGCTTTAGTTCATGTGGAAGTCCTATTGATACATGGCATAGAAGATATGGTCATCTACACTACAGTTTTAACTCTGTGGTGGTTAATGGCATCCCCAATATAAAGGAAGATCATGAAGGTGTGTAGAAGGATGTTCTTTGGGAAAGCATACAAGAAAGCCATTTCCAAATAGTGAATCTAGGGCAGAAAGAAATTTTGGACCTTATTCACTACGGTAATGAGCCCATGTCTAATAAATATCTTGGAGAGTCATATCTATTATGTGACTTTCATATATGATCATTCTAGAAGGACATGGATCTAAATTCTCAAGAAAAAGGATGAAGTATTTGAGAAATTCAAGAGGTTTCAAGCTGAAGTAGAAAAAGTATCACAAAAAGAAGATAAAGACTCTAAGATACAAAAATGGTTTTGGAATACACTTCCAAGGAACTAATTTCATATTATAAGGAAGAAGGAATTAAGAGAGTGACTCCATTGTTCCCTACTATCTCGAACAAAATGGAGTTGTTGAAAGAATGAATAGGTCTATTGAAGAAGGTTTTAAGACAATGCTCATCAGCGAGAGACCTGCAAAATTCTTATGGGGAGAAGCAGCCATGACAATCGTGTATATAAAAATAGAGCCCCCATATAAGTCTCGAAAATAACTCTTGAAGAAGAATTTACGGAAATAATACGAGGTTTGGATCACCTTAGAATCTTTGGAAGCCACTGCCTACATCCATGTTCCAAAGGACAAGAAAGAAGCTAGATTATACAAGAAGCGAAAAGGAATATTCATTGGATGTATTACGCTCCTCAAAGGAATATAAAAAATATACATCAAATAAAGAAGGCAAATCAAAGTAAGTAGAGATGTCATATTTGATGAGAGCCAAGCCTATAAGAAGTCCAAAGATATCCCCATAGATTAGATGACGAAGAATCTCCTATATTTGAAGAAGAAGAACCACACCATGAAGATCCTACTATAAATCAAGAAGAAGAAGGACCCAAGAGAAACTATTCCAAATTGTGATCATCCTGGCCACAAGGAAGGAAAAATTGGTTAAAATATACAATACAAGATGTTGAACAACATGAAGCTCCAATAGGAACCTTGGAGAAAATCAAAACAGAAAGATATAATCTAGCTATGTTGCATATATGAAGAAGCTAATTCAAGTTGAACCATCTACATTCGAAGGGGTTGTTCGATAATATTTTTTGGAAAAGGCGATGTAAGAAGAACATCAATCCATTATGAAGAATAGGGTTTGGTAAATCATTCCTAGACCTAGTGACAAATCAATTGTCACATCCAAATGGATCTACACAATCAAGCATGTTGTTGAAGGAAGCATAGACAAGTACGAGCATGGTTCGTTGCAAGGGCTTCTCTTAAAAGGAAGGAATATATTATGAAGAAACCTTTGCACCTACAACAAGGTATACCATTAAATATTTGGTTTCATTGGTTGCCTCAATGGGTTGGAATATCCATCAAATGGATGTGAATATTTCATTTCTAAATGGGAACATTGATGAGGAAGTATACATCAAACCCAAATTATTCGAAGTAAATAGCGAGGACTCTCATGTATACGAACTAAATAAATCCCTATATGGCTTGAAGCAATCTCTGGACATGGTACGCAGAATGGATGTATATTCTAAGAAATGGGTTCGCAGTCTGTAATCCAAATATCTACATCAAAGTCATGAATAGTGAGCCCTTACATTATTCTACTATATGTGGATAATCTATTCATCCTTTGATGTGGAGCAAATAATTGAAGAATGTAAGAAGATATTGGAAACCAAATTTGAGATAGAGTATCTAGGACTCATGCATTACTACCTGGGTCTCGAAGTATGGTAGAAACCTAGGGGTATACTTGGGGCAAGGAATGTACATCATCAATATGTTGCAGAAATTTGGAATTATGGACTCCAAGCCCATGACTACTCCTATGATCACCAAAATCAAGAAGTTACAAGGTTTTAAAGCTCAAGTCTCGTGGATCTGCCTCCTATCAACAATTTGTGGGCTCCCTAATGTGTCTGGTAAACCTTAGGACAAATATATGTTATGCGGTGAACACCCTTGGTCAATTTCATTTTGGAACCTCATCATGAACAACGGATATATGCCAAACACATATTAAGATATCTTTGTGGTACTATACACCCACTTGCCTAAAATACAAGAGTAAGGATTTCAATCTAATTGGCTTCTTAGATTCGGTAGGGTAGCGAGTGAGTTTGATGGAAGAAGTACTACCGGTGGATTCTTTAGCATGGCATCTAATATGGTATCATGGATGAGTACAAAGCAAGGCCTCGTTGTTGTAAGTAGTGTTGAAGTTGAATATGTAGCTGAAAGTGAAGTATGAAAGGAGGTTTTATGGTTAAGGAAGTGTCTTATAGACTTGTTAAGGATTTCTCTAAGTCCTACCTGTAATCAACTAAGATAATCAAAAATTTTGCATCAAGATGTATGGATATCTCGTGTTTCATTCTAGGACAAAGCACATCAACAATAAGTTCCACTTCATTAGGAACTTGGTACAAGATGGGGTCATAAAGGTAGGAGTATGTCTGACGGATGAACATGTAGGATATGATACTAACGAAGGCTCTTCCTAACAAGAAGTTTGAATATTTAAGAGACAATATTTGTCTAGGAATTATTTCTAATTGTATTGATGATAATATTTTGGAAGATATTTTGAGGCTTTGTGAGTGAAGCATTTCATGGAAAGACATCAGACGGGCACTTTATGTTGATGTACGGTAGGGAAGGTGGCATCGGGTGGATTTTCACCTTGTTCCCTAGGTTGGTGGTTAGTAATTGATATGATGGTACCTATAGAGCTTGAAATATTTAGTCCACCTTGTTCCCAATTAGATAGATTTCCTTGGTCGGGGAATCTAGTCCATGGCATTGTGGTGCCTAAACTATTGAATGACCAAATGGATATATTTCCTTAGTCGAGAATCTAGTCCATGGCATTGTGGTGACTGAAGTTCTTCATAGTTTCACATAGTTTGAGATATTCTCATTATGCATTATGAATACTTCCCTAGTTAGAGGAGTGTTGAAGATTGTAGTGGAGTTCGGTCTTGCATAATTTATATTTATTGTACTTATCAAAATAATTAAAGAAAAATGATTTATATTACCATTTGAAATTTTTTATTATTAAATCATGGGTTCATTCTTGGGTCATATTTAGTATAAGGTCCCCATTATGGACTTATAGGTTAGTCATTACGGATTTATATTGACCCTTCTTGGGCTTTGAATCATGTAATTAGGTTTATTTTTTAGTCAAAAATGGTTTTAAATCCCTCCACATCAAGTCGACCTTAAGGAGATCATGTTGTCCTCAAAGAGTGAAATTGAACTCACTTGAAGCCCATAAAAGCAAGGAGATTGAATTCATTTGGAGCATCACTTCTCAAGAAAATTCGATATCTACGCATCAAGGGGGAAAAAGTTTGAGGTGGAAGGAAGAGGGAAAAAAGAGTGAGAGTTGGGTCTAGAAGCAAGAGGAAGGAAAAAATCGAAATTTTGGTGAAGGAATCTCTACATTTCGTTCCCTCTCTTGCAAGATAAATCTTCTAGTGTTTGATGTTTTTGTTGTTCTTACGAATATTTTTCCTACTCAAATTTGTTGGAGGAAAAGTTGCTTTTGATATGATCGAAAGATGCGGAAAGATTATTTGGTGTGGAGGAAATTTTAGCTCATGTCTAGGGTGAAGAGTCTAAAAGAATACTATTGAAGAATAATTATATTGACTAGGTTTTCCTACGAGGGGGTTTTCACGGCATCGCTTTAAATTGTGTCTCTTGTTTTTAATATTCGCACAAACATAATATGGTAATTTCTTGATGAAATATAAATAATAAATAAGTAAAAGAATCTAACACACTCACAAGTAATTATAAATATTAAAGAATCAAACCCTAATATAATTTTATTTGATTCTTCAACAATATACATAATTGGTGAACCTCTTAGGCTTCTTTACTTCTCTAGATGTGCCATCAAGAGTTGCATGTCTTTCCTAATCTTCCAATATGGATCTAAGCCATGTTGGTATCTTCTTGATCTGCGGAACTATAAATATATGTTGGATCTTGAGGCCCTTCGATCCCTCTTGGTACATTACGCAGAACTTGAATGCTCCTCTCTTGAAGACTGCTACTTTACTTCATCCAAGGAATCTATGGAGACTTCCTTAGACCTAAAATATGTGATCCGGTGGATATTAGTGCTCACTGCCTATTCCCGCCAGGGCCCCACCATTGTCTCTTTCAATTTTCGGTTTCGGCACAACTTACTATTTTTTAGCGATTTTTCGGGTCACGAACTTCCCGTTTTGAGGCCTAGCGACATTTTGGAAAACGGACATCAACATGGGTCCATGGACCAATGCTTGTTCAAAATTTGTAGTCCTCGAGATAGATATTTCTAACGAGTTGTGGTACGCGTCAGAAAGCCGGAGAGATCGTATGCCAAGGTTACGCCCACAGGGTTGAAACACCAATTTACCCAAACGAGGCCCATAGTTTTGGTGCTTTGTCTCCTAGGGTTAGGGTTTTGAACATTTAGGATTTCCCATTGTTTCTAAATAATAAATATGTTGGAAATATGATGCGGTGTTGTCCTTGATGGCAACCCACTTGATAAAGATGATGGCAACCTACTTGATGAAGTTGTCCCTGATGGAATATGTCTTGATGAACTTGTTAAATGATATAGAAATCGATGTATATACAATGAGTACGAAGGTAATGATGGAAGGAATGTTAGTATGAGCTATAACATGATAGAAAAGAGTATGTCTCAAGGCATACGCGGATTTGTCTGAACAAAGTAGCGTATGCACCCGAGAAATAACGTACCAAGTCGCGTGTGGGAAAAAAAGCTAGCTCTAAATATGTAAGCAAATTAACCACCATGGTATTGACCCATTGTATTGATTAATGATTCGTCTCTATGACCCCATCCCAGAATACCATCGAAAGTAATGTGGTTTTGGCTCATGGTATTGATAAAGGTAAAACCTATATGAGAAAGAAATTCATTGTGCAAATGTGTGCAAGAAGTTTGAGCTTGAATGAATACTTCTCTGCGAAGCATATGCGAATGGAAAGGGTTACGAGTTGAATGAAATATACGAATGTATGATGCACCAATGAAGAAATGATGAAGAAAGGGGAATCTAGATCTGGAGAATGTATTTGTATACGCTAGATGTTTGTGGAATGATTAGATACGAGATGAGCGAACATCTCTGTACGAAGTAAAGGTAAAAATACGGTGATGTATACTGACCCAGAAGAATTGCAATGACCTAAATGTACGAAGAACTATCGCTAGTTCGCGGCGTAGAGTAAGCGCGTATATACGCGGAGTTTCTTTGAAGAAGCGCGTATGGGCGGTAAAATTAGCTTTGTAATATGTACGGTATGCGGTATCGGTGAAAGGAAACGCGTATGAAAAAATAGGGTTTTACGAGAAGTTTGTGGTATGAGATGTTTGATACATTGCATTGATTCTTGCTATGCGGTGATTTATAAGTATCGATTTGATGTATGATTGAGCTTAAATGTGTGGAGTGGGTCCGATGCGAAAATATGATGAAAAGTGGCACCGCAGGATTTGTGCTCTAAAGAAAGCTTTTGGATCCGGTGTGAAAATTGATGAAAGCCGTGGTCCCGCCAGTGGTCTTTGAGGGTTGTAGCCTTCGGTCGGGGGTTGTAGCTCCCTTCCGAGTGAGGCTGGTAAATGGCGGGGGTCGTAGCTCCCCTTCCAAGAGAGGGTCAGTAGCGAGAAGCGAGGGGTCGTAGCTCCCTTCCGGAGAGGGTTTGGTAAATGAGCGCGGTGGGTTTTGCATGCGAGTATGAGTCTGCACCGGTACATAAGTTGTAAGATGTTTTCTTTATAATAAAATATTAATTTGAACAACGACGGCGGTGGTTTCTCCCAAACTTGGGTTTCCACCTAAAATCCTGGTGTTCATGTGTGGTCCGCTTATGTGTGATGATTTATTCTGTTATTACTACACATATACCCATTGCTATATAAACATACGATGAATGGTCGTACGGGGATATAAGTAAAGAACTAATTGCATATTAAGATCTCTGTACATACGCGAGTTTAGTAAAGGGTATCCGCGTATATACGCGAGTACGGTGAAGTAAAGTAGCGTATGGGTTTTAGAACGCAGAAAAAGTAAAAAAATTTGAGTATGCCTAATCAAGTTCCCCCCCCCCCCCTCTTTTAGTGTTTTTTCCCAACAATTGGTATCAAAGCAGGTCATACCGAAGCTTGATCGCTTGAGAGATCCCGTCGCAATGGGAAGGAAGTAAAGAAGGCTACGAAAAGGAGATATCTCAAAAAACATGTGCGTGACGAAGAAGATAAATAAGGTATTGATAGTTGTTATTATGATTTAACTGGTGCAATGATAAAGATAGTGAAAGGAATGCTATGGATCTAGAAGAAACTCTCACGATCAAAGTTGAAGAAAAACAAAGATCACTTAAAGAGAAAGATTCTATCTACGAGGTGATCTCCGGAGAATGAAAGAACGGGATAAACGAGTATCAAGGGTTGTACGATGAAGTAACCAACTACGGTGAAAGACTTGAAGCCAGAACTCAACGCTCACAAAATAAATACGGAAGAATCAAATAAGAAGAATGAAAGACTTGAAGCGAGGAAATCATCTCTACGAAAGCGGATCTCAAAGCATCGAATAAGGAGCATGAAGAACTTCTACCTAGCATTTGAAGAACGAAAAATGGGTTGAAAGAGGAAATCTTGAAACTGAATGATCAAGTAGAGAAGGAAGAAGGGTTGAAGAAAGTATGAAGAAGCAATGCCAAAGCTTGGAGGTTGAGGTAAATATTCTCAAAGGTAAATTAGAAGAAAAAGATAAATTGTTGAGGGTTTTCAAGATAGTACTAAGATGGACAATATTCTTGGTAGTCAAGGTCTCCCTCTATCAAACTTGGTCTCGGTTTTCTTGAAGCAGTTCTGAGAGATTCTAGTTCACAAGGAGGTGCTAAAGAATCACAAGGGAAATCAATGCAAAATGCGATGTTGAGAAAGAAACAAGAAATTCGACCGACAATCACTGAATTCTCAAAGGAAATCATTCAATAATGTTGAATACTTTAAATGTCATAATCATGGACATGTTGTAGCCAATTGCGAAGACGATTGTTTGACCACAAACAAACGGATCCTACATAGAAAAGGTACTCTAGTTTCTTCAAGGGATATTGTTTTTCATGTAACAAGTATGGACATAAAGCGGCTGATTGCAAAAGAAGGAAGATTAGAAATACTCATTGTAGTTCTTATGCTTATTTCTTTGGACACATGAGATATTATTCTTGTAATAAGTATGGACATGTAGAAAAAGAATGCGGAGTTGAACAGATGTAGAGAAAGTGGACAATTTCCCATTTCAATTAGAAAGTTCGGTAAATTTGGAAAAAAGAAGGAGGACCGGTCGAGAAACGTAGGGAATATTGACCCTCTGCCGATCCGCCGACAGAAGCCTACTTCTCTTAATGACTGCAGAAGTGATGTGAGATACATTGTGGAGCTTAGTAATGTGTACGTCAAGGGGGAGCGATGTGTGATTCTCATGGTTGATTTGGAAAAATACGGTTGCAGTTATTGCGTGAGCATACGACATCAGAAAGACGAACTACGGGGAAGGACAAATTCGGGGGAGGTGGAGGGAATGTGAAATTTTCTATAATTCACTTTCCATGCGCGGGTTCGGTGAACTAAAGCCGCGTATGCATGCGATTTCCAACAAGCACGATCGCGTACATTGATAAGAGAGAATTGGGATGATAGTGAAGATCAAGAGCGAGAGGTTCAAGGAGCATCGTTCCGGCGCTAATGATTGTCTCATTAGCATTAATCCCAGTTTATACTCATGCTAATGAAATGATACATGGTTTCTTATGTTGAAGATTATGGATGAGCCCGGATTGCTTATTTGATGAAGAATATCTTTTGGATATGATGGAAGTCTTATGATTCGGAGATGGGACAGATCATGCAAAGATTGTTGCGCATTGACTTGTTGTTAAAAGTATTCGGATTGCCTGGTGGGAGCCTTGGACATATGGAAAGGATGTTTGGATGCACATTTTCGAGCACTAGTGTGCAGGTATAATGCATTGTTGGCATTATGATGATTAGGAAATATGATCTCTCTCTTGAGGTCTTTACGGTATTGGTCATAAAAATTCATACTTGTAATTTGATAAAAAGGTCTTGTTGAGACCCATGATGTAAAATTGTAATATTCATTCATGTAAGGACTTGTCCAAATTTGTAAACCCACTTGGTTGGGTAGGCGGGTCAAATTTGTAAACCCACTTGGTTGGGTAGTTGAGTTGAGATGTGTAAACCCACTTGGTTGGGTATTTGAGTCTCATATGTAAATCCACTTGGATGGATCTTTGATGTAAGTATGAGTCATTGGTGATAGGAAGGTCCTTGGGGTCATGTACTTCATTGAAAAATATGTTTGTAGGTTAGAGCGCAGACTCGGGAGGAGCATGGTCACTTGATTGTACATCAAATGTGAAGCAGCTTCCTTCTACAAGAGGAGGAAAAAACCTTGTGTTGGTTTTGAGTCCATGTACCCTTGATGTCAAAGGGAGAGTGACATGGTGTTTGAATAAAGAAAAAGAATGGTGTCAAGAGTGACATGGTGTCATTGTATTCTTAATGTGTCTATGTTGTGGTGATCAAACACCATCGTGGTTGCCATCAAGTCCAAAGGGGGGATATTGTTGGAAATATGATGTTGAGTGTTGTCCTTGATAGCAACCCACTTGATAAAGATGATGGCAACCTACTTGATGAAGTTGTCACACGATGGAATATGTCTTGATGAACTTGTTAAATGATGTAAATCTGATGTATATACAATGAGTACAGAAGGTAATGATGGAAGGAATGTCGGTATGAGCTAGAACATGATGAAAATAGTATGTCTTAAGGCATACACGGATTTATCTAGACAAAGTAGCGTATGCACGGAAATAACGTGCCAAGTCGCGTACGGGAAAAAGTGCTATAAATATGTAAAACCGGGGGTAACCACCATGGTATTGACCCATTGTATTGAGTAATGATTCATCTATGTGACCCCGTCCGAAATACCATCGAAAGTAATGTGGTTTTGGCTCATGGTATTGATAAAGGGTAAATATATATAAGGAGAAGAAATTCATTGTGCGAATGTGTGCAAGAAGTTTGAGCTTGAATGAATACTTCTCTGCGAAGCATATACGAATGGAAGGTTACGAGTTGAATGAAAGATGCGAATGTATGATGCACCAATGAAGAAATGATGAAGAAGGAATCGAGATGCAGAATGTATTTGTATATCTGTACTAGATGTTTATGGAATGATTAGATCTGAGATGATGAACATCTATACGAAGTAAAGGGTAAAATAAAGGTAGTGTATCTATTATGAAGGTGCAATGACCTAAATGTACGAAAGACTATACGCTAGTTCGCCGTAGGTAAGCACGTATATACGTGGGTTTGCGAAGAAAGTGCATATGGGCGATGGAAATTAGCTGCGCGGTATGTACGGAAGTATACGCGGTATCGGTGAAGGAAAGCGCGTGTGAAAAACTAGGGTTTTTCTGTTGTGGTATGAGATGTGATGCATTAGGCAGTTCTTGCTATCTTGTTGATGAAGTTATAGTATCGGTTTGATGTATGATTTGAGCTTAAATGTGTGGAGTGGGTCCGATTACGAAAATATGATGAAAAGTGGCACATGAAGTTGTGCTCTAAAGAAAGCTTTTGGATCCGGTGTGAAAATTGATGAAACATGGTCCATGATAGTGCTGAGGGTTGTAGCCTTCGGTCGGGGAGTTTGTAGCTCCCTTCCGGTGAGGCTAGTAAATGAGAAGCGGTCGTAGCTCCCTTCCGAGAGAGGTTTGGTAAATGAGAGCGAGGGGGTCGTGGCTCCCCGCTCGGGGGAGAGAGGTGGTAAATGGCGGGGTGGGTGCTGCGTACTAGTATGAGTACACGCCGGTACATAAGTTTATGTGCAAAGATGTTTTATTTTATAATAAAATATTGAAGGGTGAACAACGAGCGATGGTGGTTTCTCCCGACTTGGGTTTCCACCTAAAATCCTGGTGTTCATGTGTGATGCGTATGTGTGATGATTTGTTATTATTCATATCATTGCTATATAAACATACGATGAATGAATAAATGCAAGGATCCGTGAACTAATTGCATATTAAGATCTCGTACATACGCGAGTTTAGTAAAGGGTATCCGCGTATACGCGAGTACGTGTAAGTAAAGTAGCGTATGGGTTTTGGGGCATGAAAAGTAAAAAAGTTTTGAGTATGCCCTAAATCTTGATTCACCCCCCCCTCTAGGTATTTTTCCCAACAAAATAGGCCCTCGAGCCTCATTGTAACTCGGTTCGAAGCTATAAATGCCACATCTCTTCTCGGAGATAGCTACCAACGCCCTAGCTAGTTTTATTTCCATGCTGTCTATAAGCAAATTTGGATTTCTTTGATATTAATGGAAATGAAAGTGTTATTCTGTTGCATCTTTGTATTTATGGTTATATGTTTATTATATTGAATTCTTGCATCGTCAGGATGAGTGGTATCGAGCTGATGCCTTTTTCTCGTGTTCTTTGCATGTCTGAAATTACAATTGTAAGGGTTAGGGCTCAATGCGGTGGAACCTTTGTAAGGTCAGCCTCGCGAGCCACGACGGACGCCCCGCAGGATGAAAAGAAAGATGAGGAGCGAGGATATCCTATCAATGTTACTCGAGAGGCCCTCGAAAAACAAAGGAACGCGATGATGGATAACGCCGAATCCTTCAATAGATGCCCATCGGCCCAGCATGCACGTCACGCAGCCACTGCGGAGGTCGACTCCTTTTAAGGTACAAGTAAATTTTGACATTCCCATATTTGAGGGTAAAATAGATGCGGATGCCATAGATAGATGGTTGAATCTATTAGAAGGATATTTCTCGGTTCGCAGTGTTTAAGAGCAAGGAGAAGATTATTTTTTCACTCCTCCGTGCCCCCATGTCAGGGCGGGTGGAAACCTTGTGAGAAAAAGGATGAGACGAACCCTCTCTTGTTCTCGATCGTACCCACTTGGAATTCTTTCCGAGATGCCACCGGAGACAATACTGTCTCGTGCGGAGCTATGAGGAAAAATACATACAATGAACCACATTTGCGACAACAAAGGACCAAGATGTGCATGAGCTGAAAGCGAAATCCTATTCCATACTATGCACCAAGTTGGGTATCAAAGATTCGAGAAACATATGGTGCTAAAGTATTGAGTTTAACGAATACATTCGGGGAGAAATGGGTTCCTCGACGTCTCCTCGCTTGATACCCAACATCTTCGAAGTGTCTTAAAGATTGAGCGGAAATTCAAGCGAGAAGAAGCGAGACTTTGGATCTGCGAATCAAAAGCAAGGGAAAGGGTGCTCCCAAACCACGGAGAACAAAGGACGAGAGCCAAGGCATGCCGACTCATGACAACTGTCGAAGCCACAGAAAGCAAAGAACAACACCGCAAAGCCAAAGAAGGACATGAAAATACGTGTGAGGTTCCATAAGAGCTCCACTCACAACACAAATGAGTGTTGGGCCAAGCGATGCTGGTGGCCGAGATGAGAGCTTCGAGTTAGATGCATGCTCCAAATTTGAATCGGAACCTAACAAGAGAATGAAAAAACAGTTATTGACGCGGAGCCTAATGCCCACTTTGTTGCCACTACGAAGATCCGAAGGAGGGGAAGCCGGAAGATCCAAAGGAGGAGGAATGTCTCTTCCCGCCAGGATGTGGGTAAAGGGCTCCCAGGTATGGTTTGTCAGCAATGGAGCCAAAATAACCTCATTTCGGCCAGGCATGAGAAGCGGTTGGGCTTGTTGACACAGCCTCACCACATCCATGTACACCATTGGGTGAAAGCACGAGGACGAGGTCTCGCGTCGGCCCGGCGGTGCGCCTTCCTATAGCATCGAAGCCCTTCACGGATGAGGTATTGTCGCAGCGTTGCTCCTATTGATGTTTCTAATGTGTTAATGAGACAACCATACTTGTAGAACGTCATGTTGTGTATGAGTCTCGGCCTGCTGTTGTTGTTACTTTGGAAGTGGTTACGGAATGCAGTGCCTCCTACGCTGCTCTCTTTGATTTGCGCAAAACAATATAGTAAGCTCATTTTAAACCGAAATTTGTTTTCACCGATGATCCACCCCCGGGGCAAGAAAGAAGCGCGGCCCGACCTCCGGACGGGGGCTCCCTGCGCACGACAACAACAAATGAATAAGGTTGTGGAGGGAATACGGAGACATCTTCACCTCACCCTCGGGGGTTCCCTGCGCAACGTACGGTCAAGCACCAGGACAGTGCGACCCCCGGTGCACCGCTGCCCAATGGACCGATCTATCGACGCTCTATTCTATAGAATGATGAAATCAAGGCGGTTATGAGCTGCGAGAAAGGTCACATCCGACCAAGTTCATCACCCTGTGGAGCCCGATCGTGTTGGTACGGAAGGATGGGACGTGGAGACTGCGCGTGACTATCGAAGGCGGCTGAGAACAAGATCACCTTCGGGAATAGGTACCCGATCCCATGGATTGATGACCTTGGACCAACTCAAAGAGTGAAAGGTATTTTAGCAAGATCGATTTGAAGTACGGTAGCCACCAAGTATGAATTGAACTCTTCGATGTCGAGCGGCTTCAAAGCCAGGAAGGCCTTTTCGAATAGTGGTCATCCTTTCGGTTGACGAATGCTCATAACTGTGAGGATGATGGACGACATCTTGCGGACATTCACCAACTCATTTGTAGTGGTGTGCTTGGATGACATTCATAATCTTCAATAGGCTTGTAGAGAGAGCACCTTCACCACATCCGTGAGTCCTCAGGAACATTGAGGCAACACAAGTTGTGTGCCAATTTGGAGAAAAGCACACTTTGGCATGACCCGAGGTTCAATATACGGGATACATTATTGATGAAATGGGGGTGCATGTGGATCAGCAAGATCCCAGTCATTCGGGATTGGCATTGTACTTATAACGAGCTTCTGACTTTGGGTCTTGCTAATTTTACCCATAGGTTCATGTTGGGATTCTCTCATATCACTTGTGAGTCAAGTCACCAAGGAGGGAGCGAGATAAAAATTCTTTTGGTCGGAACACTCAACGAGCGTTCACGAGAATTGAAAAATCGCCTCGTGCCTTTAATGCTCACGATACCCGGACTTTGTTAACCATTTTAGATTGAGACAAATACCTCGACTATGATATTGGGGCGGTTCTTGTAACGGGGACATCTAGTGGCATATCACGGTGAGACATTGTCGACACGGTTCGCAAGTATCCACTTATGACAAAGAAATATATTCCATTGTGCCGACATGAAGCAATGGAAGCATTACATTTGGGGAAGGACAATCATCCACACAAACCACCGGCCCTATACGGTTCATACGGACACAAGGAAGTTGTAGAGTGATCACCATCGGTGTTCCACATATACGCAACGATTTCATTGAACATCAAGTACAAGGGTAGCACCAATAATGTTGTTGCCTCGGCCAACCACCGATCGTGGTGCTCACCCCCGTTCTCAACTCTTGTGGGCACGAGACTTCTTGTTAACCGCTTCTCTCGAGAGCGACCAGTACCCACACTTACAAGGGTACTCTTGGGGATATGCACATTCCAAATTTTCACCTCAAAGATGCACTTTTATGTCACGGGACACCTTTGTGTTCCTTCAAGCGAGCATGCCAAGATGATATGGGAAGCACACTACGGTCGAGTCGGCGGGCATTTCGAAGTTGAAAATCGTAGGCATGCTACGGAAAGTGTTCTATTGGCCGAACCTTCAAAAGGATGTCAAGAAGCACATCGAGATCTTGTAACTGCTGTGCCATTGCCAAATCGACCATCAAGCAAGGCCTATATACTCTTCTACCCCTAGTCGACCTTCGGAATCCATCTCCATGGATTACATGTCGAACACCTTCTACTAAGAATGGAAATGACTATGTTTTCGTCGGTCGTCGATAGATTCTTGTGAAGATGGCCATTATGGCGGCTTGCGAAATATCATGGCGACCCGCGTAAACTCTTCCTTGAGCGAGTGTGGGTGCACTTTGGGATCCCATGGGTCTGTCATATCGGATCGTGATAACGGTTCCTCGGCCCATTTGGTCCGGCCTGCGGTCGTGCGCTGTGGACACCAAGCTCACCAAGTCCTGACTTTCCATCCCCAAACGAGATGGCCGGACGGTCGTCAACGAATGATTGTGCATTACTGCGCATGTGCAATTCAAAGCATCCACGCACATGGGTTAAAGAGCCTCCCCTATGTACAACATAGTTATAACCGGGCTCTCCACATTTCCAATCGGCCATAGCCCCTTTCGAGTGGGCCCAGGATTCGACCACTATGTCCCATTGATGTAACCATGCCATTTGTGGCTACTCGAGCCGATTCGGGTCATGTACGATTTGAAGTCGACAAAGAAAATAGCTTCATCGAGCACATTCAACACATCCGCCAATAGGTTCATGACATATTGAATGAACGATGCTAAGTACAAGCAATTCCATGATCAACACCGGGTTCCACACAACTTCCGGGTGGGCGACAATGTGGCTGCATTGCGGAAGGAGCGCCTCACTGGACTTCCCCCACCGCAAGCTTCGCCCACTCCGATACGGGCCGTACACCATCATCAAGGCTATTGAACAATGCCTTACAAAACTCCCAGAAATAATTTCAACATTCTGATGCACCCAATATTCATTGTGGACCACCTTTGTCGTAATTCCCACCTCTCTTTGGTTCTCTGACGGTAACGAACGACTCACACCAATAGAGCGACTAAACCCGGACTGCATGGGTGCACCACCACGAATTGTCATGGACATAAAAATCAAGAGCACTCACAACGAGAAGATCCAATTGTATCGGGTTGTCAAAAGTGGCAACTCTGTGAGCCAAGAAGTGGTTCACCGGGGACCAAGTTCGGTAGAAATTTCCTCATCTCATGGAGGAACTTAACGCAATGGGGACCATTGCTTCTAAAAGGGGAGGAATGATCCGGAGGTGGATATTGGTGGTCACCTACCTATTCCACTTGGGGCCCCACCATTGTCTCTTGGTTTTCGGTTTTCGGCACAACTTACTATTTTTAACGGTTTTCGGAGTCCTGGCAGACTTGGAGCCGTTTTGAGGCCCTAAACAACGTTTTTTAAAACGAGAGAGCAACATGGGTCCATGGACCGATGTTTCTTGGTCAAAATTTGTGGTCCTCGAGATAGATATTTCTAACGAGGTGGTATGTGTCAAATGGAGATCGTGTGCAAAGTCACGCCTGAGGAAGTTGAAACACCAATTTACCCAAACGGGGCCCATAGTTTTGAGCGCTTCATCTCCTAGGGTTGAGTTTTGGTTGTTTAGGATTTCCCATTGTTTCTAAATAATAAATAGGCCGCGAGCCTCATTGTAACTCGGTTCGAGAGGCATAGCCACAACATCTCTTCTCGGAGAGATAGCTACAAGTGCCTAGCTAGTTTATTTCCATTATGTACGTAAGCAAATTTCGGTTCTTTGATATTAATGAAATGAAGTGTTATTTCCATCTTTGTATTTATGGTTATATGTTTATTCTTTTGCGTTCACACGCATAAATCCGGATCAATATGATAGTTTATCATCGAAGGTGACATCTCGGCTTGACCTTTTGGCGACCTCGGTGACAAATTCCAATCACGGAATACATTCCTCTTTTCGAGAGGACCAATTTTAAATATTGAAAAGTACAATTTGGACAAATAAAGATTTATTTTTGAATTAAATCCCATACATGGACATTTGATCGAGTTGGCCTAAATCAAATTGGACACCATTGGAAGGCTATAAATACAAGTGACCTCAACCTCATTTGGACATATTCATGAGACATTTTTTTCTATTATCTTCCTTGGTTTTGGCTCACACGAGGTCTAAGAAAAGGAAAGTTCACCAAGATTAACTCTCCACAAGGCCGAAATTAGGGTCTAAAGCTCACATTATTACAGGGATTTGGTTCCCGATCACGAGCATGCAACGAGAAATTATTGACTATAGTTTTAGGAATATAGACCTATGCACAAATTTGAAAGGTTTCGACGCATGCATACTCTCCATGCAGTGAGACCTAGGGTTTGAAATTTTCATTTCTTGAAGTTTTGCTAGTTGACCACAGTTATTGATCGTTGATCCTGGAGCACGAATCATGGTTTTTGAGTATTTTTATTGTTGAGCTCATCTCATGGATGTCATTTATTTGATTTTGTTAAATAGTTTTATGATTGAAGATATGGATCATTGTACTCTCTGTTGTGTTGAATCATTTAATGACAATCTAATAAGAATAAGAATTTGAAATGGTTTTTCCCATAGTGGGTTTTCTGGTCTGCGGCCAATCCTGGTGTCTCTATGTGTGGATGTTTTATTTCTCTGTTCCTTTATGTTTCACTACCTTGATGATTATATTTTCCTTTCTATATAGTTGTATATATGATGCAAATATGAATAATGTTACGATGTTGTGGGGTGAATTTAATATGACGTGAAATTCAATTATAACAGCAAAGAACAATATAGACCTAAGGAAAAATTAACATGGTATCGAGTTGAGGTGAAGAAAAGTTGTTGGATATCACCCCTATGAAGACACCTTTTATGGGAAGAAAGAGAAAGATCGAGAAGTCCTAAAATAATACTAATGTTTGAAGGAAACCCTAGGAAATTTGGTTATTGGGGTTTTGTGGATATTATGAGGTTAGGAATTGGAAGAAACCTAGAATTATGACAAAAAAAGTTTGAGATGAAATCTAGAAAACCCTGTATCATGATCAATGTAAGACGTTCAAAAACTTGTGAAAAGTTTGATGTAGCCCTAGATGGGATAGTCTCGATTAGACCTTGGTTATTGATATATTGAAGGTGAAAAGTTACATGGACAATGGGAAATCACATGTCTTAGAAGGTTAGTTCAAGAGGAGATCATCACCTCTCATTGAAGATAAGTACTTTTCTATTCATGTTACTCCTTTATGCTCTTTACTTTTTTCTAGATTTAGCCAGTTTGATCATTGGATATACTTATTGCATGTATATTAGAGTATTTGGATACTTTTAACCTCTGAATGATATGCTGAAAAGAATATCCCTCTTGAGGGGATCATCTAATGTGCAGAAAAAGCTAGTGCAAGAAAGAAATAGTGGAAAGTTGAATAAGTGCTACAACTACACCAGCAAATATGTGATACAAGTTTAAAGATATGCATACTATAGGGTATGTAAACTACAATATTGGATGGCAAGGTAAGCTTTAGAGTATGAAAAGTATATGAAAATAAGTTAGAAGATACATGTGATATATATTGGTGTTCTTGATATTTGAAAATCCTCTATCATTATATACATGATGGATTCCATATATGAGGCTAGCACATTATTTTTTGTATATGGTAGCTTGATGCTATTATTAATGTGATAATCATGATGAAAGTGTGAAAAAAAGGTTGATACTCTTACTAAGTTGGTAGGGTTTGACTTGATGATATGACCAGTCCTTGAAGTATGAAGATACTCTTATGACACTAACCCTTGTTATATGTTTGATGACATGATGGTGACTTGTTATGATATAAGAATCTAATATAGTTTGTGATGTAGGTTTTGTTTGTGTATATATTATGATAGACGGATTAATGGTGATGATTAAAGAGGCTTCTCATTCAAAGGGAGAAACACTTCATTAGATTTTAACACCCTAGTATGACTATTGAAGGAAGGATTCTGGACATTGAATAAACATGAAGTTTTGAAAAGGTTTTGGAAAGTTGATTTAATAGAGAAAGATTTCTCTAGTTTAGCTACAACCATTGGGAGAAAAGCTTAAGAGTGTGGTTATATGCCTCATAACCACACGAGAATAAGAACTATGGGTGAGATTGTTTTGTGGGTCACAAAATTTAAAGTATTAGGCACAAGATTAGGAGCACACCGGGAGTATTTCATACCTACATACATACGGTAGATGATGGAATTTCTATGGTAGGTTTCTAAGAAAGCATTATATGGTTTGTATCGAGTTGCTGGATAGTGGATTCACACTGACTTGCAAAGTAGTACCAATCTAAACCTCTAAGTTAATCCAAGGTGTGCTGTGATTTTTGTTTTATATGTTGATGATTTATTTTTGATGGGTAGTTATTATACGGTAGTCAAAGCGTAAGAGAGGCCTTCATTGAGTACGAGATGAAAGATATTAAGGAGATGAGTCTACATGGATATGGCAGTAATTGGAAATGCACATTTGGTACATTTTTGCTAGCATGGATAGCTATAGGGTAGTACGGTTGAGGAAGCTCTTTGGGGGTTATTTGAGGAGGTCCTGGGCTTACTGCGGTGATATATTGTGACAATAAGAGTGGGATCATCCTGGCGGAGAATATGTTGATTTTTGGGTAGCATCGGTTGTTCTCTAACTCCAAATATTTGTGGAGGGGCTAGAACACATGAGATCTCCAATACCTAGAAATTGTTTGGAAAATTCCACGAGAGCAGTTGTTCAAATAATTAATTATTTAATGGAGACCCTCGGTCTAACTTGGGAAATTCAATAATTAAAGAGTGAATTAATTTAAACATGTGGGTGAGAATATTCTAAGTGAAAAGGATCAAGTCTTTTCTAATCTTAGCCATTAGATTAGATATTATATCACGATCGTTGATTCGTCCGTTTGGAAAAGTGTTAAAGGAAGGCTTAGGTTTAGTTAGAGAACACACAGTAGTAACCGCAGGCTACGTCGAAATTCTAGGGCGCATTTTTCTCGGGTGCCGAGTGACTTGCGATGCGACGAGGGTAGTTTAGCGGTGGGATTTTTGGTGCGAGGCCAAAAATATAATAACGAGCGGATCCATACCGAAGAGGGCGGTACATTCCGGGGAGGAGTGACGTAGAGCCGAAGGGCTCACACGAGAGGATGTAGAGCCGGAAAATGTTGTTGTGATCACTCGGTGAGAAGTGTTGGAGTTCAATGGGCCAAATAGGGCTTGTATTCAACATATTGAGAAGGGTGATGCATCCATCTTTGAAGGGTGACGCATCCACCTTTGAAGGGTGACGCGTGTTGTGCTGTAGGAACTTGTGGCGTTCTTCATCCTCGATTTCGAATCATCCATATTATGTGTCTCACAGAGATAGAGGTACTTACAGGATTTTCTCTTGTTAATTAAACCACTACGGTACCCTAGTTTGTATTCGGCCATAATAATAAAACCCTCAAGTTTTTTCATCGGTTTTCTGCATTGGGTTTTTTCGGGGACATTTGTCCCAAAAATATTGTGTGTCCTTTGTCGAATGTGCTTAATTCTTCGGTACTTGATAAGTATGTATGTGTAGAATAATAATTAAACCAAATTTGTACGTTAGAATTTTAATTAGGTTAAAATTTTCCATCGTCGAGTTATTGCGGTTAGGGAGATCCAAGCCATCGATGAAGAGGCGAAGTTTTGTTGTGGGAAGGTGTTTTGTGACATCACAAATCCGGAGGAGGGCGATGCAACACCCGAGAGGACGACGCCAGGACCCAAGATGGGTGACACGAACTTTGTCCTGACTCATTCGAGCTCACGGACTAGAGGGGTGATGCGAGCCGGTCTAGCTCACAAAAGGTTGACGTGGGCTCACGTGCCCAAGAGGGTGACAAAGTACGAGAGGGACGTAACGTTTTGCCGGTTGTCTTTCAGATGGAAGTGCACTTTTGTTCTTAGAGATTCTTTGGTGGGGCATTGTTTTTGTCGGTGTAGAAATAGGTGTCTAGGAGGGTTGAAAGAGTGGGGGAAACAATTCCCCTTAGCGAGCTTTCTCACCAAAAGTATGAAGATACGATCGGCGGAGTGTTTGGAGAGGGTAATTCGATGGTAGTTGGTGGAGGATTTCCGGGAGAGGGAAGTCACTTGTCGAGAGGGAGTGTATTCTCTATAGGGTTTCTATCACACCAAAAAACCCATATTTGGTCTCTTGCGAGAGTCACGGTAGAAGAAAAGGGAGAGAGTATCTTGTTTTTGACATCTTTTAAGTAGATATGAGCACACATGGATTGAGGATTAGGACGGTTAGATCGATCATCCAAATTCATCATGCGGAAGGCCATAATCCTGACAATCATTGATGAGTATCGTATCAAATATCATGATGAGAAGGTTGTAGTTGTTCATGTTGATGGTCTGGTAGTATGAGGAAGCGCGAGCAACGGGTAGAACTTGATTGTGGACGGGGTCGAGGATCATGTGGTCCTGGTGCTGAAAGGAACATAGCAAATGACATATGGATGATGTTGATTACATTGTATCAAGGTATTTCTATCCGAGAGAAGAATGCTTCTAGAAAACATCTTCGACTATTTGAGATGCATAAGGGAGAGAATTGACTCCTTCGTCATAAGGTTGAAGGCGATCCATGATCGATTGACGCCACGGGGGCCACTCTGATGAAGGGATTATGGTGAGAACTTCTCTAAATGTGGTTTACGATGAGTGGGAAAATTTTGTCCAAGGCATCTTGACGAAAGATCTCAAAATTAGGAAAACATGTGGGAGCTATTCGATAAGAAAGGTCCAAAGATGTCCAAGATGGACAACGACAACGGAGGATCCGTCAGAAGGAGGAGGAGGAAGATGTGGTACATCGTATAAGGGACAACGGGGACATTAGCGGAAGAAGAAGAAAGACCATTCAAAGGTTCGGTGCTTCGGATGTGGTGAATTAAGACATTTCTCCAATACTTTTTCCTTTGAGGAAGAAGGCAAGGAAGATTAGGATTGAAGGTTGCAACAACCAAGGGTAATGATGGGAGTGATGACGATGTGGCTATGAGTGCTCATGTACCTCGAGAGAAGAGGTGGGGTGACATATATCTGTAGATTGAGCTAAAAATAGCATTGTGAGGCGAGGATCCTTGAGGTTCCCAAAATCTTGGATCACATACGAGCTACGGGAGCCCTTAATTACGGTGGCGGGATGAGCTGGAGGTCGGAAGGTTCGGTCGTAAGAAAATGGAGGCACATTGGCCGGTGCTAGGAATACTAGGCAGGTGTGAGAAGCGGCCAACATCGGAGGGTGATGGGATTTCGAGAAGCACGAGCTAGTTTTTACGTAGTGTGGATGTGGACAACGTAGAGCTTCATAGGGTCAACGTAGAGTAGCGATGGGGTGTAGGTATTGAGATGCGACGGACTACTTGTTTGTCGATGGTTTGGGTGATGTTCTTCGGTTCTTACTTCTCGACAGGCGGTTGTGGTGAAACAATTAGCGATTGGAAGTGTTATGGGCGGCATGATGCAACATTTGAGAGGGAGATGTAGTACGAGATGAGGTAGTATTTGTAGCGAGAGTCATGGGCGGAAGTACGGATAAGCGTTATTTATGGTAGATTCATGGCGGCGGTGAGAAGGCAACATGAAGTGGATTAAGGTAGCGAATGACATCAACAACGTGGGGACTCATGTCACGGATTAGGTAATACCCTCTAGATTGAAGTGTTGATTGTTCCGTTCTTGCTAATAGGAAGTGGTATTTTTTGGGTAACAACGGATTTGATATAGCTGCGAAGATTTTGGAGGGCTAGAATACATGAAATCTCCAAGGCTCCCAGAAATCATTTGGAAAATTCACGGAGAACTTAAGTTATTAAAATAATTAATTATTTTAATGGGGCCCTAAAGTCTAACTTAGGAAAATTAAATAATTAAATTGAACTAATTCTAAAACGTGGTGAAATGTTCTAAGTGATGAGGATCAAGTATTTTATAATATTAGTCGTTGATTAAAGATTAGATCATGGTCGTTGATTTTCTGACTGGAAAATTATTAAAGGCTAGGAGGTGAGTTGGGCTACACAGTGGGCGCCTTGGTAGTCGAAATTATGGGGCACGGTTTGCTAAGAATTTTTGGGTGGGCGGGGGTGCAATGAGCGATTCGCGGTGGGATTTGCAGTGCGAGGCCGGAGTACAATACCGTAGAGACGAGCGTAGTCTCGGGATGAGTGACGCGAGAGGCGGTGGCGGAGGACGATGTAGAGCAACATAAGCCTAAGAGGGCGTGACGCATAACGGATAGGCTCACGCGAGGGCTCCCTAGGGTTGAGGGATATCTAGACAATGTGGTATAGCATATGTTACCCATAGGGTCGGGCAGTTTCTCCCCTGTCTTGGCATGTGCGAGTATACTCCTATTGTAATTTTCTTTCATGCTCTGGCTCCAATAGGTGTTGGATGCTTGATTTAGAAGCGGTCCTTAATATTTATGGTAGTGACATCTGTGGCTAGAATGCGAGTGTTATACCACTAAATCTTAGGAATCATGTTGGGAATATTAGTATAATTTCCCGGGTTATAGCATTGGCTCCTTGATAGCGAGAGGTTTCCAAGATTTGTAGCATTGGCTCCCCGGTGGCAAAGGTAACTTGAGTTTAACATTGGCTCCCATGGTGATGTTTCCTGGGTCACTGTAATGGCTCCCCATTGGCGGTGATTTTGAGTTGTAACGGTGGCTCACGGGTGGATAGAGGGTGGTATGTTGCTCCCCTCGATTTTAAATTCTTATTCTTTTATATTTGAGAATGTTTATATGAGAAGAGTATCTATGAGTGGGAAAATAAAGAGATGAACCGAGATGAACGGTGGCGACATTTGATGTCGAGATATGTTAATTTGGGGCATGATATAATGATAATATTGAATTTCTCCCTTGCTAAGAGGGAGTGTTAATTTTTAGCGACAGTGAAAATTCCAATCTCATGGGACTTGACTCCTCTTTTTCAAAAGGACCAATTTTGATTGTTGAAGCACTCAATTTGGACAAGGGAAAGTGTATTTTTTAATTAATCCCCACATGTGTATATTTGATTAGGTTAGCCCTAGATCAAATTGGATGCCTTTAAAGGAGCTATAAATACATGTGCCCTCAACCTCACTTGGACATCATCATGAGACATTTTTTTTATTCTCTTCTTGGTTTTGGCTAGAACAAGTATGAGGAAATTTCGCATGGATTGGCTACTTGCAACTACGGAAATCACGGTGTGGAAACTCCCATGTGTGTTCTGGGGTTTTGGTTCCTAGCCGTAGGCATTAACAATAAATTTTCATCCATAGCGAAAGTAGCCATGCATTCCTATGCATGCGGTGTGAAAAGGTTTCACCCGCATCATGAAACTCTCTCCATGTGACTAAGACCCTAGGGTTTTTGAATTTTTCTATTTTTCGAAGTTTCGCTAGTTGACCACGAGTTCAACGGACGCGAGATAGTGACGGTTGATCAAAGGCTTCATAATCGGGGTTTTGAGTATTAGCATTATTGGGATTGTCTCATGGATGATTTTAGTTGATTTTCTTTGGATAGGTTTATGATTGAAGATATGGATCCTTGTGTCCTCTTTTTTTTGAATCATTCAATGACAATCTAATAAGAAAGAGAAGAATTTGAAAGGAGTTTCCCATAGTTTTCACCGGTCTCTAACCAATATTTGTGTCTCTATGTGTGCATGCTTTTCTTCTATTATTTATGTTCAATGATGATATTTTTTTCTTTCTATATAGTTGCATATATGATGTTGTTAGGAACTCATAAGGCGGGACAATCCTCTTGTTCTTGATTATTTACTTTGATCTTATTTAGTTATTATTATGTTCTTTACTTATCTTTATTCTTATTAGTTCATCAAGAAAATATCAAAGTAAGTACACATAGATACGAGACACACGGATATGAACGAGAAATTAGAGAAAAACCCACTCTTGGGGAAAACCAGTCAATAATTCCTCGTGATAATGATTCTTGAGACTCTAGAGCTTGACTTGGACTTACTCCCCACCAAGTTAGCCTACCTTGTGACCCTTCACAGATACGGAAGCAACACCATGTGAAAATTCCTATATGGAATCCTATTGTATTTGGTGAGAATTCTTATATTCGTTAATTCCTTGAACAAATTATTTATGGTGTTCTCTTGTAAATATCAAAAAATCATACACTACGGCCTTTACAAATTAGCGGAAAAAATATAAGTGTGAAACAAGATGCGAAAAGAGTAAATCATAGACACACATATGACACCATTGTTTTTGGACTAATGTCACGAAAAACCCAATGCGGGAAAATCGGTGGAGTAGTTGAGGGTTTATTTAGTATGCGGTAATTTTGAATAGAATATGGGATGGCTTGTTGGCCATCCACACGAGCGGGCGAAAAAGAGCTAGTGAAATTACATCATGCCTTTCAAAGCCTTAAGTAGCCAAACTCCCAAGCTGACAAGTCCTCCATAGCCTCTATGTGGTCTGCGCATCACTCGGCGTGGGGATTGTGAAAATTTCTAAGCAATTCCTAATGCGGTATCTGATATTATTTCTCCTACTTATTATTCGGCCAATAAGTATTTACAAGTACTTTAGTAAACATCAAAATAAATTCTACGGCCAATATTCACAAACAAAATAATGAGAAAATTATAAAGAAATACAAGCACAAGATTTGACACGGTTATTTTTGGACAACTATCCTCGAGAAAAAATCAATGTGGGAAAACCGATTACAGATGAGGAGTTTCTTTATTCTTGAGAAAAAATATCTTGTACAAAAATAACCAACGAGAATAGAAGAGGATCATCTATGAGAAATTTACAAATAATTTCTTCATGTGCTTCTGGATTAATATTTAATACAAGTCTGACCTCTTTGTGTCTCATTGCGTCGACTTGCATAATGTTGTAGTTCCGGAGTGTCTGTACTTTGCCGTGTCTTTTCCAACTGCATCACTACCTATGAATTGTCCCTCCTCTATATTTGCCTCTTCTTGTTAGATTTTTTATACTCTCGACTCTTGTTGATCCCCTCTCTCTCTCCACCACAACTCTCCCCTCTTAATTGGTTTCTTGTGTCAAACTTTAGTGAGTGAGAAAAATTGATCTTCTTGGGAAACTAAGTATATGCTTTGGTGTATCTTTCAAATCACCCTAAAGCTTTCTTAAATCATGTTCTTGTTGACATTCAATGGCCTAGATTAGAATCTAATCAATGGCCAAGATCATTTGACTTGATCCTCTTATTCTTCTAGAAGTTACACCCATAGTTTAGATTAATACCCATTAATTATTTTAATTTCTTAATTTTATACTTAGGGTCATATTAGAAATAATTAATTTAACAAATATTTGTCTGCGAAATTGGAGTTTCCAACCCTGTTCTGGGCTATCCCGGAATACATGTGTCTAAGCCTCTCCCACAAAAATTTGGGACTTCGCTTGACCAGTGCTACCACAAATCAACACTCCCTCTTGGTGAAGATGTTCTCTAGCAATACACCCTTTGCCATCTTTGCTCGACTCGAAGCATCTCCTCTTGTGTTGCTAATGTCGTGTGTTGTCCACAAACTACTCTGTTGCTACTACCAAGCTGTCTTTGTTAGCCTATACTGATCAACACTAAAACTCCCTCTCCAATGCTACATTTGTGGCTGAGATATTACATGTTTCTACAAGTTTGAACGGATTCTCTACCATACCCATCTTCTCCCTAGAGTGAACAAAATTGGCTCTCCCAAGATATTTGGTGATTATGTCTACCACTGAATCCCAGTAGGACATCTTGTTCGTACTACCCCTCCTTGAACATATTCTATAATAAAATGGCACCTAATGTCGATGTGCTTTGACCGATCATGAAATACTAGATTTTCGGAGAGTTTGATACAAATGCGGTTATCGCGGTGAATGCTGGTCACTTCCATATTTCTTGAACAAATTCAGCGGTAGTTTTCTAAACCATATGGCTTCACACGTAGCTATGCTTAGATTCCATATGTTCTACACCTCTATTGAGCACAGTGCTATGGATTTTTTCTTCTTACGCACCCGGTCATCCCTAATGCGATGTTGAAAGCGATGCCTTGAGGTACTCTTGAGCAACTATTTGCCTCCCCAATCTACGTCTGCAAACACTCTCCAATCGACATCATCTTCGTGAGTGTGTTCAACACCGTGTCCGTGGCCTACACACAAATACCGAAATGTGCCTTGTTGTTCCCGGTGTGCCTCTTCGGTTCTACCATGAACTAGCGATGGTGTTAACAACAAATCGAGATGTTTGTCACAGTGTTGACTAGACACATAAGTGAGCCCCAGACGAGCTTCATGTACAAGGTGGGGTCCACTTACTTATCTTATGATGCATGTGTCTTCTTCCAATTGGTTGTCATGGTCGTTGCCATAGGCAGGAAATCTGCACATCATGAATCTTTGATTTATAAGTCATATCTTCCTTGTCCCTGGGAATATTTCTCCATTATTTCTCCATACCTCCAGCAGTAATGCATCAACCCCAAATCCTTCATGTCGAATTTAGCTTCCGAGTTCTTCTTGCGAGTCCTTGATGAGCCTATATGATCGTATAATTAATATATCATCTACATACGGTACCAAGATAAGTGGCTCATTCTCTACCATAAAATAGTAGAGTTGGATGCGCATCCTCTTAATAAATCCCAAGCTGTTGCAAGTACTTGTCAATCTGAGTACATACCATGCTGCGGGTGCACAGCGATCCCATATAGGGATTTATTCGGTGTAATATGATATTTCTTCTCATGGGTCTCAAATCCTTCGATTTTCAATGTACACCTCCTCTTTTATCACAAGGTCATTCAAGAACGTTGTCTTGACATCCATTTGGTGAATTTCCCATCCCATACGCGGCGCTAAGGACACAGTCGATCGGTGGGTGTGCGGAAATAGGGGCGAAGGGCTCCTCAATACGATTCCTTCCCTTCGTGCATACCCTTGTCCATGAACCTACCTTCTATTTCGCTATGCTTCCATCTCAGTATACTTGATCTTGTAGATCCATCTCGGTGCTTCACAACTAATCTTCTCTTGTCTGGGCACAACTTCCTAGACATCGTTTGTCATGATAGATATATTCTCCTACCATGGCATCCACCTAGACTGATGTTCTGACCTCACAAAAGCTAGAGGTTCTTCAACATGCTACCAAGGCTTGGTATATTTTAGGTTGTATATGTTGCCTTTTCTTAGTTCTAGGAGCTCCAACAAAATCCTCTACATCCCTTGGCATCGGCGTGCTTCTACTGTCATGTTCCACTAGTGGTGGGTGGCTCAACCGGTTCCTCTTCATTGTCCCATCTTGTGAACTATTTGGATTTCCTCACTGAGGAAATATTAGTGCTAGTTACGGTGCTTGATCTAGATGTTTTTCCACATGTTGGTTCTTCCCTTGTTGTTGTTGAACTAGAGGAACAACCTCGGACTTCTCTCGGGATTTCCTAAAAGCTCCATCTTCCATGAATTTTACATCCCTTCGACTACAATATTCCTGTTTGCCTTGAATATGTTGTATTCCTTTAAGGTATCGTTGTATCCTATGAGATACCCCTTCTCTGTGATCTGATCTAATTTTATTTGTTTTTCATTTGGAATGTGACAATATGCCACACTTCCAAATATCTTGAAATGACTCACTTTTGGCTTCTTCCATGTGAAGATACTCTTGGGTGTTCTCATGCCCAAGGCCCTATGAGAGTCTTATTCTTGATATATATAGTTGTGTTTCATGTACACGAAATCTAGGATTGTCATAGTCATACAACATTGCTTTTTACACTTTATGATAGTCATGTTCTTCCTCTGCCAACCCATTAACCCGGATTATATTGAGTTTTATTCTATTTTGATTCCCTCTCTTGTGCAAAAATATGTGAAGTCCTTGTCGGTGTACTCTCCACCATTATGTATTGCAATACTTTTATCTTCTTCCCTATCAAGTTTTCCACCAAAGCTTTGAATTCTTTGAGCCGGTCAAAGACCTCATCCTTGGTCTTTAAGAATTAGATCTAAGTTTTCCTGGAGTGGTCATCGATAAAGGTGAAAAAATATTTTCCACCGCTAAGAGCTCTAGTAGACATTGGTGCGGTGTACGAGTGTATTGGCCTAATACCGCAGGTCCCTATTGTTGCTTTTGGAATATGATGCTTTGGCATACTTCCCTAGTACGCATCTCTTGCTACGTCCTTACGTGCTTGGTACTCAGAAGCCCGGAACTCTGTCACGGTTTCTTTGATTATTCTCGGAAGCTCCATGGTGTAGATGCCCCATTAGTTTGTGTCATAGCTCATTCATGTCCTGTCATTGAGATCATTGCTTATCCATACATTGGAGACTCAAGTTTAGGCTTTGTATAGTTTGTTGCTCGAGTTCAAATCTAATCCTTTTTCTTGACTTGGATGTTTGACGTATACTTTAATTCCAATGAAGTACATCATATCCTTGTCTACTGAGTTGGGACAACGAAAGTAAATTCATTCCCAATCACGACACATGTAGTACCTTCATGGTGAGAGATTATCTCCTACTTTAATACCGAAATGTTATGGTCCCTCTTCCTATTTGAGGTACACTTTTCTTGTTTCCATAGTAATTTGGAAGTTCATTCGTTCTTCTTGATAGCTCGAAATATTCTTGAACTTCGGTCATATGACTAAAGCCTTGTTATCAATGTACCAATCATCGTCGATGTAGAAGTTGATAAACACACAAATTCATCTTCAATCTAGAAGACAACTACGAAATTGCGGATCTTCCATTGTGCTTTTTCTTTTCTACTGCAGTAGCCTCTTCGAAAAATTGTGTAACCCCTCATAGTTCGATTTGTTGTTAATGTAGCACCACGAATTCCCCTCAACAAAAACTTCTTTTTGTGTCTTTTACGGTCTAGCTATTATGCCATGTGAAAATTTCGCAAAACCAATTCCTACGCGATGTCCGGTATTATTTTTCCTACTTATTATTTAGAAATAAGTTATTTAAATAAATTTCTTCGGTAAACATCAAAATAATTCTACAACAAAATAATACTTAGAAAACTATAAAGAAATAAAAGCACAAGATTGACACGGTTATTTTTGGACAAGTGTTCCCGGAAAAACCTAATGTGGGAAAACCGATGCGACGGATGAGGGTTTCTTTATTATTCTTCAGCAAAATCTCTTGTACGGAAAATAACGATAGAATGAAGGAGGATATGTGAGAAATTTACAAAAAAAATTCTTCATGTGTTTCTCGGTGAATATCGACCCTAGAGATCCCTTGAGCCTCTTTGTGTCTCATTGTGTCGGCTTCTACGCGATGTTCTGTGATCCAGTACTCCACAACCTTTGCAATGTGTCTACTACTCCATATTTTGTCTGCATTGTCCTCCTTGGCTCTTGCCTCTTTCGATTGGATTCTTTTCTCTCAACTCTTCTTGATACCCCCTCTCTCTCTCCACCTGTAACTCTCCCTCTAAATCCATTTCTCGTGTCGAACTTCGGCCCGGTGAGAAAATCGATCTTCTTGGGAAACTAAGTATACGCCGGTGTGTCTTTCAAATTACCCTCAAGCTTTCTCAAATAATATTCTCGTTGAATTTCAATGGCCCGGATTAAAAGCTAATCAATGGTTGAGATCATTTTGACTTGATCCTCATATTCTTCTAGAGATTACCCATAGGTTTAGATTAGTACCGAATTTACTTATTTTAATTTCCTAAGTTTAGACTTAGGGTCATATTAAAAATAATTAATTTATCAAATAAAATTGTCTCCACGTGGAATTTCTCAAAACAATTTCTAGGTTATCTGAAATACATGTGTCTAAGCCTCTCCAAAAAAATTTGAGACTTAGAGCAAATACGATGCTACCAAATCAACGAAACATGTCCTCCTACTTGATGTCCCTTTTGCGCACGAGTACCGGATCGACCTTCTGCTTCCTCTCCCGGTCTCCCACCCCGGCTCTCCGACACTAGATATGGTGATCCTTAGTTGAATCATGAACTTCTCAAGGATCTTGCATTGCCTCTATGAGATCTACGCATCTTCTACGTTGCCTCTACTGTCTGCTCTCTTTATTCTTTGTTGTGTATTCCCGACTCAGAAAATCTCCAACTAGTAATTATATTTTCCCCTCTGTAGAATCCTCTCGATTGATCTTCTCCTGACATTACTCACTAAATAATTTCGATCTACGGATTCTTTTCGTGTCTCAATGTATTCTCAAATGACCCACATCAAGTCCTTATTATAATCTTCTCGTTGATACTTCAACGACGTTAAATGCGTTAATCAACTGACTAAGATAAACTTGACTTGATATTCATATTTTCATAATATTTACACTATGCTTTAATTAATATACTTTAATTATTTTAATTTCACAAGTTTAGTCTTAGGGTCCCATTAAAAGAATTAATTATTTTCATAAAACACGATACGAATTGGAGATTTCCCAAAACACTTTACGGGTTTTGGAATACATGCTAAGCCTCCGCTGCATACTTAGAGAACATATGATGCTACCACAAATAAACACTCCCTCTTAGCGAATAATTTTCTCTAATGATACAACTTTGATGAAGTACTACTTTGATTTTGCAACATCTCCCTCTTATTTTGCTAATGTATGACATGCTTTGTTGCCCACCAACCTTTGTGTTGTTGCGACCATGTTGTTGCCAACTACTTTGCCAACACATAGCAGAAAAAAAAATCCAAAACTAAACTAAGTGTCTAACATAGTCATCTCGGCACTAAATATTAGATTGTTGCTAGTCTGTGCATTGTTCATACAAGCCTGCGTACTGCGGGCGTGACTCTGCACTGTGCCTTCTGCCCTGCGACAACTCTGCTCTTGCACTACTCGGACTATGGCGCTCTCTAGCCAACGTATTGTGACACGTACTCCCTGCGCACCAACTAAAACTTGTCCATCTTGCTACTTTAGGTGGGGGCTCATGTAGCAAGGTACAGTTTGAGGAAGGTGGAATCCTCGAATCTGTCGATTGTGGCTACCCATTGTTATGAATCTAGAACACCCCGATGCTCTGGTGATATATGGGCAATCATGGCAAATTTCTCCTCATCGATTCTTGTAGATGTGTACGGATCATGCTTCTCTTCTTTTTCCTTCTTGAGAGAAGCGTATCGTAATGTCTCATCTCACCACACGGAAGCACTTGATCTTTGAGACATCCTTCTTACATCTCCATTGCTCTTGTTTCCCCTTTTATGCAAGGGTTTCATTCTCCTCCTCCTCTTTGCGCTTCTTCCTTTGTTGTTTCCCTCAAGTTTTCACTTGAGTAGATATCTCCTCATCTCTTCTGTTGAAGAGCTACCCACATTACTTCCCAGTACGGAAACTTCTCTCTTGCCCGGATACTTTAGAAAAAAAATGATAATATTCGGAAAGCTGAATTGAGGTCCAATACGACCATCTCTGTGCTTTGAGGATCCTCACTCGCTTCCTTCAGTCTCGGTTCTCTTGAAGTCTAGAGCAAGAATGGATCAATGCGCTCACATATACATCCTTGTAAAATCATTCTTCTCCCAATAACATCTTCCACTACATGGAAGATCACACAATCTCAAGTGTCTCCAGGCACATCTCTCTGTTGTTGGCCTTCTTGTGATGTGACACATAACATGATCCCTCACTCCATCGATGATCAAGTGTTTTTCCTTAGCCATATATTTCTTGTATGTTTTTATCAAATGCGTCTACGAACACATACGCACACCATTGATGAAAGCTTTAAGATTATTTTCATACGAGCATCTAATCCTTACCTTCGTATCATATAGTTGGAGCTCTCTCCAATCGATCTTGATCTCTCTCGCCACTTGCTGCCATTTAATAGATCGGTATGTTGAACTAGCTCCCTCTCTCTCCTTTGCACGGCTTACGGCACAGCCTATGCACTCCACTGCTAGAGATAGTATGATCTGCCACTCAATATTGTTCTCGGCTATCGATAATTAGAATTCCCGAGCCAGGTGCTATGCGGGAAGAAAAATCCCCTCAACGTGTGTTCGACTACTACTCTCATTTGCGCATTATGCGCCGACAATCAACGCTACTACGAGAAAGCTGTCGTCCTGCGGCTGTTTGTACGCACGGAATACTGCTGTGCTCTCTGTGCCTCCCGAGTACTCGACTCGAAAATCCTACACTCTCTGTCGGCTCACTCGGGAGAGAGATGTCCTTATCGATCCCCTACGCTCATGAAACGGGTGAGCCCAATCGTTGCAGGTAAATCGATGTGTTTTCTTGTGCGGCTCTTTGATCCCCAACTTCTCCTTCAACGTTGGGATCTCCTTGATTTTCTCCTTTCTCCTCATGACCACCTTTAAACAAGCTCTAATACCATGTGAAAGAAATTAATATGTCCGGAATCCTACCGCAGAAACGATGATAATTATTCTAGTTTTTAATTCCTTGAACAAATTATTTACGAGTGTTCTACCGTATATATCCTAAACTCATACACTAAAGGCTTCACAAGTGAATTTTCGAAAAAAAATATAATCTGCGGAAACAAAATACGAGCAAGAGTAAATCATATACACATATGACACCATTGTGGACTAATGTCCCTAGAAAAAAACCCAATGTGAGAAAACATGTGCATCAACTTAGAGTTTATTTATTATGCAGGTAATTTTCGAATACAATTTGGGATGCCTTGCTGGCCATCCACACGGAAATCGTAGCCGACAAAGAGCTAGTGAGATTACCTAACATTGACACTGAAACCCAAACTAGCCAGACCAGAACCGATAAGCCCTTCACATCCTCTGCGTATCTACATCTACTCGCGTTGAGCCTGCGTCACTCTTTGCTTGATGGCCCTTCTCGCTGGTTGAATTTGACCCTCTCGCCTCCCGGATCTCACACCTCGGCTCTCTAGCACTAGATCCGACTAATCCTCCGTCGAATCTATGGACTTTCCTCAAGGATATCGCGTTGCCTCCATTGGCTCTACGTTGGCTCTACGTAGCCGCGACGTTGCCTCTCCGTGTATTGTTCTCTCGTGCTTCTCCGCTGTGTATTCTCGACTTAGGAAAATCTCCAACCGCAATTATCTGTTTGCCCCTCTCTACGAAAGAATCCGCCTCGGTGCGATCTTCTCCCTAAGAATTGCTACCTAAATAATATCAATCTCTAGATTCTTTCTATGTCTCACATCGTATTTTCCAAATTACCCATCAAGTCCTTCTTATAATATTATCATTGAGACTTCAATGGCCAAGATTAAATTGTTAATCAATGGATAAGATTAACTTGACTTGATCTTCATCTTTTCTAGAAGATTTACACTCTTCTTTAATTAATATCCTTTAATATTTTTTAATTTCCTAAGTTTAGACTTAGGGTCCCATTAAAAAATAATTAATTATTTTCATAAAAACATGATCCGAGTGGAATTTCTCAAAATTATTTTATGGGTTCTTTCAGGGAATACATGTGCCTAAGCCTCCCCAGCAAATTTTGATACTTATAGTGTTGATTTGTGGTAGCATCGGATGTGCTCATAAGTCTAAAACATTTGTGGAGAGGCTTGAGACGCATGCATTCCGTATAACCCGTGAAATTTTTTTTGGAAATTCCACCCAAAAATAGTTTTATTTGATAAATTAATTTTTTAATGAGGACACTAAAGTCTAACTTAGGAAATTAAAATAATTAATGGGTATTAATCTAAACGTGGGTGTAACTTCTAGAAAAACAATATCAAATCAAAATGTAATCTTAGTCATGATTGGAGATCTAATATCGGTCGTTGAAGTCTCAACTTAGAAGACTATAAAGGATGGTTTGAGGGTCATTTGGAAAGTACACACAAAAGGATCAAGTGATCGATTTCTTTAGTGAGCAGCTTCTTATGGAGACTTTGACATAGATATTTTTTGCACGGTTGAGGGCGTAGAGACAGCTTTTGGCAAGAGGATATTCTGCGGGGCCAAGAATACTCAACTAGAGAGGCAAATAAATATGCGAGAGGGGAGTAGTGCTGAGTCCGAGAGGGGTGACGGAGGGCCACGCGAAAGCCACAAGCAAAGAGCGCATCGCAATGTTTCGAGCTACGGTCCAAGATTTTTCTAGGAGATCAAGATTCTAGAGCCGGAAGGGCTAGATTCGGATCGAGAGCGGATCGATCCAGAACTCAGGAGGTTATGCGAGCTCTAGGAGCGGTCCCCCGCGTCGTCCTACGCAACCCATCGCGTAGAGGCACCGCGAGAGGGTGTTGGGGTTTCGTCGGCTTGTGCTATCGGACCGGTCGGGACTTGCAGAGTAGGGTAATCTCACTATTTTTACTCTATCGGCATTCTGCTCGTAACTAAATTTTCCAGTGATACATTCGAGAGATGTATTCAAATATAAATATTTCTTAATAATAAAACCCTCAAATCTGTTTGCATCGGTTTTCCCAAAGTGGGTTTTTCCAAGGATGTTTGTCCAAAAAATATTGGTTTCTTGTGTGATGTTTTTTTATTTTTCTCGATTTCTTATTTCCGCGTCTAAATTTAATTAAGTGAAGGTTGCTTCAATAATTGCTTCAATATTTTCGAAGAAATGCGCAAATGACTTGTTAATCTAAATTTTACAAATAGGATAAGTAATTTAGTTCTGCTGCGATAGGATTCCAAATCTAGGACTTGGAATTTTCACATATAACACATACGATACTCCCACAAATCAACACGACTGACAGAGTGGCAACACTATGATGACCTCGGGACTTCAACTTTTCTTCTTGATACTCCTATCTTGAGGTAGATACTTTGATATAGTTTCAAAGACTTCGACATATGTTAGAAAATTACATATTACAAAGCAATGCAACTACATAAAATATGCGGAAAACACAAACACACAAAACATATAAGACCGAGAGAGACACAGTATATACGTGGTTCACCCGATTTGGGGCTACGTCCACCGAAACATCCATTCCTTCCTTTCTATTATCCAGAAAAAATGAAAGAGACACAACCTACAACGGATCCGTTGTAATATCCTCCGTATCTCTCACGGTCTCTCTATCGCTTTCACTCTGCGAGAATACACATACGATACACGACACGATACAATACCCTCATCCAAAGTGAGGGGTTTTCCTTCTAGGGAAAAAAACTCCTAAATTAAACATAACTTCTACCGTCATATCATCCGCCTAATGAACGGCACTGCGGATTGACTAGAAATTACAATACTTTTACAAGGCAAATTTTACATATGTTTTTAGCTTCGGGGGCGTTGCCCCCGAAACCCCCTACGCGGGGGAGCGTGCGTAAAGCACGTCGGCCCCCTTTCGACCCCCTAGGCAGCGTTTAATTATGGGTGGGCGTTTCTTCCTATTTAAACAGGGGTCCAACGACGTTTAGATACAAAAATAAAGAAAGATAATCGGCTCCACACCCAACAATCTCCCACTTGGAGTATTGATTGTAGAAACTCCACCAATCGCTTCATTTGTTGGAAAATGACTCCACTTTGGACCTAACTATTTCTCATCTTCATCATCATGCTTGAAGACCAATTGAAACTGAGCATAATCTCGGTTTCTCCCTCTGATTACAAATTTTTGCTAGCATATCTACATGGGATTACGGCTAGTGTATCTTTTTCCGAGCTTTTCCAGCGGCCATCTTCCAACACCGACCGTATGAAATGGTACTTGAGTTGTATGTGTTTAGTCCTGGAATGAAATGTTGAGTTCTTTACAAGATGAATGGCACTTTGGCTGTCACTGTATAATATGCCCATATTCATGCTTCTTACCCAATTCATCCATGAAACTTTGTAACTCAAATCATTTCTTTACTAGCCTCTGAGTGACAACTATACCCTATGCTCGTTGTTGAAAGTGCAACAACACTTGGATTTTTAAGACCCCTCTGGTAGTTGTTCAACCTACAGTAAATACATACCGTAGTGATCCTCATGTTATCTCTTTCACCTTCCATACTCTCGCATCAACATATCCATGTAGGGGAAATGTTTGAACCATCGATGCATAATGCTATATTTGTCGTACTTCTCAAATATTCGAGAATCCATCTTTCACTTCCATCCAATATTATTTTTCCCTGGATTGTTCATGTACTTATTTAACTTCACCTGCATGTGCAATATCAGAGCCTTGTGCGGACCATTGCATACATTAAGCTTCCAACTAATGATGCATAGTGGAACTTTAGACATATAATCCATTTCTTCTTGGGTCTTCGGGCACATCTCCTTACTAAGTTTGAAATGGATAGCAAAAGGTGTACTAACCGTGTTTTGCATTATGCATATTAAATCTTTTCAACACCTTTTTGTATGTGCTCAGTTCCGAGACGGTGTTAATTTGCGATTTTTTCTTGTCTCCAATTATTCTCATACCAAGGATTTGCTTTTGCGACTCCCAAATCCTTCATTGCAAATGAATTTCTGTCAATTTTCTTTTGAGCACATTTATTTCAGTGTTAGACCTCGCAACAAGCATGTCATCTACATACAATAACGATATAATATAGTTGCCATCATTTTTATTTTTCCAGATAAACACAATGATCGGAGTGACATCTAGTATAACCTTGTTCATACATAAACTTGTCAAATTTTAGATACCACTGCCTTGGAGCACGTTTTAATCCATACAAGCTCTTCTTTAACCTGCACACTAATTTTTCTTTCCCTTTGACCTCATATCCTTTGTTGTTGCATGTAGATCTCTTCCTCCAACTCTCCACGGAGAAATGTTGTCTTTACATCTAAGCGTTCAAGATGCAAATATTATCGTTGCTACAAGACTTAAAAATAGTTCTGATTGAAGTCATCTTAACAACAGGGAGAAAATATTTCATCAAAATCAATACCTTTCTTCGGTGAAAACCCCTTCACCACAAGTCTAGCTTTGTACCTCTATTTTCCTCCATCTTCTTCCTTTAGCATGTAAACCCATTTATTCGGAAATGTTTTTTTACCTGCAGTAACTTGACTAATTACCAAGTTTGGTTATGTATTAACGATTCCATCCCTTCTTTCATGGCTAGCTCCCACTTCTTCCTAGTTTCCAACCAAGCATTGCTTCTTCATAACATTCAGGCTTCACTGTAATCGGTAAACAATAAATAATATAATGAAGGAAAGTATCGTTCGAGGGGTCTACTTATCCTCGGTAGATTTTCTCACACCACTTTCGTGTGTTTGAGGTGCATGTTGCTCGTTGTGGTGGTTTTTTGTTGTTGTGGTTGTTGATTATTATTATTATCGAGACACCTTTACTTTTTACGTGATCTCATCAAGAACTCGTGTATTCTTTGTTTTCTTTTTCCTGTTTCTTTTCTGCTGAATCGATTCTTATACAAGACCTTTTCATTGAATTTTACATCTCCTCTCCTAATGATTTTGTGATTTTTCTATAATCATATATGCGATAACCAAAATCATTAACACCATATCCAATAAAGGTACATTTCTTTGATTTTTGCCTCAAGCTTTGTGTTCAATTTTCTTTATTAATATGGACAAAGGCATCATCACAACCAAAAGGCTTTAAAAAAAGTATTTTATCTTTTTACTTGTCCATGCCCTACTCTATATAATACCACCATCGAAGGAACTTGAAGGCCCTCTTTTTATTGGATAAACAACGAGTATCTATAGCATCTGCCCTAAATTGTAAAGGCAAATCATGCATGCAATCTCATACACCTTGCACGCTCCATGATTGTTCGAGTTCATCCTTTATAACACACCATTTTCTTGTGGTGTTCTTGGAATTGTCTTCTCTCGCGAATTCCAGTGCTCGAAACATGTACCCTATCAAACTCTTTGCTGCAATATCCACCTCCATTGTACGATACGAGGCACTTCAACTTCTTTCCGTCTCAATCTCAAACCAAAGATTTCCATTTCTAGAAAGTATCAAATACATCGGTTATTTTGAATATAAGCGAAATTCAAATTTTCCTAGTTGCATCATCAATAAAAGTAACATAATAACGAGAGCATGTGGGAGATGATACTGAGCAAGTCCCCATACGTCTATATGTACAAGCTCTAATTTTTCGCTCTTCTTTTTTATTTCCCAACTCTGAGAAATCGACTCTCTTCTGTTTTTCCACAAATGCAATTCTCATAGAAATCCAAATCGATATTCTTCAAACCCGGCAACAAATTTCTTGAGTGAAGAATCTTCATCCCCTTCTCGCTCATGTGTGCCGAGCCTATGATGCCATATTGTTGCATCTGCTCCTTTGGAAGTTAAAGCATTAACAGAGTTAGAAATACCATTGCATAAATACAATGTACCAACATTTTTCGCCTTTTGCTATTACTAGGGCTCCTTTGGTGACCTTCAAGTTTTGTTTCTGTGAAAGTTGTCACACAAGCTTCACCGCCTAACTTCCCTATTGAAATCATTTTTTTATTCATGATCCGGAACATGCCTTACCTCCTTTAATAGCCATTGGTTTCCATTCTATGCAAGAACTTTACCCATTCCAACAATTTTACAGTGTTTATCATCACCCAAACGAACTTGTCCAAAATCTCCTTGAGCATAGTCATGAAAATATTTTCTTTATCCGGTGTGGCATGGAATGAGGCCCCTAAATCTACCACCGAGAATCAGGTAACATTTTCGAAAGAAAGAATCAAAGCCATCTTGTGACACATCACCCGTCACATTTGCTTCATGATTGTTTTCTTGTTGTGCGTCTCCTTCTTTTTCCCTTCCGAGATCTACATTCTTTCTTCATGTGTCCTTTCTTTCGCATGTCTAGCACACTATCCTTGATCTAGACTTGGATTCGCCTTTCCTTTATTTACTACGACATCCCGAGCTCTTTCCTCTTTCCATTTTTCTTCCACTAGCCTCTCGCACTCAAAGCATTACCCGATGTCTCATCGGAGCTTTTTCTGTTGCATTTCCTCGCTAAGGATAGCACCGACAACATCATCAAACTTTAAAGTACTATGATCTAGAGACAGAGTTACTAATGGCCATAACTAAACCATTGCAATCTTTCTAGCAAACTGCAAATAACGAGCCCTAACTTCAACGACTGATTACTATTGAAAATGGCAACAAGAAACGATGAAGGAGGCCTCCACAGGCTCTTTCTGATCCTAGTTGGAAAGTGATCACCTAAACTAGGTGAGGATCACATGTGATTTTTTGTCGAAAGTCTGTTTTAGACATGGAGCATGGTCTGGGGTGCGGATGCTATTCTTGGATGATTGGTCAAGTTGGTAAAAAATAGATGGACAACTATTTGTGGACATACGGAGTCGAAGTCTATTTTGAGCGCCTGTATCTAAAAATAGGTCGGTCAAATATTATGTGCCAATAAACTATTTGGACTATAAACATTATCTTGTCCTCTTGGAACGCCCGATTCGAGCTACGGTGTATGCAGCTGACGGAAAATTAGTTTCTGAGGTTGATTAAAACTGTTTCATGATTTGAATTCGATTAGAACTCATGGCGAGTTTGGTGGAGTTGATGAGGCAGTTGATGGAGTTGTGTTCGATTTAACTTAGTTGAGCCGTTGTTGTTAGTTTAGCGGCTAATACACTAGAGATGAGTGGTGTCGTTAATTATTAATTAATTCATAATTATTAACTCATTATTCAACTAAATAACACATCGATTAGGCGGTGCATGGACGATTTCGGGCAGGACGGTCTTAGAGGCAGGTGAAAGGGTGGTGTACTATGGAGTTGCTGACATAATTGTGAGATTTTTGATACGATGGAAAATTTCGACGGAATTGTTTCAGTTAAAGCCAAAAGGGTCGAATTCATTCCATCCATTCTCTCATCTTGGATTGCACGGTAGAGCGAGGCAAACGTTGGAGGTTTGAACATGACTTGTTCCATTGTGACTCGTTTGTGCTGCTTTTAGAGACGATCTTGGTGCTTGTGAGGAGTATTGTCTTTGAATTGTTACATGATTCTTCTTCTGTTATATTAATACGGACGGTGGGGGTTTTCAAGCTGTGAAAACACGATATACATCTTGTGTTATGTGGCTTTGAATTTCTATGTGTGCATGTGAATGTTTTCAGCCTGTGTTGTTTTTATTTCCGCGTATGATGATTAATCGTAGAAGAGATTATGTGTTATGTATGAAGCTCAAATAGTGTGTGACCGAGGATAATCCCAGTGAATAATTCAGCACAAACTATTCAAATTTCTACATGGTATCGGGCGTGTTGATCATCGGATCTATTATTCGAAAGTGATTGCATTTATTTCTTGGGGCGGGTATGACCAAGGGCACAATTAACTCCCGATTCATCATCTTTGAAGGTGAAAAGATACAGTAAATGCCCCATACGGTCTATCTCTTCGATTGGAAATAATTTTTTTCTCACGCAATTTTCGATCGGAAGCGATTGGAGTTTGGAGTAGAAAATTTGGAATTCGGGTGGGAATGGCACTGTGGTGTCAAAAGAAAAGTCTTTCGTCGGTTCGATTGGGTATGCCTTCAGGAAGGAATCTTAAGATTGCTGTTCGCGGAAGAACGGATGGAGAAGCGGTGTTAGATGACAATGAGCTGTTGGAATTCTGAAGAAAGAAATTCCAAAGCCTACTTCTACGGTGTTCTTTGCGGTTGAAGCTTGACGAAAGAAAGACGACTTCAGGCGTAGGATTAGGGCGGAGCGTGAAGGATCACATGGTATCCGACACATGGTAAACTTCCATTCTTCGATGTGGAAAGCTTTGACGGTGTTCGAGCAAGGTAGCCGAAAGGAAGTTAGCGCTCAAGGATAAACTCGGAAAATAAAGATGGAGAAGATAACCTTATTCCGGTATACTTGACAAAAGTTTTCCTTTGTGGGGATGAACTTGGGGTGAGGGTTGTGGTGCGGAGGATGAGAGCTGACGAGCTTGGCTCTCCTCGGGCTTCCGAAAAAGTTGGCATGCATATCGGGACGGTGTCAGTAGTCGGGAAAAATTTGCGGGATGAGAAGAGCGTGGTACGATCTTGGCAAAGGAGAATAAGGTGGAGTACCAAGGATGGTCTTCATCAAAGGCATACGATGAAGAAGATTGTGCTTTGGTACCAAGCAAGAAAGAAAGGGCAAGGAGAAGGCACCTAAATCCGGTGTGGATGGTAAAAGCGTGACATGTCCAAAATGGAGAAGTGTTCAACATCACAATCATGGACAGTATGCCACGAATTTGCTACAAAGAAAGAACAAGCGATTATTTGAGTACATAGTAGTGCCAGGGAGCTCTTGCCACTCGCAATTTGAAACTGAACTTCTCATTGATCACATGCATGGTGTCGGGTGGTGGGATCGCGAGGTGGTATTTGATGATGGTGCTTCCTTTCACATGACGGGAGATGTGAATCTTTTCGGTGAATTGGTGGAGAAAAATCTCCGGATACGAGTTGAGTTGAGCGACGATGGACGATACAATGCGACCGACGTGCTGGTGCCATAACCTTTCGGAGGGGTGAAGAATGACTCATTCTTTTACAAGATGTGCATGTGTACCCGGTCTAACAAAGGAATTTAATCTCGGTCGCAATGTTAGAGGATAAAGGGTATGAAGTTGTCTTCGAGAGAAGGAAAAGTTTTCCTTCGGCACAAGGCAACGGGACAAGTCAAGAGGTTGGGGATTGGGGCAAAGAATCTCTACGGGAGGACTTGAAGTAGATGGGATGTCTACGGAGCTTCTCTTGTTGAAACGAGATAAAAGAACATGCAGCTGATGCTTAAGAGGAGCTAAGGGTACATGCGGTGATAGTGAACCTCGGGATGTGGAGCAGCCACAAGAGGATCATGGAGATGGAAAACCACTCATGAGGGAATTTTCGTGCGGATGGGAGGAGTGTGCGGCCTGCCCTCGTGAGAGGTGGGGCGGCTGTGTGATTAGTCCCAAGAAGGGAGATTGCGAGCGAGATTCATGAGATGGTGTGAGATCTCATGAGTTGAACTTGGCTACGGTGCCCACGGCCGGTAGCGGTCCGGGTTGGATTGATGCGAACGGTCAAAGTAGCGAGTGTCGGATCTTGAGCATGGATCGAGTTGACGACAGTGTGATGCATGGGTGCAGGTTCTACAGGCGCGGTGGTTCCTAATGACATGTGCGTTGGTACATTAAAAGTCGAAGACTTTGATGATGAATACTGTCAGACTAATTGGTGTTTGGATCTATTTAGTTTCGAGAATGTTGCATGCAAAGGGTGCATGGCGCATGCATGGAGGTGCATGGTGCATGCATCGGTTTGCATGGTACATGCATGGATTTACATGGCGCATGCAAAGGTGCATGGCGAATGCATGGGTTGCATGTAACGCCATGGAGTTGCCGCGTAGCACTTGCTTCGAAGGTTGCGGGCGAATTCATGGAGTCGCATGTCGCATGCAAAGAAAGTCCTTTCTTGTTGAGAGGGAGTGTTGAAAATGGCAACAAAGAAACGTTGAAAGGAGAGCCTCTGGAAACATCTTTCACGATTCTAGTTGGAAAAGTGATCACTAAACTAGGTGGGGACCACACATGTGATTTTTGTCGAAAAGTCTGTTTTTAGACTATGTCTGTTTAGACATGTGGAGCATAGTCCTAAGGTTGCGGGATGCTATTCTTGGATGATTTGTCAAGTTGGTAAAAAATATGTAGACCTTTATTTTTGAACATACGGTCGAAAGTCTATTTTTAATTGCGTGTCTAAAAATAAGGTCGATCAGCTCAATGACCAACCATATTTGGACTATAAGCATTATCTTATCCTCTTGGAGCACTTGGGTGCGGAATAGGATGTGGCACATGCATACGCGAAGGAAATTAAGAATTTCTAAGGTTAATTCAGGCTATTGCATAGTTTGACTTAGGTTAGAACTCATATGGCGGTTTGGTGGGTTGATGAGACGATTGATGGAGTTGTGTTCGGTTTAACTTCGTTGAACTAGTTGTATTTAGTTTAAGCAGCTAATACACTAGAGATGAGTGGTGTGAATTAATTATTAATTAATTCACTAATTATTAACTCATTATTCAACTAAAGAACACCGCCCGATTAACGACGGTGCATGGACGATTCGGTGGAGACACGGTGACAAGGGTGGGTGAAAGGTGGAATATACTATAAATTGTGACTATAGTGTGCATGAGATTTGCACAATGATTGGAGGAGATTGCCAATGAGGTTATTATAGTTAAAGCCAAGGAATTCGAATTCATTCCATCCATTCTCTCATCTTGGATGGTAACGATGAAAGCGAGCGAACGGGTGGAGGAGTTTTGAACCGTGACTTGTTCAAAGGCGAGGTAGTTTGTGTGTAACTTTTAGGAGACGATGCGAGTACTTGTGAGGTATTGTCACAGGGTTGTTTGTAGTTCTTCTGTGTTCTTATAAATATCACAGAATGATGGGGGTTTTCCATTTTGTAAGCTTTCCCAGTATACATCTTGTGTTATATGTATTTAATTTCTATGTGCGCATGTGAATATTTTCAATGCACCACTTGTTGTTTTTATTTCCGCATGTGATGATTAATACGTAGAAAGAGATTGTATGTATGTATGAAGCTCAAATGGTATGTGACCGGGATAATCTCGATAATTCGGGAAATTATGGAAATTTTCTACGTGGTATCGAGCGATATTGATACAACAGGATCTATTATTCGAGGAAAGTGATTGCATTTTATTTTGCGGGTAGGTACTGCCAATCGGGCCGAGGTAGCCTCCGGATTCATCCTTCTTTGAAGGTGAAAGGTATAGTAAAAGCATGGGGTCTGTCTGCGATTTAAGGAAATAATTTGTTCTACGAATTTTAGATCGGAAGCGATGGGTTGGGTAGCCCCAGAATTCGAATTGGAAATTGTTTTTCTTAATTGTCAAAAAGCAAAGATGTCTTTCGTCGGTTACGTTGGAGTTTTACCTTGGAGCGATTAAAGATTATATTGCATGGAAGAGCAGAGGATGGAGAGTGGTGTTAGATGACAATGGAGCTGTTGAATTCATAGAAAGAAATTCCAAAGCCTACTTCTACGGATGTTGCGTGATTGAAGCTTTGGCAAAAGACGGCAAAGGTGTCGAAGGATTATGTTGGAGCGTGAAGGATCACATAGTATCCGACCTTAGCGAAGTAGCTTCTGAACAGTGTGGAAAACTTTGACGGAATTTTCAGGAAGAAAAGTGACCAAAGAGAGTTCGCTCAGGGATAAACTCATGAAAATAAAAGATGGAGAAGAATGACACTGACACAGTATGTAAATAATTTGTCCGCTGCGGGGGATGAACTTAAGTGCGCAGGGTGGGTGTGGAGGATGAGAGCGGTGAGCTTGAGCTCTCCTCGGGCTTCTAGGGCCCAGCATGCATATCGGAGACCGGTGTCGATGGTCGGGAAAATTTTCCGGGGATGGGAAGAGCTGTGGTACGATCTTGCGCAGAGGAGATAAGGCGGTACCGAGGATGGATCTTCATCAAAGGCATGCGATGAAGAAGATTGTGCTAATTTTAACGAAAAGAAAGGAATGGAAGGAGCAAGGAGAGAGCTTCTCAATCCGGTGCGGATGGTAAAAAGCGTGACATGTCCAAAGTGAAGTGTTTTCCTTCATCACGGTCATGGACATTACGCCACGGAGGTGTCCCACAAAGAAGAAGAACAAGCGATGCAAAACAGGCTGCACTTGTTGGTGAGGCTCTTGCCTCGCAATTTGATGCAGACTTCTCATTGATCGCATGCATGGTGTTTGGTGCATTGGGATCGGGGTGAGCCATTTTGATAGTGGCGCTTCCTTTCACATGACGACGGGAGATGTGAATCTTTTCGTTGTTGGTGGAGAAAAATCTCTGAATGTAGAAGTTGAGTTGGGCGAAAATAGACGATACAATGCGACAGCATTGGTACCCATAACCTTTCGAGAGGGTCGGAGTAAAATCATTCTTTTACAAGATGTATTGCATGTACCCGAGTCTGTGAAGTTAATCTCGATGTGGTACCAGGGATAAAGGTATGGGGTTGTCTTCGAGAGAAGGAAAAATTTTCATACACTGAAACAACAGGGACAAGTCAAGAAGGTTGGGATCGGGCAAAAGTCTACGGACTTAGTAGATGGGATGTCTACGAAACTTCCTACGTGAGAACGGGGGAGAAAGACATGCAAGCGGTGGCAAGAGGGAGCAAGTTTTGCATACGAGGTGATGATGAACCTCGGGATGTGGAACAGCCACAAAGAGGATCATGGAGTGGAAGAACACATCATGCGGAGAATTTCGTGCCCGGATGGGGCGGGGAGGGAGGTGCTGTGCGGCTATGCCACTGGGTGAGTGGGGGCGGGCGCCATGATTAATCCCAGGGAGAATTTGCGGTGGACTGGCAAGGATGGTGTGGATCTCATGAGTTGAACACAACTACGAGTGCGCACGAACGTAACAATAATAGATCGATTGGATTGATGCGGACGAGATCAAAGTGACGAGTGTGAGATACGGAGCGCGGATCAGAGTTGACGACAGTGTGATGCATGGGTGCAAGGTTGACGATGCGGTGGTTCACATTGACATGTGTGATTAATTACTGACGTGAAGTCGAAATTTGATGATAGATGCATGGTGATTGAGTTACATTTGGAGCCTATTAGGTTTCGAAGATATTGCATGCAAAGGAGTACATAGCGCATGCATGGAGTTACACATGGTGCATGCATGAGTTTACCTTAGCGCAGCACAAAGGGTGCATGGCAGGCCATGGAGTTGCATGTCGCATGCATGGTTACATGTGGCATGAAAATTGCGGGCCGAATGCATGGAATCGCATGCTGCATGCAAAGAAATTCCTTTCTTGTTGAGAGGGAGTGTTGAAAATGGTAACAAGAAACGGTGAGAAGCACTGTTGAAGCTTATCTTTCACTAAGTCCTAGTTGGAAAGTGATCACCTAAACTTCTGATGGGGACCACACATGATTTTGAAAAGTCTATTTTTGAACCTGTCTGTTTTTAGACATATGGAGCATGGTCTAGGAGTTGCGGGATGCTATTCTTGGATGATTGGTCAAGTTGGTAAAAATAGATGGACAACTATTTTTAGACATACGGAGTGGAAATCTGTTTTTCAGGCCCTTTAAATAAAAATAGGTCGTTCAGTATTGTTAACCCTTGATAATATTTGGACTATAAACATTATCTTATCCTCTTGGAGCACTTCGGTTCGAGCTACGGATGTGGCACATCATGGTGGCAGAATGAAATTCCGAATTTCCCTGAGGATGAGTGAACTATTGCATGAAGATTTGACTTGGGTTAGAACTCATGTGGCGAGTTTGGTGGAGTTGATGAGACCGAGTTGATGGAGTTGTATTTAGGTTTTTAACTTGATTGAACTAGTTGTATTTATTTAAACATGTACACTAGAGATGAGTGGTGTGAATCAATTGCTAATTAATTCACTAATTGTTAATATCATTCAACTAAATAACATCGATTGAGTAGTGCATGGACGATTCCCAGGTGGGAGCCGGTGTTAGAGGTGGTGAAAGGGTGGAGTCTATACGTTGCCTGTTGACTATATTCATCGCATGACCTTGCACAATCATTGGAGAATTGCCAATGATGATTGCGCGATTAAAGCCAAGGAATTCGAATTCATTCCATCATTCTCTCATCTTGGATAGCGCAGTGAAAGCGAGCTGAAACGGTGAAGGAGTTTTGAACCCGTGACTTGTTCCATCGGGAAATTTTAGTTTAATGTAACACTAAGGCAAATCTTGAGTACTTGTGAGGTATTGTGCGAGATTGTTACATGATTATTATTCAACATAATATACGGAACAATAGGGGTTTCCGGCTGTAATCTTTCCTCGGTATACATCTTGTGTTATATGTGTTGAATTTCTATGTGTGCATGTGAATGTTTTACGACGTCTGGCTTGTTGTTTTTGTTCCATGTGATGATTAATGTTGAAGAGATTATGTGTTGTGTATGAGCTCAAATAGTATGTGACCGGGATAATCGGTGAATAATTCAACAAATTATTCAAGTTCTACATGGTATCGGACGATATTGATCATCGAGGATCTATTATTCGGAAAGTGATTGCAATTTGTTTCTTCGAGGGCGATGCCGTGAACCGAGGTAACCTCTTGGTTCATATTTCTTGAAGGTGAAAGGTACAGTAATGCCCATGCGGAGTCTATCTCTGATTTGGAAATAATTTGTTCTCGTGAATTTTAGTTCGGAAAGCGGTGGATTTTGGAGGTGTTGGAATTCGAATTGCAGAATTGTTTTTTTCTTGGTGTCAAAAGCAAAGATGTCTTTCGTCGGATTGGGATAGGAGTAACGCAGAAGGCAGCTCGAATTATATTTCATGGAAGACGAGGATGGAGGCGTTGTTAGATGACAATGAGTGGCCCAAATTCATGAAAATAAATTCCAAAGCCTACTTCTACGGATGATGCGCTGATTGATGCTTGAAAAGAAGACGACAGAGTCGAAGGATGCATTTGGAGGGCATGAAGGATCACATAGTATCAGCACCGCAAGTAAAGCTTCTCAGGCTATGATGTGGAAAGATTTGACGAAATTTTCCGAGAAGAGTGACAAGGAAGTTAGCGCTCAAGGATAAACTCAAGAAAATAAAGATGGAGAAGAGCCAGCACTATTCCGGTATACTTGACAAAGTTTTCCACTACGGGGATGAACTTGGGAGTGTGGGGGTTAGTGTGGAGGATGAGAGCGGTGAGCTTGGCTCTCCCTCGGGCTTCCGAAAAGTTGGCATGCATATCGGAACGGTGTCAATGGTCGGGAAAATTGCGAGGATGGGAAAGAGCTGTGGTCTGATCTTGTGCAAGAGGGAAGCAAGAAGCCCCCGGAGTACCGAGGGATGGATCCTCATCGAGCATCGATGAATGAATTCATTTGGTACCAATAAGAAGGAAGGGCAAAGAGAATGCCTTCTCGTCCGGTGCGGATGGTAAACGTGACATGTCCCAAAGTGAAAAATGCTGTGTTCTCACGGTCATGGACATTACGCACGAATTATCACAAAGAAGAAGAACAGCAGGGTTGCGGGGCTGGCGGTGGTGAGCTCTTGCCTCGCATTTAAAATTGAACTTCTCATTGATCGCATTGTGGTGTCTAGTGCATTGGGGTCGGGGTGGTATTTGATAGTGGCGCTTCCTTTTCACATGGCAGAAGATGTGAATCTTTTCGGTGACTTGGTGGAGAAAAATCTCCAGATGCAAGTTGAGTTGGCGACAATGGAGCGATACAATGCAACGACATTGGTACCCGTAACCTTTCGAGAGGGAGTCGAGGTAAACTCGTTATTTTACAAGATGTATTGCATGTACCGGGGTCTAACAAAAATTTAATCTCCAATCGCAATGTTAGAGGATAAAGGGTATAGGTTGTCTTCGGAGAGAAGGAAAAGTTTTCCTTTGGCACAAGGCAATGGGACAAGTCAGAAGGTTGGGGTTAGGAGCGAAGAATCTCTACGGACTTGAAGTAGATGGGATGTCTGCGAGCTTCCTCTTGTTGGGAAGCCGGAATGAGGCATTCCAGCGGTCTTGGAGGAGCAAGTTTTGCATGAGAGTGATAGTGAACCTTGGGATGTGCAGGGCAGCCACGAGAGGATCATGAAGTCGGAAAACCACTCATGCGGGGAGAAATTTTAACGGGATAGGCGAGAGGAGTGTACGGCTATACCAGAGTGAGAGGTGGGGTGACATGCATGATTAATCCCAGAGGAGATTTACGGGTAGGATTCACTTGAGATGGTGTGGATCTCCTTGAGTTGAACTTCGCTCGGTGCCACAGTGCGAAGCATTAGCGGTCCCGATTCAGATTGATGCGGGCTGATCAAAGTGATAGTGTCGGATACGGAGCACGGATGGAGTTGACGACAAGTACGGTGCATGGGTGCAAGAGTTCACGCAGCGCGGTGGTTCACGATGACATGTGCGATTTAAGATGCCGATGAAAGTAAATTTTGGTAATGATGCATCGGTAGGATTGAGTTGTTTGGAGCCTATTGAGTTTCGAAGATGTTGCATGCAAAGGGTGCATGGCGCATGCATGAGTTGCATGGTGCATGCGTGAGTTTGCATGGCGCATGCATGGAGTTCATGGCGCCATTAGTTTGCATGGCGCATACCAAGGGTGCACTGGTGAATGTGTGGAGTTGCATGTCTCGCATGCATGGAGTTGGCACTTGTGAAGGTTGCCGGGCGAATGCATGGAGTCGCATGTCGCATGCAAAGAAAATTCCTTTCTTGTTCTGTGAGAGGAGGTGTTGAAGAAATACTTGTAAGAAATAGTGAGGAGCCTCTGGGCTTGTCTTTCCCCCGTCCTAGTTGGAAGGTGGATACCTAAACTAGGTGGGGACCACATGTGATTTTGTCGAAAAGAAGTCTATTTTTAGACATGGAGCATGGTCTAGGGTTAACGGGATGCTATTCTTGGATGATTGGTCAAGTTGGTAAAAATAGATGGACAACTATTTTTGAGCATAGGGTACAAAGTCTATTTTAGTACTTTGTCAAAATAAGTCAAATATTATTAACCCTTAATAATATTTGGACTATAAACAATTATCTTATCCTCTTAGAGCACTTCGGTTCGAGCTATAGATGTGGCACATGCGGTATGAGAAGGAAATTCGAATTTCTAAGGGTTGTTGAGAGCTATTGCATGGTTGACTTGAGTTAGAACTCTGTGTGGCGGAAGTTTGGTGGAGTTGATAGGGCAGTTGATGGAGTTGTGTTCGGTTTAACTTAGTTGAACTAGTTGTATTTAGTTGTGACTAATACACTAGAGATGAGTGGTGTGAATTAATTATTAATTAATTCACTAATTATTAACTCATTATTCAACTAAAGAACACATCAATTAACGAGTGCGTAGACCAGGTTCGATGGAACCGATTGTTAGAGGTGGGTGAAAGGAGTGGAGTCTCCTATCATTTGTGACTATAGTGTGCATGAGATTTTCACAATCATTGGAGATTGCCAATGAGGATTGTGCAGTTAAAGCCAAGGAATTCGTTGTTCCATCCATTCTCTCATACTTGGTTAACGAGTGGTGACAAACGGTGGAGGAGTTTTTGAACCCGTGACTTGTTCAATGAGCTGGTTGTGTGTAACTTTTGGAGACGATCTTGAGTACTTGTGAGGGTATTGTCTTTTGAGATTGTTGCAGTTCTTCTTCATTATAATATACGAAACGGTGGGGGTTTTCAGGCTGTAAGCTTTCCAGTATACATACGTATTTATATGTGTTGAATTTCTATGTGCGCATGTGAATATTTTCAATACCGCTTGTTTTATTTCCGCATGTGATAGATAATCGTGAAGAGATTATGTGTTATGTATGAAGCTCAAATAGTATGTGACAGGATAATCTAGGTGAATAATTCAACAAATTATTCAAATTTATACATTTACCCCTACAGAACTTAAGCCATTGGTAACTTTCTTGAAATCCATTTAAATGGTCTAAAACAAATCCATCTTTCGACATCTTCATATTAAATAAATGTTTCATAAGAAATACCTTGTTTGAGGTCGATGGTTTTTTCATATGGTTTTTCCAATGCCTTAGTCAAACCCTCGTTGTTTTTTCCTTCGAAATATTGAAGGCTACCGACGTCGCGAGGCACAACCATACATGTTCCAAGTGCCTTTATATCGAGAATCTCCCATTCTGCTGTCCTGTCATAGTCATCGGCTTCTTTGTTTTTTCCGCTCAATGGTAGGTACAAATATTTCTCATACGAGATAATCTTCCATCTACATCTTCCACAAGCTGGGAAGTTTTGGTCGTTAAATTTCTCGACCCTAAACTTACCATCTTCCGCCATTGCTCCCACTCGAACCGAGAACCCTTCTTTCCCTCGCGAGTTTATCAACCAAATAGACCTTTGGCTCTGATACCGATTGTTAGAAAATTATATATTATAGAGAAATGCAACACATAAAATATGCGGAAAACACAAACACACAAAACCGTAGAGAGACACAGATATACGTGGTTCACCCGGCTTTGGGCTATGTCCACCCCCAAACATCCAATCCTTCCTTTCTATTATTCAAAGAAATGAAGAGACACAACCTACAAAAAAAATCCGTTGTAATATCCATTGTTCTCTCTCGCAGCCTCTCTATCGTTTCTCACTCGATAATACACATACAATACACAACCGCAATACAATACCCTCATCCAAAGCGAGGGGTTTCCTTCTAGGGAAAAAAAACCCTAAATTAAACATAACTTCTACCGTCGGATCATCCGCCTAATGAATGGCCCGTATCGACTAGAAATTACAATACTTTTACAAGGCAATTTCTGCGTACATCTCCCTGCTAGCTTGGGGCTCGCATAAAGTCATAGCCGCCCCACATCGCACCCCTCGACGGTGTTTAATTATGGGCGGCGTTGCCGCCCATTTAGAAAATGGGTCCAACGCTATGATACAAAATAAAGAAGATAATTAGGCTCCACACCCAACAATCTCCCACTTGGAGACCAATTGTAGCAACTCCACCACTACTTCATTTGCGACTCCAATTTGGACCCCGGTTGTTTCTCATCTTCATCATCATACTTGAATACCAATTGAAATCGAGCATAATCTTAGTTTATCCCTCGGTTACAAATTTTGTTAGCATATTTGCAGGATTCTAGCTAGTGTGTATCTTTTTCCATCTTCAATCGACCATCTTCCAACACTGACCATATGAAATGGTACTTGAGTTGTATGTGTTTAGTCTTGGAATGAAATCTTGAGCTCTTTGCAAGATGAATGGAACTTTGGCTATCACTATATAATGTGCCCATATCACACTTTTTTCCCAATTCATCCATAAACCGTGATAACCAAATCATTTCTTTACTAACCTTTGTGGCAGAACATACTCGTTTATGTTGTTGAAAGTGAAACAACACTTTGGATTTTTGAAACCAAATTGATAGTTGTTCCACCTACAGTAAATACATACCCCGTAGTGCTCCTCCCATTATCTCTTTCACCGCCATATCTCGCATCAACATATCCATGTAGGGAAATGTTTGAACCACAAAAGCATAATGCCCGATTTGTGGTACCTCTCAAATATCTCGAGAATCCATTTCACTTCCATCCAATGTTCTTTTCTCGGATTGTTCATGTACTTTCTTACAACTCCCATCGCATGTACAATTTCGTACCTTCTACGTACATCATTGCATACATTAAGCTTCCACCCACTCGATGCATATGGAAATTTAGACATATAATCCATTTCTTCTTGGGTCTTCGTGCACATCTCCTTACTAAGTTTGAAATGGATAGCAAAAAGGTGTACTAACTCGGTTTTTCATTCGCATTTTAAATATTTTCAACACCTTTTGTATGTACTCATTCCCGAGACAGTGTAGATTTGCGATTTTTCCTGTCTCTAGTTATTCTCATACCAAGGATTTGTTTTTCGCTCCCCTAAATCCTTCATTACAAATGAATTTGCCAATTTTATTTTGATCACATTTATTTCCTACATGTTAGAACCCTACAACAAGCATGTCATCTACCTACAATAACAATATAATATAGCTTCCATCATTTTTCTTTTTTCGTGATAAACACAATGATCATAGTGACATATAGTATAACCTTGTTCGTGACATAAACATGTCAAATTTTAGATACTACTCGCCTTGGAGCTTGTTTTAATCCATACAAGCTCTTCTTTAACCCGCACACTAATTTTTTATTTCCCATTGACCTCATATCCTTCCAGTTGCTACATATAGATATCTTCCTCTAAATCTCCATGGAGAAATGTTGTCTTTACATCTAACCTGTTCAAGATGCAAATCTTCCGCCGCTACAAGACTTAAAATATTTACGATTGAAGTCATCTTAACAACATGAGAAAATATTTCATCAAAATCAATACCTTTCTTCCGTGAAAAACCCCTTCACCACAAGTCTAGCTTTGTACCTCTGTTTTTCCTCCATCTTCTTCCTTCAAACTTTGTAAACCCATTTATTCGCAATTTCATTTTACCCTGCATGCAACCTAACTAAGTCCCAAGTCTGGTTATTTATTAAGGAGTCCATCTCTTCTTTCATGGCTAGCTCCCACTTCTTCCTAGTTTCAACATGCATTTCTTTTTTCATAACATTCGGGTTCACCAAAATTAGTCAACAATAAATAATATAATGAAGGAGAGTATCGTTTGGGAGGGGTCTACCGATCCTAGTAGATCCTCTAAAACCACTTTTAGGTGTTTGACGTGCTGTTTCTATTGTGGTGGTTGATGTTCTTGTGGATGTTGATTATTATTATTTTTAGGCACCTTTACTTTTTCTCTGATCTCATCAAAAATTGTGTATTCTTTGTTTTCTTTTTTTCTTATTTCTTTGCCTACAACTGATTCTTATACAAGACATTTTCATTGAATATTACATCTACTGCTCCTAATGATTTTGTGATTTTCATAATCATATAAGCGATAACCAAAATCATTAACACCATATCCAATAAAGGTACATTTCTTTGATTTTGCCTCAAGCTTTGTTCTATTTTATTTATTAATATGGACAAAAGGCATCACAACCAAAAGGCTTTAAAAAATAGTAGTTTGCCTTTTTTACCTATCCATGCCTCCTCTAGAAAAACACCATCCAAGGAACTTGAAGGCCCTCTATTTTATTATATACACAGACAGATATCTACAAACGATCTGCCCAAAATTGTAAAGGCAATCCATGCAATATCATACACCTTGCATGCTCCATGATTGTTTTGTTAATCCTTTCGACAAACCATTTTCTTGTGGCATTCTTGGAAATGTCTTCTCTCTGCAAATTCCATGCTCGAACAAGTACCTATCAAACTCTTTGCCGCAATATTCACCTCCATTTTATGATCCGAGACACCTCAACTTCTTTTCTTGTCTCAATCTCAACCAAAGCTTTCGATTTCTTGAAAGTACCAAATACATCATATTAATTATTATTAATACAATAAATCCAAGTTTTTCATAGTTTCATCATCAATAAAAGTAACATAATAACGAGAGCCACCAAGAGATGATACTTGAGCGAGTCCCCATTGTTAGCCACCTATAAAAATTTGTCATACCAAATGGTGGCTAAATCTTTTTTTAGGCCTTTAAGAAACAATTTCATGTCCAAATTGTGAGTTCTTGAAGTCTTATGATGATAATTACCCTTTTGAGTTAATCTTCACCGATGTGTCACTGTTAATCCTAAAGTACCCGTTGTTTACTAAGAGAAAAACCGCTTATAAAACTCCACTTTCCATCATTTCACTCCCCCTTTCACTCATTTTTATCCACTTTCATAAAGATTTCTTTTTTCATCCTTTAACCCTCCATTTCCCTTTAAAGACCTCCAAAATCCCTTTAAACCTCCGAAAATCCCTTTTATAGGTTTAAAACACCCCTTTTTTTCGTCTTCTACCGAAAGCCAAAAAAAGCCTTGAAAAACCTTCATTTTGGCCTAAAAACCCATTTTTCAGCTATTAAGGCATTAAGCCCCCGAAAGCTTAAACTCAACCCTCGTTCTCCATAAAAACCCAAGTGCTATAACCAGGGCGCTTAAAAGAACCTTATGTCCCCCTTTCATTTGGTTTAAAAATCCTCTCTTTAGCTATATCGGAACTCTGTCTTGGCCTTAAAAAACCTTTGTTTTCGGCCTAAAAAAACGACTCTTTTGCACTATAAGTTATTTAGCCCCCCAAGGGCTTATGGATTTTAAAAACCCCTTCCTCCATGCGTCCTAAAGCCCCACAATCGGGCGCTAAAAGGCCTAAAATCGTCATAACCTTACTTTTCCTCTATTTTTTCTTTTCCCAACGTTATGGTCTTGAGTGAATCTAGACCGTTGATATAAATTGATCAACGACCATCCGGCCACCTTCCATCCGCTGTTCCGCCCGTATACCTCCCATCCATTTTCCTTTTATATGCCCCGTCGCTCGATCATCGGATCTAACGGACGAAAATGAACTCGATCCTTGTGCTTTAAACCAACACTTTCTCGCTACGCGACAAAAGCAACGTCATCATGGGGCCCCACTACATCCCTCCTCTCGCGCACCTTTCATTATCGCATTTTTTTTTCACGTCGTTGGATCCCGGAGCCTCCGATCCGACGGTCGACACTCCATATCGCAAAATTTTTTGCACCCAAGAGTTAACGCTAAAAAATTTTTTGCGAAAATAGGCGGTATTGGGAGGGACACGCGTCGATAATGTGTCGTATCGCATTTTTTCATAGCAATACCGCCTCCCCTCATTTCATTTTTCGAAAACCACCCCCGGTTTTCCACCATACCACGCTGCTGCCATCCGCAATGTCACTTTTCATTTTTTAATCCCGAAATCAGTCGATCTCTAAGATCGAGCGGTCTGTTTTAATCTCACCCCCCATTCATGTCCCACCTAACTTGCTCCCAAAAATATTTCACCGAGTAATCTTGAGCATTGATTCTCCTAATCCAACGGCTCTCGTTCGTCGTCGCGCCCAAACCTCCAAAGCGACTTTTTAACCTATCTTCGTAGGGATTTATATAATTTTTTGTTTGTTTTTTTGCAGGTTCTATAGAGTTTTCCCACAATTATAAAGATAACACGAAGGCCGAGAATTACGATTCCAAACCTTCGGTACGAGAAGGGATCTAAGGAGTTTGCAATTCCACGGTCTCGGTCGATAGATCATGATTATCGATCCATTTAACGAAAACCCTCCAACCGCATAAAACCCTTTGTGTTAGTGAAGACAAGAACAAAAAATTGTATCGAGTGAAGAAATTAACGATAAAGGTGATTAAAGCCGGAGCTTGAAGATCGGAGTTTTTAATCTACAGAGTTAAAGAGATTAAGACAATGTCAAAGAATGAAGACCCAAAGACGAAGATTAAGGCTAATTTAGCCTAAACATAGACCAAAAGCAAATTAAAAGTGTTTTAAGGAAAAAATAAGAGTTATATCGATAAAAGAGGCCTCCATCGCCACATCGGAGGCCATTTATCCTCTCCAGCTACCAAAGTGCCACTGCGACTTCAATAAATTAAAAGAAGGCATAGTTATTGCCTAGTCGATGATATTTTGTTTAAAGACGACGCGAGTTATTGTCGACCTACCTAAAGAGTTTTAAAGTCAACAAAATCGCCAAGTAGCTTAATACTTAATGAAAACCAATTAATACGGAGAAAATATCGGAAAAACTTCTCTATTGAACCCCTCAAAGACAGAGAAGCATCAAAACTTGTATTAATTGACAAATTACTCTTTCCTTTCATTCCACCTCCTCTTTCTTCTATAAATACTTCGAAGAAGATGAGATGTTGTTGGTTGTTGGACTTTGATGTAATAGTTGTTGTATCGAATCATTGTTAAATGTAAATAAGTTCGAAGCTGCGAAGCTCTCTTAGGTTATTGAAGAAGTTAGGTCGAGAAGAGATGTTTGAAGATCGTGATGAAACATTGGACATGTAGTTTGTAAGCTGGATTGACAATCAATATACAAGATGATTCTTGGGATCCTGGTCTATATCATTGGTGAAGTACCTCTTACTATTATTGTTTTCCTTTCATGTATGCTATTTTGTTTACTTTTTCTCTGATAAAGAACAACAAGCATAGAGCTAGTATTTACTTGCTAAAGTACCCTACTCTCACTCGATAAGCTTTATCTATATGTTTTTTGCTAATTTTGATATTTGAGAATGACTTAAATTAAGTATAAAACATTATCAAGGAATGTTGGTTAGTCCATGTATTGATGTGCAAAACTTGAAAGGAATTTCTTGAATGATATTTTCATTACATGCTAAGTAGAGTTAAACTAGAAAAGTTTATGGTTTGCCCTGTCTTCTAGTTCTTTCTCCAAACGTTGTTTGAAAGTTTCCCTAAGAGTATGCTAAAAGTAGTGCCATGATTTTAATGCATCTAACCTGATCTTAAGCAGACACTTTGTTTTCTTATATGTTTTCATCCATTCTAAAAAGTAGTCTAGTGAGATTACTTGGATTGTTGTCCGATAAGTTAGCTTTAATACAAGATTTTCCAAACAATTTTATGGTTAGCCCTTGTTAGTATGAATCTTTCGTCGAAAAAAGACCACTTTAGCTACACATAACAAATAGCCCTAACATCGATTATGGTTGCCAATATCTTTAAATCATAGATTAGTTGATCGAAATAAAGCTATACAAATCCAGATCTATGCATAAAAGACATTAAGCGGCAAAAATGAAATGTTGCTCCATGCATCCAATAGACAAGACAAGAAGAATATATTTGAAAGAATTTTTATATTAAAGGGGCATTCTGAGAGGAAAACAAGAAAGGCATTTCCAATTCTCCTCAATGGGATGGGTTCTTGAAAGTCCTCGGCATTTCATATCTAAAATTTCTCTTTTTGGGTGTAGAAAACCCGGACAAACATAGAACTCAAAGGGAGCTCACAAAGAAAATGATGAAGAATGTGACAATGATAATGGCTCAAAGTCAGACCAAGAGTATAGACCCAGACTTATCTAATGCAATGGAAGGTGACAAATGAATGGGAAAACCCTTCTATTTATAACAAAATATTAGGGTGGTCTAGAACTTTGGTGCATGAATAAAATATTATTAATCAAATTCTAGAACCACCTTTTAGGAATATTTTATTATATTTGTTGGAGGGAAAAGGATTTTTGACTTGGGTCAATTCCTTTATTTATAAATAATAAATAAATAAATGATTTATTTATTATTTAAGGGAAAGGTGGAAATATAATTAAATAAATAATTATTTATTTAATTATTTATAAATGATTTAGTCAAATTTAACTAGGAATGTTATTTAAATAAGGATTAAATAACTTATTCCTAGGAAATAATCAAATAAATAAGGATTTATTTAATTGATTTCCTTGTTTTGGGTTAAATATGACCAGGGAATAATAATTAAATTGATGTTTAATCGATTATTCTTTGAGGAAATATAAACAAATATAGATTTGTTTATTATTTCCTTTTGGGGTTTCTGTTTTAGACCATAAACAACTTAATAAAGGTGTTTTACTAAAGTTATTTCACATAGTGAAAAGCAATTTTACTTAGGGTAAAATTGGTCTTACATGGTGTACTTGGGTTCATCTAATGATAATAGGTTAGATGACCAAAAAATGGTGTAATAGCCTTGTCCTTTGGTTGGTTTCAAACAGCTTGCTTAAAAAGGCTTTTCTTGTATGGTAAGTTGATAAATCCTTGTTGAAATTATTGGATTTTTCCACTTTCTCAACACTTTTAATGTTCCTCTCCATCATTTAATCTAAAGGATCTTTTGATATAGATGACTTGCCCCTTGGACCACTCTTGAAATTGTTGTACAATTAAACCCTTTTGTGACTCCATTGCCCAATGGATTAAAAGCGCTTCTACACTAATCCTATCTCGTAGAACACTTCTCAATATACTTGCATCTTCACCCTTTGAAACTCTTTCATTTTGTGATATTCCATCCAATTAAATATCATACTCGACCAACCAAACAAACAAAAAACCCTTGTTCTTAATAACTAGCCTAATATCATACTAAAACCTTAAAAGATAAATCAAAACTTTGCACTTATAGAGAGATCCCTCTCTTGGATTTAGGAGGGGTAGATCCTAGAATCCCAAAGTGGTTTTTGATGTAGTCTCTGCAACATTTAGTCTTGCCACTCTACTAAATTACGGAAGCCTAACGTTTTCGGCGACTATACTGGGGAGACTTCGTAGTAATAGATAACTTCACAACTCAGATAATCCCATTTTAACAAATGAATCAAGTAGTACCGCCTAGAGTGTTTTTTATTTTTTGATGGTGAACATCTTTCAAGCCCCGAAATCAAGTAAAAATCCTTCACCCTGGTGACTCCATCGAACATCGCAGGAGCCTGCTGATTTTCCTTGGTTTTCCAAAGATTCCATTGGGAAACCCTTTATCATAATATCATTTAAACTCAATACAAAAGACTTTGAGGATTAAATTTTTTCTTGCTAAAAGATCGAGTTAGCCTATTAAAGATTGTCATATTTGGTTAAAAAATTTCTTATTATTGGGTCTGAAAACACAACACTCGTGGCTTCAAAAAGAATTCATGCTAGGAGCCATCCCGACCCAAATCCTCCCGAGATAGTTGATAATCCCGAAAGCATACTTAGGAAGTCTCCTAAGGCTCAAGCTTCAACTATTTTCAGACCAATCCAAAGAGCTAATTCTCGTTCCCCGAAAACCTTACAGCTCTACAAGATTCACAAGTTGACTTAAGAAACCCATTCAGAACTAGGTCACTTGATGATATAGATCGACGAGACTTTGAGCCTTCACCTTCATCCCAAGATAGAAGTGAACATCCCGGTAGCAGAGAAACTACCCCCATTCGATTTGCATTTCCTTCATAATTTCGGTTTCTCTCATCCTAGATCTTCTCAACAATCTCTTTATGGTCCATCCACTTCTCGTTATCCATACACCCACTATTAAAACTCACACCATTCCACCAACCCCCTCCCTATCTTACATCCTCCACTTGTAAACCCCCCACTTTTTCCACAATCTCTTATCATGGCAAAATGGTATGCCCCTCTAGTCCTTCCTTTACCTCTAGTCAATCGCACACAGGATTATCAGTCCAAGATACCATTATATGATGCCGGTGGTGCTACTACCGCTTCACAACATGTGGACAAGATGAATGACTATTTTGACAAAAATTAGATTGATGATGAAACTATCAAACTTAGATTGTTTCTCAAAGTCTAGGGGGAGAAGCAAGAAAATGGTTCAAAGGATTAACCCCTAATAGTATTAATGACCTCCAAGCCCTTCATCGCTTATTCTTAAATAAATGGGAAGTTAGGAAAAACCCTCTCCAAATACTTTCGTACTACAACAATATCAAAAGAAACACTAGGGAAAGTGTTCAAAATTATTGCACTAGGTTCAATAGTATTTATAATGCACTTCCCGGACTTGAAACCTCCACAAGGTTTAGCCTTGGCCAAATTTCCGAAGGATTTGATCTGAAATGGCCTATCAACTAAGAGAAAGATACCCCTTGACTTTATAAGACATGCGAAGGGAGCTCTAGGCCGTGGAAGTAAATCTGATTGAGAAAAGAGTTAGAATGAGAAATGAAAAGAAAGTATCATTTAGGGAGGAATCCGCACCCTCCACATCTAGTTCAAAAATGGAAAGGATGATGGAAGAGATGATGAAAAATATGAGTATACTTGAGAGATTAAACCTCGTTCAATTACCTCTCGGTTGAGAAAGAAATTAAGAAAATGTATGATGCTAGAATTATAGTCCTCGTTAGATATTCAAATTGGGTATATAATCTTGTGTCGATTAGGAAGAAAACAAGGGAGAAATAAGGCTTTGTATTGATTTTAGGAACTTAAATAGAGCCTCATTAAAGGACAAACTACCCATTTACCCAAGATGGATCACATTTTACAAAGGGACGTAGTTGGTTCTAAAAAGGATTTCTTTGTTAGATGGCTTCTCAAGTTACAATCGGATATTAGTACATCCCGATGATCAAATCAAAAACAGCCTTTACCACACCTTGGGGTACTTTTCATGTATGTGAAAATGCCCTTTGGTTTAATGAATGTTGGTGCTACATTTCGAGAGAGCCATGGATATTGCATTCTCGGAAGAATTAGGCCTCTTCATCATTATTTACCTTGATGACATCACTGTTTTCTCCAAAACAGATGAAGAACAACTAGAACACTTGAGAAAGGTCTTTGAGAAATGCGGAAAATATGGGTTATCTTTAAATCCAAAGAAAACAATGTTTGGTCTCCAAGAAGGCACTACTTGGACACATCATATCAAAAGAAGAGATAAAGATAGACCCAAAGAGGATTGATGGTATATTTGCAAATCAACCATCCTAGAAACATCAAGGAACTTCAATCTTTCATTGGGAAGATTAATTTCTTGAGAAGGTTCATACCCAATCTAGTCTGAACTCCTTAGAAACATGACCAATATGCTTAAAAGAGAAGAAGGAGTTAAATGGACCTTAGAAGCAAAGAAATCATTTGAACTCGGTAAAACAAGCATTAACCAAAACACCGGTTCTCATTAGTCCTCGATTTTACAAAGGATTTTTTCATTTTTTCATTTGCATCGGAACACACGGTGGTTGTTGTCCTATTATAGAAAACACTTGAAGGGACAAGAGCAGACCAATTTGCATTTCTTTAGTAAGGCATTAAGAGATGCACCTCTAAAGTACAATATTATGGAAAAACAAGCCTTTGCCTTAGTCAAAGCCTTAAAAGGACTTCGAGTTTTACATTTTACATTCCCACATAATTGCATTTGTGCCAAATTCAATTGTAAAAGACATTTTAACCCGAGGATCTAGATGGCAAAAGAGGAAAGTGGATTGTCTGTGATACTTGAATATGATTTAGAAATCAAGCCCACTAAGCTCATAAAAGGCCAAGGACTAGCAAGATTAATGGTCGAGTCTAATTTTTGAAGCTCTTGATATAAACATGTTAGATGCACTAGATGAACAGGGAGGAGTTTGTCAACTCCCATCATTGAAGATCATTTTCTGTTTTCATCTTGGTATGTTGATATATTTATATGTTTTTGCTCAATTTAAATACACCTCCTGGTTTTGTCTAAAACAAAGGCAAAGATTTTTAAAGTTGAAAAATCGTTAATTACTGCATTTTAGATTAAATGTCTATATTGGAAAAATGCTAGTGGATTATTGCTTAAATGTTTGTTCGATAATGATGTAGATAAGATCAAGCATGAGTTACATGAAAGGAGAATGTGGAGGCCACCTCTATTGTAAGACAACTGCCAATAAAACATAGAAAATTTTAGGGGCAAATTTTTAGCCCATGGGGAGAAAATTTAAGAGATTTCCAATTTTGAAGGGGGTGAATTTTTTTAAATTACACCCATTTTCAATAGTTAAAAAAATTTAGCCCAAAAAAATATTTAATAAATAAATTATTATTATATTTTAGCCATAAAAAACTGAGGGCGGATAAACCTTTCCAAGCCCAATTTGCACTGGTTTTGTTTTGGAAAATTTTATTCAAATTGCCCTGATTTCTAGAAATGGGACTGGTTATGTTGGACTGGTTTCGCCCTCTCAATTCCTTGAAAATCAAGCCCAATCTCGAATTCTCCTATATTTCAAGGCGCACGGGTTGGCAGTTTTGTTCTTCATTTGTCGCTGCATTTCAGGGGTAGAACAAGGGTTTTTCAAAATCCAGGGGCTCTCGCACTAGGGTTTTCAAAGTCCGGTTTATCATTTGTCGGCCTTACCGGTCCAACCATGTTTATCATTTTTCAAGATCCCACATATCTTGGCAATCGGACTTTGATATCTCGATTCTTCATCATATTATTGTTTCTTTGGTTGCAACACTTATCCCAAGATGCCCACATTTGTAGCGTATACGGGAAAGGAGGAGAACCACTAGAATTATCACTAGGAAAATTCTACCAAATATGGTTCTAGCAATCGTCGTTATGGCCGATTCGGTAGCCCGATGCCGATGTCCCGATCGAGCAGATCTAGCAAGCAATGAAAATTATCATAACATTGTCAAATTGTGTGGTTGTTATGTGAATCGTGACTAGATCTCGTGTTGTTGTTAATGGCCTTTGTTGCTTGTCCCTTCTTTTATGCGACCATTACCCATAGTCCAACTCTGCGAATGTCCCAATGATCCGATAGGCTCTAGAGTTCAAATGTGAGGCCCAATGACACTTTTGATCTATAGGGAACAATGGGCCAACATACAAAGTCCAAAAATTTGTCCATTATTTTTCGGGGATGTTGCTCTGCAGAAGGCATGTTGAAGATAGGGGATAAAGATCCGCACATTGCAATATCCAAGGAAAGAGGCATTCATGGTGTACCCAGATTCCATTAGATCCGGATTTGATATGAATTTTTAAACAATATTTTAACAAACATGGACATGGATTTCCTAATAACTCATTTGATTTTGAATTCGAGTGTTTTGTTCACCACTTTGGAGAAAATGGCGAGAATTGGGAACGGGTCCTTCCAACATAGACTTGATGAAGTGCGATTGGCAAAAAAGCTTTGATAATTTAGCCACTAGTCTCAAACCCAATGTTGCGACTTTAATCGACATCTGTTTCTTCCCAATTTTTGAGGTCAATGTTTATACGCTTAAGGTGTAGTATAATCTTCGCCTTTCTAAAATCAAAAAATTTTAAAGTATAAATCTGCAGAGGCCTTTGTGAGTTCAATTTTATCCTTTGCTAGGTTGTGAGTCCGAGTAAAGCAATTTAGATTTCTATTCCGGATGTCATGGTCTTCACAATCTTATCAAATTAGTTAATCAAACTACGTACTTCGCTTAGATGTAGGGCGATTCGGAGTCTTGATAATTATCCAGAGGGTTGTAGTGTGATGAGTAGAAACTAGACATTAGGTTTTCTATTTTGAATAAGCACAAAATGAAATAGTAGTTTGTATTTATGTTTATTAGATGCAAATGATATAAGCATGTTTTCTTCTTGAAAGAGGGAAATTCTTATTGAGACTTATGTCACACTATTTCTTTGTTTATCATGAGTTTTTGGAATATCCCTGGAGATGATCTCTGTTGCTAAGTTTAAAATATCAAAGAAAAAACCATCTTCATTCTCATCGCACAAACTCTGAATTTGCTCGATCATTTCCGTAGGTTCTCGAGTATCGTCGTCAGGGTTCTTAGACTTTTGAATCATCTTTTAATGTACGAGAGAGAAGGAAGGTGCACTCTACATCCCCGGGTAAATGATATGTGTCATGTCCATTTGTCCGTATGAAATGTTTTATTAAACTTTTGTATCATCCGTTAATTTACATAGAGAAGGAAGGTGGACTCTACAACCCGAGTGAATGAGATTCCCTCTATCGGCTAACTAATTTTGGAGTCTACAAGAAACTACCACCTAACCGTGAGTAATTATCACATTCCAACCCATTACATAACATACTATTGCAATAGGGTCTACTAGGAGGATGATGAATTCATGATATGATAGTCGGGACTATATTTGTCTAGGAACTATTGCAAATTCCATGGTAGATATTTTATTTTTTTTCAATTCTACATGTTTGCTATAATGTATATCGAATACTTGTATCTCGAATGCTGATCATCCATATCATACAATAGAGCAGGCATAGATTGGACCTTTATATTTTGAGTTTATATAACGTATAAAGAGTCATGGGGTATGTTCCCACTGATGATATGTTGGTTAAGAGATTCCCATAAGTTAATGTGTGAAACGAGATATATTAGAACTAGTGCCATTTTCTGTTTGGGAATTACATGGGCTTGTGAGTATCTGCATGATATAGCCGAGAATGCAAAGTGCAAATATGAATAACATGTGTAGTTTGTAAGATTAACCTAGAGGTTACTTATATATTGCCTAGGTTGCCTATGTTTACAAGTAACTAGTCATCGTGTCATGATGTGAAATACCCATTAAGATCACCGCACGATGTGGATTGAATGCAATTGGGGAAATGGTGACTTTTAATTTTAGCCCAAACTTTTTCGACATTCTACTTTTTGCATCTCAAGATCAACCTACTTCTTATTTCTTGTCTTTGCCAAAAAATCCGTTTTTTATAAAAAATTTGAAAATATTTTAAGTTTTTAATAAACAAAAAAGCGTGAGGACTGTTCTCAATATATATTTTATTTTTGCAGGAAATTTTCGAGAGAGTTGGGAAAGTTTTGTGACACCATTGGGTGGTTAGTTTTCTTCACAACCCAATATATTTGATCGACGGATACTTCCCCTGATTATGTTCAAATGGGTGCTCGGAATTTCAAAAGGTCAAAAGTAAATGTTTACCAAAAATACTACTTAAATATCATATTTAGTGTTGATCTATATTGAAAAGTCGTAAAGAGAGAAGAGGGGGGAGGGGATTCTTTGTAACCTCTGTCTTGGCTTATGAAGGAATCTTGCTACAACATCCATTTGTGGGTAGCAATTTTATGTTAACTTTGCTTTTGGCATTGATATCTTGAAAGAAATGTTAACACACGGAGTCGAGGTGAGCTACTCGAGTATAGAGACAATTTACTGACATTTAATGACAAACTTCGGGTTGTTTTCCTTTAGTAACTAACATATTTTTTTGATTTAAAATTTCCATGCGAGCATTTTTATCTAATCTAGTGAAATCTGACTCTATTTGGATTTAATGGACATATGAGAGGGATCAAATTAATATTTCTACAAGCTATGCTTAAAAACATTAATATTGTTTTCTGTACAGAGAACTATGATCTCCCGAACTCTCACAACAAAAAATTACTTTCACAAATACAATTTTATTAGATATTTGATAGTTAAACTATCATGGCATAATAATTCTCTTCTTCTTGCATTCACGAAATAACGAAATAGCAACTATGTGATTTCCAAATGAATTGTTCATTGTAATTCTTGTTCCTTCGGATAGTCCTTTGATACAAAACTATAGCCATTAGTAAAGCATTCGATATTTGTAGATATTATAGTGTATGTCGATATATAACTATAACCATTTTGGCTTTGCATATTCCTATCTTGAATGAATCTTGCTATAATCTTTCCATTCCAAACATTTATAAGTAGTTATACAAACACGCCAACCTTATGTGATAAAAAGGATTGGGTTTCCTTAATGGGATTGGGTTTCCTTTATGGTCTTGGATCATTGTTGGAATTTTTGGTGGTAGGATTAATGTTCTATAATGCTAAATGTTTTGTACGATTGGAGATGAGCATGTTTGCTTTGCAGCAAGATGTGAATAGTGTCAAGATGAGATGAGCATGTTTGCTTTGCAGCATGATGTGAATAGTGTCAAGATGTGCATAGTGCTGATAGTGTGAAATGTTGTAAAGAGTTCGGGGCTTTCTCTCTTAATTATTTTATTAATGGCTTGATGTGAATAGTGTCAAGATGTGCATAGTGTTTAATAGTGTGAAATGTTGTAGAGAGTTCGGGGCTTTCTCTCTTAATTAGTTTATTAATGGCAGTAGCTAAGGGGGCCATGTGTTATGAATGCCACAACAAGCTGTTGCACACTATAGTTTTGGGGCACAAAGATTGGCATGTACAACCATCTTTTTCTACCTTTTGATCAATCAATTACTTCCCTCATTTTGTCTTCATATCTAATATATCTAGATCAAAGCATTCTAGGTAAAATGGTTAAATTTTCTTGCTCTATCTTCTCTTGAATGTTTTTAAAGGAAGTCAACCTCACTTAACCCACACTTAACCCACAAAAAAAATTTCTTTCTCTATCTTCTTTGAATGTTTTAAAGGAAGTCAGCCTCACTTAACCCACATTTAACCCACAAATAAGGGATTCAAACAACGATAATGTCAATATTATTGGCATGTAAAATGTGGGATCACCACTTAACCCATAAATAAAGATTCAAACAAACGATAATGTCGATCTTATTCCCACATGTAAAATGTGGGATCACCACTTAACCCATAAATAAGGATTCAACAATGATAATGTCGATCTTGGCATGTAAAATGTGGGAACATAAAGGTGATTTACATCATGCAACCATATTTGTCTTTGATCAATCTATTACTTCCCACATGTAAAATGTGGGATCACCACTTAACCCACAAATAAGGTTTGTCTTTGATCAATCTATTACTTCCCACATGTAAAATGTGGGATCACCACTTAACCCGCAAATAAGGATTCAACAATGATAATGTCGATCTTGGCATGTAAAATGTGGGAACATAAAGGTGATTTACATCATGCAACCATCTTTGTCTTTGATCAATCTATTACTTCCCTCATTTGTCTTCATATCTAATATATCTAGATCAAAGCATTCTAGGTAAAATGGTTATATTTTCTTGCTTCTATATTCTCTCGAATGTTTTAAAGGAATTCAACCTCACTTAACCCACACTTAACCCACAAAAATTTTCTTGCTCTATCTTCTCTGAATGTTTTAAAGGAAGTCAGCCTCACTTAACCCACATTTAACCCACAAATAAGGATTCAACAATGATAATGTCGATCTTATTGGCATGTAAAATGTGGGATCACCACTTAACCCATAAATAAGGATTCAACAACGATAATGTCAATCTTATTCCCACATGTAAAATGTGGGATCACCACTTAACCCACAAATAAGGATTCAACAACGATAATGTCGATCTTGGCATGTAAAATGTGGGAACATAAAGGTGATTTACATCATGCAACCATATTTGTCTTTGATCAATCTATTACTTCCCACATGTAAAATGTGGGATCACCACTTAACCCACAAATAAGGATTCAACAACGATAATGTCGATCTTGGCATGTAAAATGTGGGAACATAAAGGTGATTTACATCATGCAACCATCTTTGTCTTTGATCAAATCTATTACTTCCCTCATTTTTCTTCATATCTTATATATCTAGATCAAAGCATTCTAGGTAAAATGGTTAAATTTTCTTTGCTCTATCTTCTCGAATGTTTTAAAGGAAGTCAACCTCACTTAACCCACACTTAACCCACAAAAATTTTTTTGCTCCATCTTCTCTCGAATGTTTTAAAGGAATTCAGCCTCACTTAACCCACATTTAACCCACAAATAAAGGATTCAACAATGATAATGTCGATCTTATTGGCATGTAAAATGTGGGATCACCACTTAACCCATAAATAAGGATTCAACAACGATAATGTCGATCTTATTCCCACATGTAAAATGTGGGATCACCACATAACCCACAAATAAGGATTCAACAACGATAATGTCGATCTTGGCATGTAAAATGTGGGAACATAAAGGTGATTTACATCATGCAACCATCTTTGTCTTTGATCAATCTATTACTTCCGCATGTAAAGATGTGGGATCACCACTTCACCCACAAATAAGGTTTTGTCTTTGAGCAATCTATTACTTCCCACATGTAAAATGTGGGATCACCACTTAACCCACAAATAAGGATTCAACAACGATAATTTCAATCTTGGCATGTAAAATGTGGGAACATAAAGGTGATTTACATCATGCAACCATATTTGTCTTTGATCAATCTATTACTTCCCTCATTTGTCTTCATATCTAATATATCTAGATCAAAGTATTCTAAATAAAATGGTCAAATTTTCTTGCTCTATCTTCTCTAAATGTTTTAAAGGAAGACAATCTCACTTAACCCTAACCCACAAATAAGGATTCAACAACAATAATGTCGATCTTGGCATGTAAAATGTGGGAACATAAAGGTGATTTACATCATGCAACCATCTTTGTCTTTGATCAATCTATTACTTCCTTGTCTTCATATCTAATATATCTAGATCAAAGTATTCTAAATAAAATGGTCAAATTTTCTTGCTCTATCTTCTCTAAATGTTTTGAAAGGAAGACAATCTCACTTAACCCTAACCCACAAATAAGGATTCAACAACGATAATGTCGATCTTGGCATGTAAAATGTGGTAACATAAAGGTGATTTACATCATGTAACCATCTTTGTCTTTGATCAATCTATTACTTCCCTCATTTGTCTTCATATCTAATATATCTAGATCAAAGCATTCTAAATAAAATGGTCAAATTTTCTTGCTCTATCTTCTCTAAATGTTTTAAAGGAAGACAATCCTTAGATATGGTTTAGTCCCGTAAGACCTATATTGTTCTATACCCAATTTTAATGGGTAGTCCGCATCACTAGTTCTATACCCAATTTTAACTCTTCATGGCTGCCATTGGTCCAAAATTCATAAGCACTCATCATGGATGATGCCTAATATGCGCCCGATTATATTTGAATCTCGAGCTTAAAATAGAAAGAAAAAGAGAAAATCGGCTCCTTAGTAGTCAACCGTAGAGATGCCCAGCAACAATTAGATTCAAATTTGGCCACTAGAATGTCTCTGTTTCAATTTGTAGCTTTTTCCCGAGTTCCCTGTATCTTACGGGGATTTCTTTAGAAACTCTCCTATTTCTTCAATCCTTGCTCTTATAATTTGTTATCATGTGTTGCGGAGACCATGTTGTTATTCTTCTCTCAGTTATAGAATCCTTTCATGTGGGGTGATTTGGACGAGTGCCTCCGGCCACCGTACTGCAATGATAAGAAAATATTAAGTGGCCAAGGCGGACCTCCAAAGCCACGATCGAACGTAGGTTCCCTGATATATATGGGTTACATTTGATCCCGAAGCTTTGCTAGTTCAAACCCAACTCCATAGGTCAAACACATTTCCTCATTATCATCCCCTTCTATGGTCTTGGCCGGATCTTCACATATTGTAACTCTCTTGTTGGCTTGCAATGAGTTGATTAAATCTATTTAATTACTTTGTCAAATTTATCTTTATATAAGGAAAATCTAGGTTTGGAAAATCTCATGCTTTAGACCTTTTCATAAATGGCAGATAATTTATACTCGTATCATGTGTATCATGTGTGAATCTGTGAAAGCATTAGACCTAATGTTGTATTTGTTTTTTGGGACGAGAAACACGTGTGACACTGGCATACCCAAGAGATCATGTAATCAATCGAGCATAGGTGATACAATTTTCACATTCAAGTTCCTTTTCCGAATAATTTGTAATAATGGCCGGGAAGAAAATAGGCAAAGGAAGTAGGCAAAGACCCAAGGAGAATGCCCCTAGTTCTTGGAAGTTGTATATGTTTCAAGATGAGAAACATGTGTGACACTAGCATACCCAAGAGAGTATGTATTCAAACGAGCATGGGTGATAAAAAATTGACATTAAAATACTTTTTTCTCAATAACCTTGCCATAATGATCGGGAAAGAAATTGACAAAAACCCCCAAGAGCATGTCCCTGGTTGTTGGAATGTAAAATATTGGTCATGCCCTTCATGCCCATGTAACATCGAGTGGCATAATTGATGTGACTCTGACATGCTATGCTTTAACCATGTTTATTTGAGGAAAACCACTTTGAAATCATATTCAAATGGAAGCTATCTCGGTTTAGCAAACATATGAATCATTAAACCTAGGAAAAAAAGTGAATAATGTAAAACAGTTTTCTCGATTATCCGAAGACATTTTTATTTCATGGTCCGATAGAAACATTTGGCTCGGGGAGAACTGAAAGTCATCCATTCACTTATATGGATGCCCATAGGAACAACAACAATTCATAAATAATACTTACTCATCAAGGAACTCACAATCAATAATTATAGAAGGGTCATGATAGAAGTCTTGTTAGTTTTGAGATGAGAAAACTAGTTTCTTTTGTATGTTGACTTTGGAAATTTGAATGGTCGGGACTCGTGTTAAAGAAGATTCCTTCTTACTCTTGTTTTTTACTCTGAACATGTGCATTTTCGGGTTTTTTCTTGATCATATACTCGAATATTTTCATAAGATGAGCATGTGAGTAGTCATTACATACACAATGTGTCGTTTGCTTTGTTGTGTCGGGTGCAGAAAGAAGAAAGCTTTGTCCCACTTGATAACCATTATCAAAATCAAGGGGCTCATAATGCATATGGTAAGATGATAGTTTGCATTGGATATCATTGAGCAAATACATTCATTGTAGAGGATGTTTAGCAATACATCATCATCGGAATCATATGAGGTCCGGCTTGTTTTAAATTTTTTGGACATTGCTAAAAATGTATGTGGGAAAATAGTTGTTAATAGGCACGAGAGTAAGTTGAAATCATTAAGTCCTTATGATGGTTATCTTGGCATTTTACTTGCAAATAATTTTACTCGTAGTCATAAAGGTCACGGAAGGAATTGTTTCTTGCATATAACAAATACACCTATAGTTTTGTATGATTCAAGCAATTGGTATCCACTTTTTTGGTACAATCGCCCTTTAGCATGGATAACAATGATTGTGAAATGACTTAGAGTCCCATTTGTTGTAGTATGGTCATTTCTCGGTTAAACGGATGTGTACTCATTCTTTTTAGCATGCTTGCTTTGGTTTTAACTTTTAAGCATGTATCTTTTTTGATATATAGTGGTCTCCACTTGACACAACTAAAATTTAAACTGAAACCTAGAAATTGAGTGTAAGTTTGCTTTCCATTGCTACCATATGGTGGGGTTCGTTGCTTTTGTATTGTAGATTGACACATTTACACCACAACGCTTCTTGTGGTAATCCATATGCAGCAGCGGGGTTGCTTAAATTTTCCCAATTACGTCAATAGATTTTTCATTTTTTAATTAAATTTGGTCTCGATCCTCTAACTCACCCCCACACATATATAAAATATTTTATTCATATTATTATGTCGGCTTCTTATCTATATAGTTTTTTATTTGTATTTTTGTTTTGAAATATTATTTGACACATAAATAACACATCTACCTCTATACTAGGTTGTTGAGTGTGCCTTTCAGGGACAATAAAGTTTTTTTGTTTGTTGCAATATTGCGTGTATTTACGCAATTTACTTTTGCTTCACATCTCTGCTATTTCATGTTAAATTCCGCGATTTAACGGTTTTTCCACCAGATTTCTTTAAATCCATATCGTTGAATTTCAAATAAATAAATGGACAAAGTATTAGTGCCTATCGGTGCTACTTACAGGGCCCAAGATGATAGATAGAATAAGTTGGTTTGTATGTAAAGAACAAAAAACCCTTTCAATTAGATATTGGAAATTGGATTTGTGCCTAACGATCATAATTTTTTTGGAGCAAATCTAAATAGTATTTATAACACTTTCAGGGAAGGATAGTGTAATTATGGCCAGTTCATTTGAATATAAGTGCAAGATGAGATGCTTTTTATTTGGTAGGAGAATGGAGATAGGCGAGATGTGATTTCCATCCTGTTGGTGAGAAAGCCATGTTTCGAGTTGCTCGGTTTTGAAAAGCCTCATACTTACGTAAATATGTGGAATTAAGGGCACAATAAGAGGATCTTTGTATGAAAGGAGCAGGGATAAATCTCATCTATCGCACCATTGAACATGCATAGATTTAAGCCATGTGGATACGACTGACCATGATAGAGTTGTATGTTGGCATGTACCAAGCACTATAACGCCAACATCACGATATGACTAGCATGAGCGCTGTAATGCTAGTGTTCTAGCTCGACCAATACGTGATAACCTAGAAGGTAAACCCCCGCGGTGTATGGCATACGGGTGGCATAAAAACCCTACGACTTGGAGGGCCATCGGGTGACAAGATCTATCCTTGGGTTCTACTTCTATGTTGTATCCCCTTAAAACAATCTCCTTTTGTTTAATCTTTTCTTCTACTCATATCACCTAAGAAAAGCATGTAAAAATACCACTTTCGGATACGTTTAATTCTCGAAAGCATGTTTCATAAGTCATTATGGGAACTTACTACAACCAAAAGTCTTACCATATCTCCTGGGATGAGTGTCCTTTCTTTGCCGAGCACCAAGAGGACTCTTTCCATTCAAAATACATGTCATTTGGTATAGTGAACTTGTGAATGGGTGTGGGTACTTGAGCTATTTCTTTCCAAAGAGAACATGAGTGCCCTTCCCATATGCTTATGTCATTGGTGATTAGCCGGCATTAAGAGTGAGATATGTCGCACAATGATTATCCCAACGAAGGTTTGCCAATCCATTCTACAATATTACCATTTTTAATTTAAAATAGGTTTCATTCTCATTACCGAGTGGTATTTTTATGAAGAACAAGAGAAATCATGGGGGTTCTTTGAATCAAACGAATAGATCAACTAAAGAGGAATAAAAACCCTCCATGCAAAATAAATAAAAATACGAGGTGTAGAATTCACACATAGGATAGAAGACAGACTTCTTTGAACAACCAAAAAGACAGGCTCATCTTTGACGGTGGTCTTTCATGAGTTTATTTAGCTCCCATTTAGTGATAGGAGCTCGAGCCACTGTGAGTGTATAGTATGGAAAGCTATTATGGACAAGATAGTTATGTAAAAAGGTCCAGCTGTTTTTATTTTCAATGAATGATCAACGAGGTTAGCAAAGTTGTAATTATTTTAACTTATGATTATCCTCATTAATATTCTCCTTGATTAGTATATGGTTATATTACCCAACTAAAAATATGGCGACGTTGTCAAATTCTACTCTTAACAGACTACGAGTTACCGATTTTGAAGAATCATTTTGAAGGAAAAGTGATAGATGGGGAATCTTCTAATGGTTTGACATATTCAAAAATTGGTTTTCTACCTCTTAGTAATTTTCTTGTTTCATCCTCCTTTAACTTAAAGTTGATTTGCTCGGCTGACCTGAGCGAGACCAAGGTGTTGAACTCGTACAGGGAGTTATTTTTGACATTATTTTGTTTATTGCGGTAATAAAAATGTATTTCTTCCCATCATTGAGTACATTGGTCGTTCGCTTACGTATGTTGGAGGAATAGTATATCTCTAACACAGACTACTTTATGGTAAAGCCGATGCCACTAATGTATAAAATAACATTGGTGAATTGCATTGATGGTCTTTATCTCTTAAGGTTATCCGTTTGTTTTTTTGTGTATGTATTTGTAGCAGTCCTCTGTCCGAGCATCCTGTGGATGTGCAATGCTTCTTATTTTATTAGTGTTATTTACTTTTACTTCCCTAGAGAAAACTGGTTGCAAATTTCGGTTGTTTTGTATGTGGGGTTCACCATGTAGATGTGAATGGTATACATGATACTTAGTCCTAAGTTTCACTTTTTTGCAGATTTTAGGTATAGTTGAGGCAAATTTATTGTTTTACATATTGTTTTTTGACCTTCGAAAGTGCAATCTACATATGTGGTGTTGTGAAGGGCCGTATCCGATAGAGCATGACGTGCGGTCTCCTATTTACATGCATGTGCAAGCACATGGAAAGGTTGCTTATTTTGTCAATTAGAGTAAAAGGAAAGAAGTTGTTGTCCATCATTGGCCCCCGGAGGTTAGGAGAACTCGTGTAGGTAACATCTAGTTGCCCCCCAAGGATATCCAACTTGGTCCACTCGATCGACCATTTCCTAGAGGACATTTCCCCGGGATCCGTATTAGTACCTTTCATGATAGTTGACAACAAACGGTGCTAGCTCCTCTTCTACTTCTAATCCGAGCGTGCGTCCTTCTTGCATAGAGCAAGTATCGATTCCTATTTATTTTCTAGGGCTTACAACTTGAGTTTACCTCTCCGTGCTTTTTTATCTTTATTTGTACTTTTGTTTGTGCCTTGGAGTTATTTTCAACATTCTCTTTTTGAATTGTACTTTCTAGTTCCATCAACCTATTTTGGTTATTTGTGGACATTAATAAAAGTTTAGTTTGTTTTATTACTCCCGTCAATAATTAGCACTAATAATTTGCACAAATTAATTTGTCAACTTCCATTACTATCCCCTGATTTGTATATTTAGATCTATATTACATTATACTTTGTAGCATAAAGTCAGTTCTAGAGTGGATAAAGTGATATATGCTTCCCCACTTGTAATTTTTTCCCAATACGAGTTCCAAAATTTTAACAACCCCATCTCTTTAAAAGATTTATTGTGACCTTTTTGAGTGGCATGCTCCTTATGAATATAATAAGTCAGTCAAATACTTAATATTTCTTGGCTTGGAAATGAACTTAAACTTTGATTTTCTTAAGTTGCCTATAACCAGAAAAAATATATATTTTCTACTTCTAGCTCTATATAAACAAGATAACTACGAGTATTCACAAGTTCTCAAATGATGTCTTGGTTTTGATAGTTGTCAAGCCCAACATTATACTATAACATACATAATATAGCTAATAATTTTGAGATAAAATATGAGTGAATAGTTGGAAGCGATCACTTGTTTTTTTGCAAGTGTATTTCAAGTTTTAATGCTGAATATGATGCAGTTTCCATTGAAACACCTTTCAACATTTTCTTTCCAAAGTCTGGTAAAAATGAAAAAAAAGTACTCATTGATTGAGCATTTTCATAGCCTTGTCACGGCATGATGAATCTTGATACCGATATTGTACAACGACTTGCGTGACAAGTTTGTTATTCCCTCCAATCATTCAACCTTTCCTCAAAATCATGTCCAATACTCAAAAGTTGATAAACAAACCAACCATTCTTCCAAAACATTTCATATTTCCTCCAACTTTATCACCTACATCACCTTTATCTCGCATGGAAGATGTATCCCTACTCCCCAGGCATTACTTTGCACCTCTCGGTGTAAATGCTATTATTACTTGATTTTCCATGCTTATGTGGAACATGGTTGAGAGAAGGAACTATAACAACAATGGATTCGCATGAAAGATTTATAATTTTTCAAACGTGAAAGTTGTGATTCGTTACTAAGTTTCTTCATTATTTTATAAATCATTACATGTCAAACCGACTTTACTCCTTGACTAGCATTGCATTCAACGATGTGCACAAGTATGATTTAAATGTATCAATCAAAAGTATGATTTTATCTATATTTGATAATGCAAGTTGAATACATCATACAATACATAGGAGTGCTATGGCTATGAAGTTCAATATGAAATAATCTATTGATTTCTACTATTACTATTATATAAGGGGTGCTCCTCCAATGGCCATTTATTAGCTATGTGAAGAAGGCTTTTTCGAATTTGTATTTACTATAAGATTATGTATAGCTGAGTTGCGGACAACTAAGCAGAATTTGGTAGGAATTTTGGAGTATGTGTAATTCATAATGATCTTGTCTTCTCTTCATTGATGACTTTTCAATGTGTGAGTTTTGACCTAAGCCATTGCATTATCGGTGTGTCAAGGCTCAAAACCTGGACCTATATGTCGACTACTTATGATCTTTCCTAAGAACATGAATCCTAATTTTTGTAGTTTTAGAATTTATCACAAGTCTACTCTATTGTGGTCGAATTTGTGGAGGTAATCTCAAAATTTATTTAAGGTACCATGGATCTAAATTTCTTATGAACTTTCAACACTATAACAAACTTTGGTGCAAATTTTTGATCAATTCTCACTTGGTTAGGGTTATAGATGTTAATGAAAATTTTGTGTGCATGCATGAGAGTTGGGTGCAAATGCACAATGTTATTGTAGCATTAGTGTGATAAATATGGGATAGTGCAAAGCATAGTTTTGAAGATTAGTCTAAGTTGACTCGTATTTCCCTAATCAAATCAATCAAGTTGATTGTTGGTTGTATGGTTAATTGTTGGTTCAATGGGACGGAAGATCTTGCAGGGCCCAAATACCAAAGGGAAAAAATGGAGCCCATCATGGGGTTCTCTTTGTAATTCTCCACCATTGCTACCTTCCATGCTTCCTCAAACTCCTCTCCAACCTCAATATCGGTGCTAGTAGTAGCATGAGCGACAACACTACACTTAGCGAACTAGAAGAACATGTTTTCAAAACCGCATGAGAACTACTTCCCTCACGAGTCATCGTGTGCCATACTTGGTCTCGGTGGTTCGCTACCTTCAACTCCTGGTTCAACTACCATATCTTCATTGGAACCAACACCACGAACTCCACTAGACAATGATTTGCCATTTTTGTACTAGTGATTCGCCATTTGTATCGGTGATTCGCCATGATTTTACAAGATAATATAATCTCGTGAGAGATTGGACAAAAAAAATTATATATACACATTATATTATTAATAAAATCGCCTTCCATTTTTTCCTATGTATCATGGGGATTCGCCCAATTATTATACATGTAAATTTAGGGGGGGGTTCTTAAAAATTTTCCCCCTGTTCACGATAAATAGATTCTTTGAGGGCGAAAAAAAGGTCTCTATGTGGAAAAACCGACTTCACAAGGTTCAAATTGATAGAAATAGCTCTTTTTGGTGATGAGAAGGCTACTTTTTTTCGAAGAATACCTATTTTTTTTGCGGTATTTGGTCTTGGGAACCCGGGTTTCGAAGCGTCCGAGGGATTTTGGAAGCCGTCAAACTCCTTGGAAGTAGAATGGAGGCTTCAGGGCAATCTTAGCAAAAATTTACTAGTTTTTTTCCGGTTCTTTGGGCATAAAAATGAAGTACAACGCTTGTTTTTTTCAATCGGAAAGGTTTAAACGCGTAGAAATACTCGAAAAAAAAGTTTTAAACGCGAGTGAGTATGAAGTTTTATAGAAAATTTAGGTTTAAACGGTATCGGCATTGAATGTCGGTCAAGTTAGAGGGAACGTGGTTTAGTGCTGGGAGGAGAAAACCATCAATGATTTATCACGCGATGAGAAATTGGTAAGTGGTTTATTTGGATCGAATGTGATCCAATTATTAAACATTGTGTGGAGGAGAGATAGTGTAGCAATACTTGCTCATTTCGCAAGTTTCAAATTGATTAACGATGGTGTTATTGAAATTGCGATATCGCATATGGATTGTTGGATTGGGTTAAGGCGATGCGAACGGTGGAGATTGAGCGGTGGATTAGCTCAGCATATGGGGCGTGGGGCCCGGGAAACTTCATATGCGATGGGGTTGGTTAATACATTTAAACGTAGTTTAAACGTATAAACTAATGTTTTAATGTGATAGGTGGATAGGTGATTTACATTGCAAATAGATGATGTGCAAGTGTAAAGCGACACGTAGGGCGGGTAATATATATAACATATTTTTTTAACCTATGGGGAAAGCGGAGTAATGTCATGTGGAATATTAAAACCATAGGTTAAATATTATCAAAGTGGGTTTTTTTGGGATATTTTAATACAAAGGATTTAATATATTACGAGGTGGGATATTTATAAGGGAATTAATAAAATAAGTTAAAAGTTAATATGAAAATGAATATGATGAGCGGAAATACATATAATAAACTAAGTAAAGTGTAAAATAGGCATATGAGTGCAATGGTGGCCCCATTTTAAACATTTACACTTAAACACTTAGGATAAATTGTATTTTGTGGGTTTTTTTAAATGTTTTTTGTATGAAATGAGATTAGTTAAGTGGATTTTTTATTTTTTCTTAAGCAAAATGGTATTTTAACTTAGGAAAAGGGATTTTATCTTGGAGAAGGGGTGAAATTGAGGAAAAAGGATTCTATAGAAGGGAATCCGTATTTATTACCCATCGATCATTAAGCCTTGGGTCTGGTCCCAACAAAAGTTAGAGAAATGCTCTGAGCCTTTATAGGCTGAAGGTTCTTAATATTGGAATGCTTTGAGGGGAGGGAAATTAATAATTTTGCTGAGATGAAGTTTATTTTTATGCCTTGTGCAATCGCTTTTTCTACCTACCCATCATTATTCTAACATTTTTTTACGTCATTTGCATGGGTGCATTTGAGCTTGCAACCCTTAAATTCATTTTTCTTTTTAAAGCAGAAACTATCTAATTCTAACCTTATTTCATCCGAGGAGCTCGTATTAAACTATTGAGCTCCTCATTTATTCTCTAACTATCTACTTATTTGTCAAGTTTAAACTCGTTTGACGGATCTTTATTCTCTATATAAAACATGAAATTTAAAGCATGAAAAAGTTAAGATTAAACTATTTAACTCATCATGGATTATGGCATTTTGAAAAAGCTACACATAATCATTATTTTTTGCGAGTAATAGTAAAAAGGTAGCGGCATTTTGACTTGCACACTTTCGGGTCTTATTATTATCTTTTTTTTTGTTTTTTTGGGGTCCATTTTTTTTATATTCTTTGGATCTTTTCTTTTCAAGTCCTTTGATCTTTCTTTTAGGACTTTTACCCTCTTTTCATTTTATTTTATTTTTTTCAAATATGGGAAAACAACTTGTAGAAAGCAAGGTATGTACATATTTACAAGACTAATCATAGTCAATTCAAAAAATTATGAACCCTATTATTATAGGACCCTAACAGGGATCAACGGGGAATTAATGCGGGCCTTTGATTAATATTTAACCTTGGTCGTTGGAGTTTCAAGAGAAGATTATAAGAAGAAATTGATGGGTAGATGGAGAACACACTTGTGAGAACCACAGAGAGTTTGATTTCTTTGGAGAGTTCCATTTTCCGTAAGAGCCAACAGTGTTGGAAGAGTTCAAGCTTCAATATGGGAAGCAAACACAAAGAGGGGGAGGGATAGTGATTCGGAGGGATATTTCCAGATACGGTGAGTACATTGCAAAGAGACGAGAAAGATCCACGGTGAGGTTGACACGAGATGTTGCGCAAAAGTCTCTAGAGGGCACTTTAATTCGAGCCGGAGGAAGTGTTGTTTCAAGTGCTAGTGGCCGAAATAATTTCTCGAGGGCCAACACGAGAGGACTCCAAACCAACAACAGTAAGCCGGTAGCGGATCGAAAGGCGGTTCCAAGCCGAGCATATTTCGGGCTTGCGCGGATTTGACGCAAGGCCCATGCATACGCACTTGGGGGAGCCGGTTCGATTGGCTTGATTGAGCCAGGATTGCTTGTAGGGGTGAGGAAAAATTCCTCGCAATATTTTTTTCTAGTAACTTATATGTAGGATTGCTAGTTTTTTGGAATCCATATTGTACTCGAATTTCTCACTATCGAATAATAATAAAAACCCTCAATTGTTGCATCGATTTTCACAAGTTGGGTTTTTTCCAAGGAAATTTGTCCAAAAATAAATTTTTTTAATTATTGTGTGTGCTAGAATTTTCTTAGTTTCCAACATTATTTTTCTTCTACGGTTTTTATTTGTGAAGGTTGCAAATGATAATTATTTGATATTTTTTCGTAGCGGATAAATTTGCTAAATTAATTAAAAATTAGAAAAATAATTTCCAGTCGCTACAATAGGATTTTAGTATTGAAATTTTCACAACATTCACTCGTCAATATGTAGAGAGTGATCCTCCTCCTATTCGGTGGACACTCCTTCTAGTTCATATGATTCATATATTTATGTTTTGTTATGTAGCTATCAATAACGAGGTTGTTTTTTCAATTATGATAGGTTTCACATACTATATGCATATTAGTTTGTTCTAGTCTACTTGGTGCCAAGAGAAATCGCTTAATATTTTTTTTCGACATGCAATCTAAAGATTTTAAATCTCTAGTATAGTATTGATTTTGTTTCCTTAGTGGCAAAGCTAATAACTCGTTGATGGAAATGTTATGTATTTATTTTTTTTATGAAAACCTAAATTTGCCTAGCCTAACAAAAAAGGAAAAGGAGAGAGAATCAATAGGGTGATGAAGTAATAAAAGTAAGTGTTTCCCTAGACGAATGTGCTAAAGAGAAAAATCATTAGTTGAGGTTGTTTCAATCATATAGAGTGCTCCAAAATCCTAAATGGATATATTCCAAGAGGTAAGTGGAACACATGATATAATTCTTCCTTGATTCTCCATTACCAAATATTGTTATGTATGGACTATTTATTTTGGAAGCAAATGAATTAAATAAATTATTGCAATGACTATCGGAGTAGGAATTAATTCAATTGGGCACTTCACCTTATGGGTCGCATATCATTATAGTATCCAAGGACCTTGGGTCTTTGCAAATGTGTATCAACCACGAGCTTTGAATAAGTTCACATTCAAGAATTATTACCCCTAAACAGGGATCAATGATTTGGTAGATCAATCTGCAACATGCCAAGTACTTCACCAAGTTGGATTTCAAGTTGGGATACCACTAGGTATATGTTAAATAAGAAGACACCTAGAAGATCACCTTCAAGACAAGGAAATATTTTTATGAATGGTTGGTAATGCCTTTTGGTTTATGTAACACACCAACTACATTTATGTGGTTGACGAATGATGTATTGCATCCCTATTTCATCCGTAATAGAGTATTTGGATAGCATATTGGTTTATATCTCTACCTAGGAAGAGCTCGTTTCAAATATCATGCAAGTGTTTGAAAGTATAAAAAAAATACCAATTGTGGGTTGGCCTTAAGAAATGTGAGTTTTCTTAGGTCATTGGTGTATTTGGAGTATGTGATTGGCTTAGGGGAGCTCAAGATAGATCCCACAAATATGGTCATAATCAAGTGGTGAGTTCCTACTAATGTCACTAAATTTAAGATCCTTCTTGGGGTAACACAATACATATGAAAGTTTTCATAACATTATTTTCAGTGGGAGTTGCACCACTCCATGCCATAATAGCCAAGGATAAGAGTTTCCAATGGGGAAAAAATCAGCAAAAATTTTTCAATGTGTTGAATGAAGATCGGTCAAGCACCCGGTCCTTGCATTTCCTAACTTGCGAAGCCTTTTTAATTGCGAGATAGATGCAAGTGGATATGATATGGGGAGTATCTTCAAGGAGGTAAGCTAGTATGTTGTCATTTTAAAATGTTTCATGGGGGAGTTTTAAACTACCCTACATATGATAAGGAACTCTATGCACTAGATCAAGATATTAAGAAATGGAAGCACTACCTTATGGGTAAGGAAACCAATATACACATTGAACAATCACCATTGTGGTATTTGCAGGTCCAAGAGTAAGCTTTAGCAAACTAGACATTGCAAGTGGATGTGGTTTTGCAGTAGCTTCATCTAGTCATATATAAGAAAGGAAACACTAATAAGTTGGAAGGCAAGATTTTAAAGTCACACACATCCAAGATTATAGCTTTGGGATCTCTTATGTGCATGATGAGAAATTTACACATTATGTATGCAAAAAAGGCACACTTAAAAGATAAATAATTTGAGGTGTTTCCAAAATTATAGGGTCAAATTCATGTAGAAGAAGGTGACAATAACAATTACCATAATCTCCGCAATGGGCTTCTCTACAAGCTAGATAAATTCTATGTCCCTAAAGGTAATATATTATAGCTTATTAAAGAGTCTCATGCCTCCAAAGTTGCAAGACATTTTTGTGTTGAGAAAATAGTTTCCAACTTAGAAAGATATGTGCATTAGCCCTAAATGTGAGAAGATGTACCTCGATTGTATTAGATGATGCATAATTTGTTGTACCAACAAACCCAAATATATAAAACAAAAATTTATACCATCCCTTACTTGTACCCACTCAACCTTGGGAAAGAATTTCCATGGATTTTGTGGGTGGTTTCCCAACAACTAGGAAGATACATGATTATTCACTTGTGGTAGTTGAAAGATTTAGTAAGATGTGCATTCTTATGCCTTGGAGAAAAAACCATAAAAGGACAAGAAACAACAAACATGTTATTTAAATAGGTTTGGATGCACTAACAAAGGAACATCATCTCAGACAAGGATACTAGATTTTTTTAGTGCTTTTTGGACTACACTTTGGGAAAATATAGACACCAAGTTGAAGAGATATACAACATTCCACCATAGATAGATGAGACGAAAATATTCAACATGACTTTGGTGTAGGTTTTGAGAGGTTACAATCAGTAACCCAAATATTTGGGATGAAAATCTAATATATTTTTAACAATTTTATAACATGTAGTCCATACCTCTACTAGTAAGTCCCCTTTCGAAACTTGCTTTGGGAATTTGTTTCTTTCTCCCTTGGATGTTGTATGTGGGAAAGGAGTGAAGGGAGATATCATAAGAGAAGCATTGAAACCAAAGATTTATTGAAAAAAAATTAACATATCCATTTGCAAGTATTAGAGATATAAAAAAGTCATAGAAAATGTACACAACCAACATGAGAACCATAGAATTAAGAAGACATTTAAGGTAGGAGGCATAATTTTGTTGCAACTCGAACAAAGAAAGGCTACTAGGTCCTTGTAATAAATCAAGGCTTTCCGGTATGGTCTTTTCTAGGTATTGGAGAAAGTGGGAGATAATGCCTATAGACTCAACCTACCCCAACAAATGCACATTTACATAGTAGTGAATGTAGAAAATATAACTATGAACCTTCCATGTTGGATAGGAAACTAAGGAGTAGGTCCTACTTATCATAGAAGACTTAGCACTAAAATCTCAAGAAAAGTTTGTAGGAGATCTAGTTTTGTATAAGAAGTCTAGAAATTACAAGCCAAGAGCAGACATGACCTTTAGTAGATCAAGTCAAAAAGGAGAAGGTAGAGGAAAAAAATTTCTCACCTCATTTTGTAAAATCCTATTCCAATGGAAAATCCATGACAATTTACAAATAAACCCTACTCAATATTAAATTGATTTATAATCATTATCAAATCAATAACAAAGATAAAAGATGAAAAAAATATCCTCATTCACCATACATAAAACATCAAAGAATTATGCATATGCATTTGCTAACTTTATTATAACCATGGTATCTCACTAGGACATATTAAGCTTGTTAATTTTGAATATCATAGAGGAGAGATATTTTACACCATATAAATGTAGAAAATAGAATAAAGATAAGGAATGAAGTTAAATGCCATTAAACAAGAAAAACAAAATTTTATGATATGCCCTTACCAACATTAAAGAAAAAAGCAAAGTACTTTTAAGTCCGATAAAACAACGAGTATAACTATTAAGAACAAAAATCATCATTCCTCCATCAAGGATTTGTAGAACATCTCATATGCTTCAATAACGTCCAAATACCACATGGCCTCTCGATCGGGGAAGTTTGACAAATAAACATGCCTATGCACCCGTACATAGAGAATTGTTTTCATCGATCAACTTCATAAATCTTATCACATGATCAAATTTCAAACAAAAGATATTTACTAAACAAAAACAGATATCATTGAACATGAAAATTCATGTCATTAGCATCAACATAGAGAACTTTTTTCATCAATCAACTTCATAAACATTTATTTAAAAAAACATGCATCATCAAGGATGAAAATTTATGTCATTAGCATCAACATCATGATTAATACACAACAAACAACTCACCAAATAAATATATTAATATCGCATTGATAAAATTCATTCAAATTCATATAACAAGAGAGAAAGTACAAAATTACCATACATGATAAAGATACAAGTCAATCCAAGTATAAAACAACTCATTGTTGAAGAATGTAACTAGGTTTTGTCTTCATATTTGTACTTGAGTCATAATGAAATATATTTATCAAAAGAAAGAAAAAATAAATTTTTATTAATATATAAATTGACTTATTAAAGCATGGGTTTCATGCTTGGGTCAATTATTTATAGGTCAAGGTCTCCATTGTAGACCTCTAGGGTTTTATGTCAAGTGTCCTTGTCCATTTGATATTGTAAATAACCCTTCTTGGGAATTATTTGTCAAAGAAGAAAATTATTTTAATGTAAATTAGGTCAATTAGGGCATCTTCCACCAAGTTGGCCTCAAAGAAGATCAAGTCGGCATCAAACAAAGTAATTTGACCTCACTAGAAGCCTATATATTGGAGCAACTCGACCTCATATGACACTCTCATCAAGTTCGATTTGTTGTAAACTAGTTGTTGAAAAAGAGTGTGAAGTTGCGAGGAGGAGAGAAGTTGGAAGAAGAAAATCGAGTTTTTGGACTACCTTTCTCTCACACGTGCGAAGATATTGAGTCGAAGCTAGGGCTGAAATTTTGTCTCTATTGCAGGATCAAAGTTTTGAAGTTGGGGTTCGAAATTTCGCAATAGTTGCAATATTGGATCGAAAGTTTTCTAACATGTTGTTGGGATGAAGTTGTTGAACAAGAAGAGAAGATTGAAGGTTGTTGCATCATATCAAAAAGGTTGACTTGGTGGAGGAGGAAAGTATGTTGGTCTAGGGTCTTGGTCCATCTCAATTTGAATTACTGAAAGGAAGATTTCTTGACTAGGGTTTTCACCTATATAGAGGGATTTTCCCGTGATGTCCGCCTACAATTGGTTTCCCTAGTCTTCATGTTTTGGTTTTGATAATTGTTTGATGGAACAAAGATAAAAAAGAACACAATAAAGTAATAAGAACATAAGAATATCACAAGTAATTATCAACATAAGAAAATATTTCTGCGCTTTTTCGATTTTCCAATATGGTATAAGAGATGAGGTGAAGAAGGAAGAAAAAAGGCAAACATGAAGATCTACCGAAAGGAGAATAAGGAGTCTTACGAAGTTGAATAAGGGTCATCAAGAAAAAATGATCATATAATGGGGATAAGCCTACTATCTTCAAGAACCATGTCTAACTCATTGAAGGGATAAAACAAATGAGAAGGGGCATACAACTACGGGAGGCATGGAAAAAAGAGGATAAATCTCATCCTCGAGAAGAATAAAGTTTTTGGATCTAGTCAAAGGAAAAGTAAAGAAGCCTACAAATGAATCAAGTGAAGCGAGAGAAAGCAAAGTTTAGAGAAACAAATATATTTTCCATGAGCCTAATAGTGGATGGAATAAAGGACAACCTCATTCCATATATATCCAACATAGATTACGCTCGAGAAATGTATGAGGCCCTATCCAAATTATTCACAATCAAGAACAACGGTGAAATTGAAAGCCTCAAGAATGAACTAAGAACTATGAAGAAGACAAAATATGATATTGTGACATCCTTCTTTGTAAAGATAGAAAGAATACGAGATGAACTCCGGGTAATATGTTATGAAACCAACATACAAAATAGAAGAAAAGATAGAACAACGACTTAGAAATTAGCCTCTTCGAGGGGGAAACCTCCTTTACATTACATAAATGAACAATTTTTTGGATGATACAAATGACAAAAACCTTCCTTTCTATATATAGAACTCCAATGGGTCACAATATAATCCTAGCCGACATAACAATAACAATGTAAGGGCACAAAAATAAGAATAATGGGCTTCTGTGGGGCCCTTATCGGTGCTAATACAAGGGGCAAGAATCGGGTAATATAAGGGGCCTAAATTATATTAGGGCTTCCAACATGAGGTTCGCCTTTGGGAACTTGATTCATTGGAGAAGGCATTCAAGTTGGCAAGAAAAATTGAAAGCAAAAATATGGCGACAAGGAAGCCTACCACTCACAACTATAAAATATGGAAGTGTTGTTACTCCTAGACTTCCATAACCTACAAGTTCACATACAAGAATTGATAACCCTAAATGGGATCAATGATTTGGTAGATCAAATCGCAACATGAAAAGTACTTCACGAGTTGGATTTCAAGATGGGATACCACCAGGGTATATCTTAAATAAGAAGACACCTAGAATATCACCTTCAAGACAAGGAAATATTTTTATGAATGGTTTCTCATACCTTTTGGTTTATGTAACACACCAACTACATTTATGTGATTGACGGAATGATGTATTGCATCCCTATTTCATCTATAATAGAGTATTTGGATAGCATATTGGTTTATAGCTCTACCTAGCAAGAGCTCGTTTCAAATCTCATGCAAGTGTTTGAAAGTATAAAAAAAATACCAATTGTTGGTTGGCCTTAAGAAATGTGATTTTTCTTAGCTGGTCATTGGTGTGTTGGAGTATGTGGCTGGCTTAGGGGAGCTCAAGATAGATCCCACAAATATTTTCATAATCAAGTGGCTAGTTCCTACAAATGTCACTAAAAATTAAGATCCTTCTTGGGGTAAAACAATACATATGAAAGTTTAATAGCATTATTTTTCAGTGGGAGTTGCTACCACTCCATGCCATAATAGCCAAGGGTAAGAGTTTCCAATGGGGAAAGAATCAGCAAAAAAAATTTCAATGTGTTCGTAATGGAAGATCGGTCAAGCACTAGTCTACAGAAGTCTTTTGAATTGCGGATAGATGCGAGTGGATATGATACAGGAGTATCTTTATTCAAGGAGGTAAGCTAGTATGTTGTCATTTTAAAATGTTTCATGGGGAGTCTTAAACTACCCTACATATGATAAGGAAATATATGCACTATTTCAAGCTAATAAGAAATGGAAGCACTACCTTATGGGTAGGGAAACCAATATACACATTGAACACTCATCATTGTGGTATTTGTAGTCCAAGAGTAATATTTAGCAAACTAGACATTACAAGTGGATGTGGTTTTTGTAGTAGCTTCATCTAGTCATATATAAGAAGGGAAACACTAATAAGTTGGAAGGCATGCTTTCAAAGCCACCCACATCCAAGATTATAGCTTTGTAATCTCTTATGTGCATGATGAGCCATTTACACATTATGTATGCAAAAAGGCATACCTAGAAGATAAAAACTTTAAGGAGGTGTTTCCACAATTATAGGGTCAAATTCATGTAGAAGAAGGTGACAATAAGAATTGCCATAATCTTTGCAATGGGCTTTTATACAATCTAGATAAAGTCTATGTACCTAAAGGCAAAATATTATAGCTTATTAAAGAGTCTCATGCCTCCAAAGTTGCAAGACATTTTTGTGTTGAGAAAATAGTTTCCAACTTAGAAATATATGTGCATTGGCCCTAAATGCGAGAATATGTACCTTGGTATATTAGATGATGCATAATTTGTTGTACCGACAAACCCAAAAAAAAGAAAACAAGGTTTATACCATCCCTTACTTGTACCCACTCAACCTTGGAAAACCATTTCCATGGATTTTGTGGGTGGTTTGTTACACATTATTTTGTCACCATGACATTTTAATGTCTATATGGGTTCATCAATACCTATATAATGCTCCCTTAGAAGTCTACAACCCTAAAGTTCCTAAACCAAGTCTTGAATTTGGAGAAAAGCTTGTAAAAATCATAAAAACGCTTGTACTGCACTTTTCCTTAGCCTTACCTGCAGCACCACACCCTTTTTGCTCTATAAACTACGGAGCTGACCACACGTTTTCTTCATTAAAGGTGCGGACCCCTGTAAAAGGTAAATCGAAGGCGAAAGTAAATTCTAGAAGCCTAGTTGCTCGAATATTCTCTCGATTTGGAAGCTTCTAGAAGGCGTTATCCAGTCGAAGCCTCACTCCCTCCATTCATGAACATTCATCCCTTCATAAAAGGAGCCTATTTCCTTGGTCTTTGGAACTTAATCCCTTGATAAGAGGACTTCATCCCTTCCATTTTGGAGCCGTAACCACTTCCTTATACATAATTGAAGCTTTTGGTTCAGTCTCAAGGGTAGATGCTCATAGATGTAAAAACTTTTCTATACATTTTTGTACACACTTAGTACTTGCTTTGTACTTGGTAGTTACTATAGAGAAGAGAATTGTTGAAGAAACATACTCTTTTTGATAGCCATTATCCATGCGAGAACAATCACACACTCATATTTAGGTCGGTTCAAAGAGTAGAAGGGCTCGTCGGACCAAAAGAAAACGCTTGTCCCGGACCCGAGAAGGACTCGTACGACATCAAGGCGAACGCGGTTGTAAGACTCCTCCTTTTATTTAAAGATAATACAAATGGATCTTTTTTTTCTCAATAAGTTGTTTATGTGTTTACTTGAATGACTTATTTCTTAAATTCCCTTGATCATTAAGATAGATTTATGATTTATGAATTATATTATTGTGCGAGTGCTTTTTGATTCTCTTCCATGTCTTTGATTGCAGGGTCTTAAGAGGTGACTTCTTTGGAGGTGTCTTTGATTGGTATCCACTTTTTGGTACACGTGCCCTTTGGCATGGATTAACAAATGATTGTGAAATGACTTAGGGTCCCATTTGTTGCGGTATGGTCATTTTCCTGGCTAAAAAATGTGTGCTCATTCTTTTACCGCATGCTTGCTGGTTTTAACTTTTAAGCATGTATCTTTTTTGATATATGAGTGGTCTCCACTTGACACAACTGAAAATTTAATTGAAACCTCATAAATTGAGTGTAAGTTTTCTTTCCATCGCTTACCATATGGTGTTCGTTGCTTTTGTACCGGGCAGATTGACACATTTACACCACAACGCTTCTGTGGTATAACCATGCGCGACGCCGAGGTTGCTTAAATTTGTGCAATTTTCGATCGTAGATTTTTTTCATGTTTTGAAATTTGGTCTGCGGTCCTCTAACTCTCACACACACATATATAAAATATTTGTTCATATTATTATGCTTTCGGCCTTTACTTATCTATATAGTTTTTGTTGTACTTTTTGTTTTGAAATATTATTTGACACATACATAACACATCTACCTCTATACTAGGTTGTTGAGTGTGCCTTTAAGGGCAATAAAGTTTTTTGTTTGCTTCGCAATATTGGCGCGGTTTTTCTGCACTTACTTTTTGCTTCATCATCTTCTGCTATTTCTTCTGTTAAATTCGCTGATTTAATGAGTGCTTTTTCCACCGCATTTCTTTAAATTCCAGATCGTTGAATTTTAAAAAAATAAAATGGACAAAGTATTGAGTGCCTATCGGTGCTACTTCACGGAGCCTAGGATGATAGAAAGAATAAGTTGTTTTTGTATGTAAAGAACACCCTCTTCAATTGAGATGTTTCCAGAGATTGGATTTGTGCCTAACGAGTCTATAATTTTTTGGAGCAAAGCTAAATAGTATTTATGACACTTTCGGGAAGGATAATTATCGGTACGGCCATTCATTTGAATATAAGTGCGGAATCAGAGATGCTTTTTATTTAGGGGCGGAGAATGGAGATAGGCGATTTGATTTCCATCTTGTTGGCGAGCCATGTTTACGAGTTGCACAGTTTTGAAAAGCCTCGGACTTGTGTGCGCCTGTGGAATTAAGGGCACAATAAGAGGATCTTTGTATGAGGAAGCCGGAGATAAATGTCATCTACGCACCCCTTTGAACATGCATAGGTTTCGGCCATTTGGATACGACGTCGCAGTAAAGGTTGTATGTGGCATGTACCGACACTATAACGCCAACATCACGATATGACCGACGCCAGCACATGTCCGCCGGTGTTGCTGACCAATATGTGATAACCTAGAAGGTAAACACGAGGTGTATGGCATACGGGTTGGCATGGCTATAACTTGGAGGCATCGGGGACAAGATCTATCCTTGGGTTCTACTTCTATATTTGTATCCTTAAAACAATCTCCTTTTGTTTAATATTTTCTTCTACTCATGTCCACCTAAAGAAAAGGATATGAAAATACCACTTTAGGATACATTAATTCTCGACATGTTTCATAAGTCATTGTGAGGACACCTACAACAAAAGTCTTACCATATCTCCTGAGACAGGGTGTCCCTTTCTTTCCGGAGCACCAAGAGGACTCTTTTTCCATTCAAAATACGTGTCATTTGGTATAGTGAACTTGTGAATGGGTGTGGTACTTCGAGCTATTTCTTTCCAAAGGAGCATGAGTGCACTTCACTTGCTGTCTTTCGTTGGTGATTATCCGGCATTAAGGAAGTGAGGATATGTCGCACAATGATTATCCCAACGAAGGTTTCCAATCCATTCTACAAGATTACCATTTTAATTTAAAATAGGTTTCATTCTCATTATGAGAGGGTCTTTTTATGAAGAACGAAAATCATGGGGTTCTTTGAATCAAACGAATAGATCAACTAAAGAGGTATAAAAACCACTCATGCAAAATAAATAAAAATACGAAATTATTAAATTTTTATAGGATGAAGAAAACTGACTTCTTTGAACAACCAGCAAGGCTCATCTTTGACGGTGGTCTTCTGGGTTTATTTCGCTCCCATTCAATGACGGAGCTCGAGCCTTTGTGAGTGTAGAGTATGAAGCTATGCAGACAAGATAGTTATGCAAAAAAGGTCCGGCGTTTTATTTTCCGTGAATGATCGGCGAGGTTAGCAAGTTTAATTATTTTAACTTATGATTATCCTCATTAATATTCTCCTTGATTAGTATATGGTTATATTACCCAACTAAATACGGCGACGTTGTCAAATTTTACTCTTACTTGAGACTACCGAGTTCTTTGATTTTTGAAGAATCATTTTGAAGGAAAAAGTGATAGATGAGAATCTTCTAATGGTTTAACATATTCAATATTGGTTTTACGCCTCTTCTTAGTAATTTCTTGTTTCAATACTCCTTTAACTTAAAAGTTGTTGTTGGCCCGACTTGGCGGGGACCAAGGTGTTGAGCTAAATACGGTGACATTTTTGACATTATTTTTTACTGCGGTAATAAAAATGTATTTCTTCCACATCATTGAGTACCTTTGGTCTTTCGCTTCCACATTGTATTTGGAGGAATAGTATGTATCTCTAACACGGAACTACTTTATGGTAAGCAGGTGCCCTTTGATAATAAAATAACGATGGCGAATTGCATTTATGGTCTTTGTCTCTTAAGGTTATCCATTGTTTTTGTGCATGTATTTGTAGGTCTCTATCCAGGCATCTTGTGGATGTGCGGCGCTTATTATTTTATTAGTGTTGTTGCTTTTTCTTCCCTAGAAAAACTAGTTACAATTTCGGTTGTTTAGTTTGTGGGTTCACCATGTAGATATGAGAATGGTATACATGATACTTAGTCTGAAGTTTCACTTTTTGCAGATTTTACGTATAGTTGAAGATTTATTGTTTTACATATCGTTTTTGACATACGAAAGTGCAATGCGCATACGTAATATTGTGAAGGAACGTGTACGATAGGCATGACATGCGGTCTCTATTTACATGCATGTGCAAGCACCATGGAAAGGTTTCTTATTTTGTCAATCGAGTAAAAGGAAAGAAGTTATTATCCATCATTATTTTTTGGAGAGTTAGGAGAGCTCGTGTAGGTAACATCTAGTTGCCCCAAGGATATACAACGGTCCACTCAATCGACCATTTCCTAGAGGACTTTCCCCGGAGATCGTATTAGTACCTTCATGATAGTTGACAACAAATAGTGTTGGCTCCTCTTCTACTTCTAATCCGGACGGTGTCCTTCTTGCATAGGCGATGTAGATTCCTATTTATTTTCTAGGGCTTACCATGTGTTTACCCACTCTCTGTGCTTTTTATCTTCTTTATACCCATTTGTTAACTGAGTTGTTTTAAGCCATTCTCTTTTTGAATTGTACTTTCTATTTCCATCAACCTATTTTTGGTTATTTAGCAGGCATTAATAAAATTTTGGTTTGTTTTGTTACTCTGTCAAAATAATTAGCACTAATAATTTTGCACAAATTAGTGTTTAAATTCCATTATTGTCTTTTGATTTGTATGTTAGATCTATATTACATTAGACTTTTGTATGTAAAGTGGGTTAGGTGGATAAAGTGATATGTGCTTCCCCACTTGTAATTTTTTCCCAATACGAGTTCTAAAATTTTAACAACCCCATCTCTTTAAAAGATGTATTGCAGCCTTTTGAGTGGCATGCTCATATGAATATAATAAGTCGATCGAATACTAAATATTTGGGCTTGAAATGAACTTAAACTTTGATTTGTAAGTTTCCTATAACGAAAAAATATATATTTTCTACTTCTAGCTCTATATAAACAAAGATAACTAAGGTAATCACAAGTTCTCAAATGATGCCTTACGTTTTGGCCAGGTTTTCAAGCCCAACATTATACTATAACATACATAATATAGCTAATAATTTTGAGATAAATTATGAGTGAATAGTTGGAAAGCGATCACTTATTTTTTTAGTGTATTTCAAGTTTTAATGCAATATGATGCGATTTCATTGCAAACACCTTCCAACATTTTCTTTCCAAGCTAGTAAAAATAGAAAAAAGTACTCATTGACTAAGAATGTCCATAGCCTTGTCACGGCATGACGAATCTTGATGCGATATTATACTGTGACTTCAGAGACAAGTTTGTTATTCCCTCCCAATCATTCAACCTTTCCTCAAAATCATGTCCAATACTCAAAAGTTGATAAACAAACCATTCTTCCAAAACATTTGTGTTGCCTCCAACTTTGTCACCTACATCACCTTTATCTCGCACTGGAAGATGTATCCGTTGCTCCCCGGCATTACTTTGCTTCATAAGTTGCAAATGCTAGTATTACTTGATTTTCCATGCTTATGTGGAACATGGTTGAGAGAAGGAACTATAACAACTTAATGGATTTGCATGAAAGATTTATAATTTTTCAAGCGTGGTTGATTCGTTACTAAGTTTCTCATTATTTCGCAATCATCACATGTCATCCAACTTTACTCCTTGAGCGGCATTGCATTCAACGTTGTGCACAAGTATGATTTAAATGCTGTCAATCAAAAAGTATGATTTTATCTATATTTGATAATGCAAGTTGAATACATCATACATACATAGGATTGCTATGGCTATGAAGTTCAATATGAAATAATCTATTGATTGCTACTATTACTATTATATAAGGGTGCTCCTCCAATGGCCATTTGTTAAGTTTATGTGAAGAAGGCTTTTTTCGAATTTGTATTTACTATGAATTATGTATAGATGAGTTGCGGACAACTATGTAGAATTTGGTAGGAATTTTGGAGTATGTGTAATTCATAATGATCTTGTCTTCTCTTCATTGATGACTTTTCAATGTGAGTTTTGACTAAGCCATTGCATTATCAATGTTTCGAAGCTCAGCCCAGACCCATATGTCAACTACTTATGATCTTTCCTAGGAACATGAATCCTAATTTTTGTAGGTTTAGAATTTATCACAAGTCTTCTCTATTGTGGTCGAATTTGTGGAGGTTATCTCAAAATTTATTTAAGGTACACCATGGATCTAAATTTCTTATGAACTTTGAACACTATAACAAACTTTGGTGCAAATTGTTGATCAATTCTCACTTGGTTGGGGTTATAGATGTTAATGAAAATTTTATGTGCATGCATGAGAGTTGGGTGCAAATGCACAATGTTGTGTAGCATTAGTGTGATAAATATGGGATAGTGCAAAGCATAGTTTTGAAGATTAGTCTAAGTTGACTCGTACCTAATCAAATCAATCAAGTTGATTGTTGGTTGAATGGTTAATTGTTGGTTCAATGGATAGAAGATCTTAGAGGCCCAAATACCAAAGGGAAAAAATGGAGCCCATCATGGGGTGCTACTCTTTGTAATTCTCCACATTTGCTACCTTCCATGCTTCCTCAAACTCCTCTCTAACCTCAATACTCGGTGCTAGTAGTAGCATGAGCAACAACACTACACTTAGCGAGAACTAGAAGAACATGTTTTCAAAGCGCGAGAACTACTTCCCTACGAGTCCTGTGCCATACTTGGTCTCGATCGTTCACTACCTTCAACTCCTGGTTCAACCATATCTTCGACTGGAACCAGCACCGAACTCCACCGGACAACCATTCGCCATTTTTTACTAGTGATTCGCCATTTGTCTTGGTGATTCGCCATGATTTAGAAGATAATATAATCCTAGGCAGAATTCACCAAAAAAATTATATATACATATTATATTATTAATAAAATACTTCATTTTCCAATGTATCATAGGGATTCACCCCAATTATTATACATGTTTTAGGGGGGGGGTTCTTAAAATTTTCCTTTGCAATAAAAATCCTTAGAGTTGGTTACTACTGGCCCACCCTCTTTCAAGATGTCCACAAAATGATTATTGCCTGTCACAAATGCCAACTCTTTGAAGGCAAAAGAAAATTGCTTCCCTTACCTCTACAACCAATCACTGTTGAAGCTCCTTTTCAACAGTGGGGTCTAGAATTCATTGGGGAAATCCATCCAGCCTCATCTGCCCAACATTGATGGATCCTCACTGCAACAGACTATTTTACCAAATGGATAGAAGCCATCCCTTCTAGACAAGCCACTAACTTTGTCATCATAAAATTCCTTGAAAATCATATCCTATCTAGATTTGGTTGTCCTAGGAAGATTATCACTGACAATGCTGCTGCATTTGGATCCAAAAATATGGTTGAATTCTATCATAAATATCGGATTACATTGGGCCGTTCTACTGCTTATTACCCTCAAGGTAATGGGTTGGCAGAATCCTTAAATAAGAGTTTGGTGAATATAATCAAAATGTTGCTAGAAGACAATAATAAATCATAGCACACAAAGCTAGTACATGCACTATGGGATGACAGATTAACACTTAAGAAATCAATTGGAATGTCTCCCTACCAACTATTTTATGAAGCAGATGAAATTTTTCCAATCATTCTAGGAGTGCCAGTCATGAAGTTGATCCAAGAAGTGCAGTCTGAGGATAATGATATGACAAGAAGAATCAATCAGACTATACATCTTCAACAAACTAGAGAAGAAGTCTACAACAGAGCACTACATAAGCAAGAAAACATCAAGAAGTTGTTTGATAAAGGAACCAAAGCAAGTGATTTCAGCATTGGTGACAAAGTTTTAAAGTGGGATTCCAGGAGAGAAGATAAGGGAAAACATGGAAAATTTGATAACTTATGGCTAGGCCCTTATCTCATTCATTCTACTACCGGTAATAATGATTATTTCTTGTAGGAAGAAAATGGAACTAAAATTTTTGGAGGTCCTGTCAATGGTAGGATGCTCAAACATTATTTTTCTTAATTATACTAGTTTGAAGTTTTTTTTATTTTCCCCTCATTGTAAATATAATATCTATCACTACTTTCAAATTTAGAAAAAGAAAAATACAAAAAATGTAAAAATAGGAAAGAGGGCAGATGAAAACAAGAAAGGTATAGCCCCATACCAAAAAAGAGAGACAAAGTCTGAAAGTGTGCAAGCTCAAATGCCACTCCTAAAAACACACTTCTAGTTAGTCATACAGCCTAATCATGACTAATTAGCTCTTCAATTTACTACTGACAGGTTAGTGAATTAGATCAGTCAAACAACAAAATCTTGCCTTATCAGTAAGGTACATTAGGATAGAGGAAACAAAGGTTAAAACAAATCCAATATCTGAATCTATGAATCTCAAAAGAAGAATGGCTCTAATTAGATTAAATCTTGAGCCAAAGATAGAAAACAAACTGGTTCCAATATGCTCAAAACTTGAACCAGATAAGAGAGAAAACACAACTCAAACAAATTCAAAACAGAGCTAAGGAATAATGAAAGATGTTTTAGTTTTCAGACCTTAAGCCTTCACAATTTTGTTTTACTTTTTTGCAAATAACAGTCTATGTGAAACTTGCTTTTATGTCATAGATCTGCTGCAAGTCAGATTGCTTAATCCTGGCTTGGCTGCTTTTAAATTTTCTGTTTTAGAAAATAGAGAATAAAAGTCTGTCAGACAGTCTAATCCTAATAGATAGTAGTTAGGTAGAGAAATTTTATGAGTTCAACTTCTTAATCTGAAATCATGGAGAAATAAGAGTAAAATTAGACTAGTTTTATGTTTTCAAAAAGAATAAAATGATTGATGAAAAGGTTTGCAAGTCCAAGTGCACCTTCTGAAGAAAAAATGTCAGGAAGTAGGTTGTGTAGGTAGGTGTTTGGGAAATACTTTTCTGCTGATATATCAAGTTCTAAGTCATTTTTGTTAGTAGCTGATAATAAGATTATCAAAGTTCAAGGCACTGATTAGCTTCCAGAGAAAATTCTCTAAATTTCTTGACACCGTCAAGAAGATGCCATCCCCATGTGGAGCCACTGTTAGCCACCTATAAAAATTTGTCATACCAAATGGTGGCTAAATAATTTTTAGGCCTTCAAGAAACAATTTCATGTCCAAATTGTGAGTTCTTGAAGTCTTATGATGTCCTTTATCCTTGGTATTAATCTTCGCTGCTATTTCACTGTTAGTCCTAAAGTACCTGCTATTCACCAAGAGAAAACTGCTTATAAAACTCCACTTTCCATCATTTCACTCCCCCTTTCACTCATTTTTATCCACTTTCATAAAGCTTTATTTTCATCCTTTAACCCTCCATTTCCATTTAAAGGCCTCCAAAATCCCTTTAAACCTCTGAAAATCTCTTTTATAGGTTTAAAACACCCCTTTTTCCCCTTCTACCGAAAGCCAAAAAAGCCTTGAAAAACCTTTGTTTTGGCCTAAAAACCCATTTTTTAGCTATTAAGGCATTAAGCCCCCGAGAGCTTAAACTCAGCCCATGTTCTCCATCAAACCCAAGTGCTATAACCAGGTGCTTAAAAGACCCTTATGTCCCCCTTTCATTTGGTTTAAAAATCCTCTCTTTAGCCTATCGGAACTCTGTCTTGGCTTCAAAAAACCTGTTTTTTTCCGGCCTAAAAAACAATATTTTGCACTATAAGTTATTTAGCCCCCAAGGGCTTATGGCTTTTAAAAAATCCCCTTCCTCCATGTGTCCTAAAGCCCCGCAATCGGGCACTAAAAGGCCTAAAAACCCCGTCATAACCTTACTTTTCCTCTATTTTTCTTTTCTTGAAGTTATGGTCTTAAGTGAATTTGGACCGTTGATATAAATTGATCAACGACCATCTGGCCACCTTCTGTCCGCCCGTTCACCCACCTGTATACCTCCCATCCATTTTTATTTTATATCCCCTCCGCTCGATCATCAGATCTAACGAACGAAAATAAACCCGATCCTTGTGCTTTGAACCAACACTTTCCCACTACGCGACAAAAAAAACGTCATTGTGGGGCCCCACTACATTCCTCCTCTGCGCACCTTTCATTATTGCATTCTTTCCATGCTGTTTGATCTGGAGCCTATGATCTGACGGTTGACACTCCATATTGCAAAATTTTTGCGCCCAAGAGTTAACGCTAAATTTTTTTGCGAAATGGATGGTATTGGGAGGGACACGTGTCAAGTAATGTATGGAATCACATTTTTTCAGGCAATACTGCCTACCCCTCATTTTATTTTGTGAAAACCATTCCTGATTTTCTGCCATACCGTCACCCTCCACAATGTCACTTTCATTTTTAATCCCAGCCATCGATCTCTGAGATCAAACGAACCTGTTTTAATCTCACCCCCATCCATGTCCCACCTAAATTGCTCCTGAAATATTTCACTGAGTAATCTCGAGCATTGATTGTCCTAATCCAATGGCTCCTGTTCGCCGTCGCGGCCAAACCTCCAAAGTAGTTTTAAACCCATCTTCGCAGGATTTATATAATTTTTGTTTTTTTTGTGCAGGTTCTATGGAGTTTTCCCAGAGTTATAAAGATGACGAGAAGGCTAGGAATGATGATTCCAAACCTTCAGTACAGGAAGGGATCCAAGGAGTTTTCAATTCCACAGTCTCGATCGATAGATCATGATTATCGATCCATTTAACAGAAACCCTCCAACTGCATAAAATATTTTTGCCAGTGAAGACAGAACAACAAAGTGTATCAGAGTGAAGAAATTAACGATAAAGGGATTAAGGCTAGAGCCTGAAGATCAGGGTTTTTAATCCACAGGTTAAAGAGATTAAGACAATGTCAAAGAATGAAGACTCAAAGATGAAAATCAAAGCTAATTAAGCCTAAACACAGACCAAAATAAAATTAGAAGTGTTTAAAGGTAAACAGAGGAAAATATCAGTAAAAGATGTATCCACTTCCACATCAGAGACCATTCATCTTCTTCAGCTACCAAAAGTGCCACCTGCAGCTTTAATAAATCAAAATAAGGCATAGTTATTGCCTATTCAGTGATATTTTGTTTAAAGACAACTAGAGTTATTGCCAGCATGCCTAAAGAGTTTTAAAGTCAACAAGATCTGCCGAGTAGCTTAAATACTTAATGAAAACAATTAATACATAGAAAATATCCGAAAACTTCTCTATTGAACCTCTCAAAGACAGAGAAGCATTAAAGCTTGTATTAATTGACAAATTATTCTTCCTTTCATTCCACCTCCTCTTTCTTCTATAAATACTTCTAAAGAAGATGAGATGTGGTTGGTTGTTGTAATTTTATGTAATAGTTGCTGTATCAAATCATTGTTGAATGTAAATAATTTCTGAAGCTTTGAAGCTCTATTATGTAATTGAAGAAGATAGGCTGAGAAGAGATGTTTGAAGCTGTGATGAAACATTGGACATGTAGTTTGTAACTAGATTGACAATCAATATACAAGCTGATTTTTGGGATCCTGGTCTATATCATTGGTGAAGTACCTCTTACTGTTATTTTTTTCCTTTCATGTATGCCATTTTTTTCACTTTTATCTGATAAAGAGAAACAAGCATAGAGCTAGGATCTACTATTAAAAGTACCATACTCTCACTGATAAGCTTTATCTATATGTTTTCTACTAATTGTAATATTTGGGAATGACTTAAATTAAGTGTAAACATTATCAAGGAATTTTGGTTAGTCCATGTCTTGATGTGCAAAAATTGAAAGGAAGTTCTTGAATGATATTTTCATTACATGCTAAGTAGAGTTAAACTAGGAAAGTTTATGGTTTGCCCTGTCTTCTAGTTCTTTCTCCAAAGGTTGTTTGAAAGTTTCCCTAAGAGTATGCTAAAAGCAGACCATGATTGTAATACATCTGACCTGATCTTAAGCTGCACTTTTTTTCTTATCTATTTTCATCCCTTCTGAAAGTAGTCTGGTGAGATTACTGGATTGTTGTCTGATAAGTTAGCTTTAATACAAGCTTGTCCAAAGAAGTCTATGGTTAGCCATGTCCTTTGGTTGGTTTCAAACATTTGCTTAAAAAGGATTTTCTTGTATGGAGAGTTGATAAATCCTTGTTCAAATTATTGAATTTTTCCACTCTCACAACACTTTTAATGTTCCATTCCATCACTTAATCTAAAGGATCTTTTGATATAGATGACTTGCCCCTTGGACCACTCTTGAAATTGTTGTACAATTAAACCCTTTTGTGACTTCATTTCCCAATGGATTAAAGCTACTTCACACTAATCCTATCTGTTGAACACTTCTCAATATACTTGCATCTTCAACCATTGAAAATCTTTCATTTTGTGATATTCCATCTACTTAAAGATCATACCTAACCAACCAAACAAACAAAAACCGTTGTTCTTAATAACTAGCCTAAGATCACATTTCAAGCCTTAAATATCACATCTTTAAACACACTTATAAAGAGATCCCTCTCTGGATTCAGGATGGCTAGATCCTAGAATCCGAAAGTGGTTTGATGTTTTCTTGTCTTTTGGATTTACCAATCTGCCAAAACACAGGAACCCCAACAAAGGTTAAGGTTAGGGTTAGGTTAAGGTTAAAATAAGGATAAGGTTAGGGTAAAGGTTAAGGTTACGTTAACCCATAACCTTAACCATAACCTTCACTATAACCTAACTCTAACCCTGACCAAACCCTTAACCTTAACTATAACCTAACCTTAACCTTAACCAAACCCTTAATCTTAACCTTGACTTTACCCTTAACTTAACCTTAACCTTAACCTTAACTATAACCTTAACCTAACTTAACCTTGACCTTGACCTTGACCTTAACCTTAACCTTAACTTTACCCTAACTTTAAGGGTTTAGTCAGGTTAAGGTTAAGGTTAAGTGTTTGGTCAAGGTTAGGGTTAGGTTGAGGTTAAGGGTGAAGGTTAAGGGTAAGGTTAAGATTATGGTTAGGTTAAGGGTAAAGTTAAGGTTAAGGTTATGGTTAAGGTTAGGGAACGGTTAAGGTTAAAGTCAAGGTTAAGCTGAAGGTTAACGGTAAGTTGATCCAGGTGGATATCGGTGGCCACCCACCTATTCCATTTGGACCAGCACCATCAATTCTTGCAGATTTTCACATTCAGCACAACTTACTATTTTTAGCAGGTTTTCGGGTCCTCCACTCTCGGAGCCGTTTTGGGGGCTTAATGATCCAGGTGGATATTTGTGGCCACCCACCTATTCCATTTGAACCCCCATCTTCAGTTCTTTCAATTTTCAAGTTGCAACAAAACTTACTATTTTTAGCAGTTTTTCGGGTCCTGAACTTCCTGAGCCGTTTTGAGGCCCTAAACGACGTTGGGTATGAACGACATTTTCGGGTATGAATTTTCTCAATAAGATTTGTCCTTAAAAGCCGTAGTCCCTGATAGATCTTTCTAACGAGCTATTGAACGCTGGCCAAATCCGATATCTAATGACAAAGTTATGCCCCCGGGAAGTTGAACCACCAATTTACCCAACGGGCGCCCACAGTTTTGGCGCCTCATCTCCTACGGTTAGGTTTTTTGGACGTTTCAGATTCTACATTGTTTCTCAACAATAAATAGGCCCTCGAGCCTCATTGTAACACAGTTCAGAGGTCTGTAGCCACCACATCTCTTCTCGGAGATTCGCTACCAGCACCCTAGCTATTTTATTTCCATTATGTCTGTAAGCATCTTTCTGTTATTTGATATTAATGAAATGAAGTGTTATTTCCGCTGCATCTCTGTATTTGTGGTTATGTGTTTATTCTGTTGCGTTCCCGCATAAAATCCGGATCATAAGTATAGGGGTCGTTAAGGTAAGGTTACGCTTAGGTTAAGGTTAAGCTTAGGTTAAGGTTAAGGTTAAAGTTAGGTTAAGGTTAAGATTAGGTTAAGGGTAAAGTATATATAAGCAGGTTAAGGTAAGTATAAGTTAGGTTAAGGGTAAAGTCAAGGCTAATGTTAAGTTAAGGGTAAGGGTTTGGTCAAGGTTAAGGTTAGGTTATAGTTAAGGTCAGGTTAAGGTTAAGGTTAAGGGTTTGGTCATGGTTAGGATTAGGTTATAGTTAAGGTTAATGTTAAGGTTAACGGTAAATATAATGTTATGGTTAAGGTTAAGGATAGGGTTAGGTTATAGTGAACTTTAAAATTAGGTTAAGGGTAAAGTTAATGTTAAGGTTAGGGAAAGGTTTTTCTTAAGGTTAAGGTTAGGTTAAGGTTAAGGGTTTGGTCAAGGTTAGGATTAGGTTAAGGTTAAGGTTAAGGTTAGGTAAGTGTAAAGTCAAGGTTAAGGTTATGGGTTTAGTTAGGTTAGGTTAAGGGTAAATTCAATGTTAAGGTGAAGGTTAAGGGTAAGGTTAAGGTTAAGGTTAAGGTGTTTAGCTAATTTAAGGTTAAGGTTAAGGGTTTGGTCAAGGTTAAAGGTTAAGTTTGTTAAAAGTTAGTTAAGCGTAAAGTGAAGTTTAAGTTTATGGTTAAGGTTAAGGGTAACAATTATATATATAGTTAAGGTTAAGGTTATGGGTAGTTGTTAAAGTTGCTAAGGTTAGGTGAAGATGAAGGTTATGGTTGTCAAGGTTGAGGTTAATGTTGCTAAGGTTAATATAAGGTTAAGGTTGCTTGTTAAGATTAGGTTAAGGGTAAAGTCAAACCCTAACCTTAACCTTATGTTTAACCTTAACCTTGCCCTAACCTGAACCCTAACCTAAACCTTAACCTAACCTTAACCATAACCTTAACCTTAATTTTACCCTTAAACTAATCTTAACCTTACCCTAGCCATAACCTTAACTTTACCCTTAACCTAACATTAACCTTGACTTTACCATTCTTAACCTTAACCTTACCTTAACCTTTACCGAACCTTAACCTTAACCATAACCTTAACCTTACCCTAACCGTAACCTTAACCTTAACTATAACCTAACGCTAACCTTGACCAAACCCTTAACCTTAACCTTAACCTGACCAAACCAATACCCTTAACCTTAACCTTACCCTTAACCTTAACTTATCCTTAACCTTAACCTTAACCATGATTTCAACCTCAAGTTGAGATTAAGGTTAAGGGCAAGGTTAGGGTTCAGGGTAAATTTTAAGTTTAAGGTTACAGGATTAGTCAGGTCAAGGTTAAGGTTAAGAGTTAGCTTATATTTAAATTCAAGGTTAAGGTTAGGTTAAGGTTAAGGTTAAGGTTAGGTCAAGGTTAAGGTTAAGGTTAAGGTTTGGTTAAGGTTAAGGGTGAAGGTTAAGGTCAAGGTTAAGGTTAAGGTTATGGTTAAGTTTAGGTTAAGGTTAAGGTTATGGTTAGATTATAGTGAAGGTTAAGGTTAAGATCTGTAACCTTATCCTTGACCTTACCCTTAATCTTAAACTTAACCTTAACCTTACTAACCCCGTAACCTTAACCTTTACCTCAACCTTAACCTTAACCTAACCCTAACCTTGAAAAAGCCCTAACCTTAACCCTAACCCTAACCCTAACCTTAACTTTAACTTTACCCTTAACCTAACCTTAACCTTAACTATACCCTTAACCTAAAATACCCCTTAAACTAAGCTTAACCTTACCCTTAACCTTGAACTCAACCTTGAATTAACCTAACATTAACCTTAACCTTAACTATAACCTAACACTAACCTTGAGGAAACCCTTAACCTTAACCTTATCTTAACCTTATCCTAACCTTAACATTAACCTTAACCTAACTATAACCTTACCTTTAACCTTAACCTTGACCTTAACTATAACCTAACCCTAACCTTGACCAAACCCTTAACCTTAACCTTAACTTGACTAAACCCGTAGCCTTAACCTTAACCTTAACCTTAACCTTTCCCCCTTAACCTTAATCTTAACCTAATATTAACCTTAACTAAAACCTAACCCTAACCTTAACCAAAACCTTATTGTTAACCTTAACCTTAACCATAACCCTAACTTTAACCTAACCTTAACCTTAACCTAACCAAAACCTTAACCTAACTATAACCTTACCCTTAACCTTAACCTTATCATTAACTATAACCTATCCATAACCTTGACCTTAACCTTAACCTTAACCTAAACCTAACCTTAACCTTAAATTTACCTTAACCTTGACTTTACCCTTAAACTAACCTTAACCTTAACCTAACCCTTAACCTTGACCAAACATTTAACCTTAACGTTAACCTTAACTTTACCCTTAACCTAATCTTAACCTTGACCTAACCTTAACCTTGACTTTACCCTTAATGTAACCTTAACCTTGACCTTAACTTGAGGTTAAGATTATGGTTAAGGGTAAGGTTAAGGGTAAGGTTAAGGTAAGGTTGAGGTTGAGGTTAAGGATAAGGTTAAGGTTAAGGTTAAGGTTAGGTTAAGGTTAAGGTGAAGGGTAAACATAAGGTTATGGTTAAGGTTAAGGTTAGGGTTAGGTTATAGTTAATTTTAAGGTTAGGTTAAGGGTAAGATAAGGTTAAGGTTAAGGTTAGGTTAAGGTTAGGTTATAGTGAGGTTAAGGTTAAGATAAGATTAAGGTTACGGTTATGGCTTTGGCCAAGGTTAGGGTTAGGTTATAGTCAAGGTCAAGGTTAAGGTTAGGTTATAGTGAAGGTTAAGGTTAAGATAAGGTTAAGGTTAAGGTTAAGGTTAAGTAAAGGTTAAGTTTAAGGTTAATGTTAATGGTTTGGTCAAGGTTAGGCTTAGGTTATAGTTAAGGTTATAGGTTTATTCAGGTTAAGGTTAAGGTTAAGGGTAAACTTAAGGTTAAGGGTAAAGTCAAGGGTTTAGTCAGGTTAAGGTTAAGGTTAAGGATTTGTTCAAGGTTAGGGTTAGGTTCAAGTTACGAGTTTAGTCAGGTTAAGGTTAGGTTTAAGGTTAAAGTTATGGTTAAGGTTAAGTTTAAGGGTAAAGTCAAGGTTAAGGTTAAGGTTAAGGTTAAGGTTAGGTTAAGGGTAAACTTAATGTTAAGGTTAAGGTTACGGTTAATGGTAAGGTTAGGTTAAGGTTAAGGTTAAGGATAAGGTTAAGGTTAAGGTTAACTTAACTATAAGGTAACCCTAACCTTAACCTTAACTTTACCCTTAACATAATATTAACCTTACCCTAACCTTACCCTTAACTTTGACCTTAATCTGAGGTTAAGGTTAAGGGTAAGGGTAAGGGTAAGGTTAAGGTTAAGGTTAAGGTTAAGGTAAAGGTTAAGCTTTTGGTCAAGGTTAGGGTTAGGTTATAGTTAAGGTCAACGTTAAGGTTAAACTTAAGGTTAAGGGTAAGGTTAAGGGTAAGGGTAAGAGTAAGGTTAAGGTTAAGAATAAGGTCAAAGTCAAGGTTAAGGTTAAGTAAAGGTTAAGATAAGGTTAAGGGTAAGTTTAAGATAAGGTTATCGGTAAGTTTAAGGTTAAGGGTAAGGTTAAGGTTAAGGTTAAGTGTTTGGTCAAGGTTAGGGTTAGGTTATAGTGAAGGTTAAGGTTAAGTTAAGAGTAAATTCAAGGTTAGGGTTAGGTTAAGGTTAATATTAGGTTAAGCGTAAAGTTTAGGTTAAGGTTATAGTTAAGGTGATTGTAAGATAAGGTTAAGGGTAAGGTTAAGGTTAAGGTTATAGGTTTAGTCAGGTTACAGGTTAAGGTTAAGATTAGGTTAAGGGTAAGGTTAAGGTTAGGTTAAGGTTAATGTTAAGGGTAAGGTTAGGGTTAGGTTATAGTTAAGGTCAAGGTTAAGGTTAAGGGAAAGGAAACACGTAACCTTAACCTAAACTATAACCTAACCGTAACCTTGACCAAACCTTTAACTTTACCTTAACCTAACTAAACCTATAACCTTAAACTTAACCTTTCCATTAACCTTCACCCTTCACCTTAACCTTCAACTTACCCCCTTAACCATAACCTTAACATTAACCTAACTAAACTCGTAACCTTAACATTAACCTTAACCTAACTAAACTTGTAACCTTAACCTTAACCTTAACTTTACCCTTAACCTGAACTTAACCATAACCTTAACCTTAACCTTAACCTTATTTTTACCCTTAGGTAACCTTAACCTTAACCTAACTTTAACCTTAAATTTACTGTTATCCTTAAACTTGATCTAACCTTAACCCTAATGTTAACCATAACCTTAACCTCAACCTTTACTCTAACCTTAACCTTAATCTTAACCTTGACCAAACCCTTAACCTTAAACATAACCTAACCTTAACCATGACCTAACCCTAACCTTGACCAAAACCTTAACATTAACCTTAAACTTAATCTTACCGTAACCTTAACCCTAACCTTAACCTTATTTTTACCCTTAACCTAACCTTCACTTTTCCCTTAACCTTAACCTTAGTCTTAACCTTGAGTTTACCCTTAACCTAACATTAATGTTAATGTTAAGTTAGGTTAAGGTAACGTTAAGGTACGATTAGGTCAAGGTTAAGGTTAATGTTAATGTTAAGGATAAGTTAAGGTTAAGGGTGAGATAAGGTTTAAGTTAAGGTTTTGGTTAAGGTTAGGGTTAAGTTATAGTTAAGGTTAAGGGTTTGGTAAAGGTTAGGGTTAGGTTACAGTTAAGGTCAAGGTTAAGGTTAGGTTAAGGTTAATGTTATGGTTAACGTTATGGATAAGGTTAGGTAAAGGTTAAGGTTAAGGTTAAGGGTAGGTTAAGCTTAAGGTTATGGTTATGGGAAGGTTAAGGTTAAGGTTAAGGTTCGGTTAAGGTTAAGGTCAAGGTTAAATTTAACCTTAACCTAACCTTTACCTTTACCTAACCATAACCTTAACCTTAACCATAACCTTAACCTTAACCTTTTCCTTGACCTTAACCTTAACCTTAACCCTAACCTTAACCTTAACCTAACCTTAACCTTGACCTTAACTATAACCTAACCCTAACCTTGAAAAAACCCTTAACATTAACCTTAAACTTAATATTACCCTAACCTTAACCTTATATTTACCCTTAACCTAACCTTAACTTTACCCTTAACATTAACCTTAGTCTTAACCTTGACTTTACCTTAACCTCAGTCTTAACCTTGACTTTACCCTTAACCTAATGTTAAGGTTAATTTCAAGGTTAAATTTAACCTTAACCTAACCTTTACCTTTACCTAACCATAACCTTAACCTTAACCATAACCTTAACCTTAACCTTTGCCTTGACCTTAACCTTAACCTTAACCCTAACCTTAACCTTAACCTTGACCAAACCCTTAAACTTAACCTTAATCTAACCTTAACCTTGACCTTAACTATAACCTAACCCTAACCTTGAACAAACCCTTAACATTAACCTTAAACTTAATATTACCCTAACCTTAACCTTATCTTTACCCTTAACCTAACCTTAACTTTACCCTTAACCTTAACCTTAGTCTTAACCTTGACTTTACCTTAACCTCAGTGTTAACCTTTACTTTACCCTTAACCTAATGTTAAGGTTAATGTTAAGGTTAAAGTTAACCTTAACCTAACCTTTACCTTTACCTAAGCATAACCTTAACCTTAACCATAACCTTAACCTTAACCTTTGCCTTGACCTTAACCTTAACCCTAACCTTAACCTTAACCTTGACCAAACCCTTAACCTTAACCTTAACCTAACCTTAACCTTGACCTTAACTATAACCTAACCCTAACCTTGAGCAAACCCTTAACATTAACCTTAAACTTAATATTACCCTAACCTTAACCTTATCTTTACCCTTAACCTAACCTTAACTTTACCCTTAACCTTAACCTCAGTCTTAACCTTGACTTTACCCTTAACCTAATGTTAAGGTTAATGTTAAGTTAGGTTAAGGTAAGGTTAAGGTTACGTTTAGGTCAAGGTTAAAATTAACGTTAAGGATAAGGATAAGTTAAGTTTAAGGGTGAGATAAGTTTAAGGTTAAGGGTTTGGTTAAGGATATCTATCCATTCATCCCTAATTTTTTTCAACAAAAGAGTTTTCAAGGTGTCTTGATATAAATTTTGCATTTTTGCCCTTTTAATGTTATAATTAAATCTTTAAAGTAAATCTTTCAGATTTTCATCCCCTTTTTGCATCATTTTAAACAATTCTTCCTTATGGTTGAATGGTATACAATAATCCAGATATCTTTCTAGAAATTTTTTCCTCATATCATTCTATGTCCCAATAGACCCAGTGATTAGACTCATAAACCATTTTAGTGTCGCTCCTTTCAGTTTTGAAGGGAATAGTTTAAGTTTTTGACCATCTTGAAGATATTCATAAGTTCTGCATAGAACTTTGAACTCAAATAAAAATGTCTCAGGGTCTTCACTTTTCAGTCCATGAAAATTGGAAGAACGAAGGGTGAGATATTTTTCATGGTAGCATTTGTTTCTTCATCTATTATAGGGAATCCAAAGGAGCTTTCAATTCCCCTTCTACCTCTATCTCCTTCTGCATTTCCTCTATCTCTACCTCCTTATGCATTTTCTCTTCCTCTTTCTCTGTCTCGTCCTCTACCTCTACCTCCTCCAAATAGCAAGTTTTATCCATTAAATATTTCTCCTTCCCCTTCTCCTCCTTCTCCTCTTCCTGCCATGATATATTCCTCTGAACTAATATAAGGTTCAATATGGAGAACTAATTTTTTTTCTGGTTCATCTATCAAGGGTATATTGAAGAAATATTCCTCTTCTTCCTCTTCACTAGGGATTTCTAATTTTTCTACTGGAATGTATTCTCCTGTGGAAGTGAAAAAGGTTATCCCTCCTTTAGGAGTCCTTGGATCCTCTTATTCTTCTAAAATTGCTTCAGTAGATGAAGTGGGAGATCTTCCTAATTGGATATCTGATCTTGAAACTTCTGGAAGCCTATGATCAGTATAGTATGGAATATGGGTTTGAGTTGGAGGTGTGATACTTCTTGGTCTCGGTGGAGTGAGTGGTGTTGTAGGAATTAAGCTTCTGCCTCTTATAAATCTACCCCTAGAGTCTCTTTCTCTACGCATGTCATTGTTTTTGGGATGCAAGAAATAAGGTTACCTACTTACACTTCCCCGGCAACAACGCAAAAATGTTTAGTCAATTTAGTGTCCTAAATTGTTAACATAAATTATTGACTAGGGCTAGTAAACTAATGAAGTGTAATGCACTATATTTGCCTCAGTATCCATTTTTCCTACTTCATTGTTTTAAGGTTTTGTTGATGTTTTTGGGAGTTTTTATATTTTGATTCTTAGCATTCTATGAAAAAGATGAAATTAATCTATTTAAAAAGGAAGGAAAGAAAATGTTTATCAAATGAATTAAAGCAGAGTTTTATTCACAAGTTTCTAGAGTTAACATTGACAAAACCTTAACATTAACCTTAACTCTACCCTTAACCTAACCTTAAATTAAACTTAACCTTGAATTTACCCTTAAATTAAGCTTAACCTTCACTATAACCTAACCCTAACCTTGACCAAACCATTAACCTTACCCTTAACCTTGACCTTAACCTTAACTTAACTATAACGTAACCCTAACCTTGACCAAACCCTTAACATTAACCTTAACTTAATCGTAACATTAACCTTTACCTTAACCTAACCTTAACCTTGACCTTAACTATAACCTAGCCCTAACCTTGACCAAACCCTTAACCTTAACTATAACCTAACCTTAACCTTAACCTTTCCATAACCATAACCTTAACCTTGACCTAGAATTTCCCCTTAACCTAAACTTAACCTTGACCTTCCCCTAACCTTAACCCTAATCTTACCCTAACAATACCCTTGACTTTACCCTTAACCTAATCTTAACCTTAACCTAACCTTAACCTTACCCTTAACCTTGACCTTAAAATTAAATTTAACTATAACCTAACCCTAACCTTGAAAAAACCTTAACCTTAACCTTAACTTAACCTAACCTTAGCCTTAACCTTAACCATAACCTTAACCTTACCCTTAATCCTAACCTTATCTTAACCTTAACTATAACCTTACCCTAACCTTAACCCTAACCTTACCCTTAACCTTAACCTAACCTTAACTTTAACTTTACCCTTAACCTTGAATTTAACCTTAACCTTCCCCTAACCTTAACCTTAACCTTCCCCTAACCTTAAGGTTAAGGTTACGAGTTTAGTCAGGTTAAGGTTAAGGTTAAGTTTAAGTTTATGGTTACGATAAGGTTAAGGTTATGTTAAGGTCAAGGTTAAGTTTAAGGTAAAGGGTAAGGTCAAGGTTAAGGTCAAGGTTAAGTTTAAGGTAAAGTGTAAGGTTAAGGTTAGGTTGGGTTACGATAAGGCTAAGGTTACGGTTACGGTTAAGGTTAAGGTTAAGGTCAAGGTTAAGAATAAGTAAAGGTTAATTTTAAGGTTAATATTAAGGATTTGTTCAAGGTTAAGGTTAGGTTATAGTTAAGGTCAAGGTTAAGGTTAAGGGTAAGGTTATAGTTAGATTAAGGTTAACATTAAGGTTAAAGTTAGATTAAGGTAAGGTTAAGGTTACGGATTTAGTCAGGTTAAGGTTATGGTTAAGGGGGTAAGGTTAAGGTTAAGGTTTTGATTAATTCTAAGGTAAGTTTAAGGTTAAATTTGAGGTTAAGGTTAGGTTTAGGTTATAGTTAAGATCAAGGTTAAGGTTAGGGTTAATTTTAGGTTAAGGTTAAGGGTACGATTAAACCTTTAGCATTAACGTTAACTGTAACCTTACTTTAACCTAACCTAACCTAACCTTAACCTTATCCTTACCTTAACCTAACTTTAACCTTAAACTTACCCTAAACTTAACCCTAACCTTACCCTCACCTTACCCTTAACCTTCAGCTTAATTTTAACCTAACCTTAACCTTAACTTAACCTTAACCTCAACCTAACCCTAACCTTGAATTTAACCTTAACCTTAACGTAACTTTAACCAAACCCTTAAACTTAACCTTAACCTGACTAAAACTATAGCCTTAACCATAACTTTAACCTTAACCTAACCTTAACTTTGACTTTACCCTTAACCTAACCTTAACCTTACCTTAAGGTTAGGTTAAGGTTAAGGTTAAGTTTAGGTAAGGGTAAGGTTAAGGTTATGGGTTTAGTCAAGTTAAGGTTAACGGAGTAAGGTTAAGGTTAAGGTTAGGTTAAGGGTAAAGCTATGGTTAAGGTGAAGGTTAAGGGTAATTTTAAGGTCAAGGTTACGGGTTTAGTCAGGTTAAGGGTTTGGTCAAGGTTAGGGTTAGGTTATAGCTAAGGTTAAGGTTAGGGTTAAAGTTATAGTGAAGGTTAAGGTTAAGACCCATAAGCTTAACCTTAAGCTTAAACTTTACCTTAACCTTAACTTTAACTATAACCTAACCTATAACCTTAACTTTAACTACAACCTTAACTATGACCTAACCTTCACCTTAACCTTAACTTTACACTTAACCTTGACTTTAACCTTAACCTTAATTATAACGTAACCCTAACCTTAAATTTAACCTTAACCTTATCTTAACCTTAACCTTCATTATAACCTAACCTTAACCTTAACCCTAACAATAACCAAACCCTTAAACTTAACCTTAACCTGACTAAACTTGTAACACCTAACCCTAACCTTGACCAAACCCTTAACAATAACCTTAACTTTACCCTTAAAATAATCTTAACATTAACCTAACCTTAACCTTGACTTTACCCTTATCCTAATTTTAACCTTGACCTTAACTATAACCTAACCTTAACCTTGACCTTAATTATAACATAACCCTAACCTTTACCAAACCTTAACCTTAACCTTAACTTAACCTTAACCTTAACCTTAACCTTCCCATTACCATAACCTTAACCTTAACTTTACTCTTAACCTTAACCTTAACCATAAAATTACCCTTACTTAACCTTAACCTTTACGTAACCTTAACCTCAACTTTACCCTTAACCTAACCTTAACCTTGAACTTATCTATAACTTGACCCTAACCTTGAACAAACCCTTAAGGTTAGGGTTAGGTTATAGTTAAGGTGAAGGTTAAGGTTAGTTTATAATGATGGTTAAGGTTAAGATAAGGTTCAGGTTCAGGTCGAGCTTAAGGTAAAGGTTAGGGTTAAGGTTAAGGTTAAGGTTAGGTTATAGTGAAGGTTAAGGTTAAGACCCGTAACCCTAACCTTAACCTTAACTTTACCCTTAACCTTATCTTAACCTTAACTATAACTTAACCCTAACCTTGACAAAACCTTAACATTAACCTTAACTTTACCCTGAACCTAACCTTAAATTAACCTTAACCTTGACTTTACCCTTAAATTAAGCTTAACCTTCACTATAACCTAACCCTAACCTTGACCAAACCATTAACCTTAACCTTACCCTTTACCTTGACCTTAACCTTAACTTAACTATAACCTAACCCTAACCTTGACAAAACCCTTAACATTAACCTTAACTTAACCTTAACCTAACCTTGACCTTGACCTTAACTATAACCTAACCCTAACCTTGACCAAACTCTTAGCCTTAACTATAACCTAACCTTAACCTTAACCTTCCCATAACCATAACCTTAAACTTGACCTTGAATTTACCCTTAACCTAACCTTAACCTTGACTCTCACTTAACCTTAACCCTAATCTTACCCTAACCATACCCTTAACTTTACCCTTAACCTAATATTAACCTTAACCTAACCTTAACCTTACCCTTAACCTTAACCTTAAAATTAAATTTAATTATAGCCTAACTCTAACCTTAAATTTAACTATAACCTAACCCTAACCTTGACAAAACCTTAACTTTAACCTTAACTTAACCTAACCTTATCCATAACCTTAACCTTAACCTTACCATTAACCTTAACCTTATCTTAACCTTAACTATAACCTTACCTTAACCTTAACGCTAACCTTACCCTTAACCATACCTTTAACCTTAACCTAACCTTCACCTTAACTTTACCCTTAACCTGGAATTTAACCTTAACCTTCCCCTAACCTTAACCTTAACCTTTACCTTTCACTAACCTTAACCCTAACCTTAACTTTAACCTTAACCTTAAGGTTAAGGTTACGAGTTTAGTCAAGTTAAGGTTAAGGTTAAGTTTAAGTTTATGGTTACAGGAAGGTTAAGGTTAGGTTAAGGTTAAGATTAGGGTAAGGTTAAGGTTAAGTGTTTGATCAAGGTTAGGGTTAGGTTATAGTTAAGGTCAAGGTTAAGTTTAAGATAAAGGATAAGGTTAAGGTTAAGGTTAGGTTAGGTTAATATAAGGTTAAGGTTACGGTTAAGGTTAAGGTTAAGGTCAAGGTTAAGAATAAGTAAAGGTTAAGGTTAAGGTTAATATTAAGGGTTTGGTCAAGGTTAGGGTTAGGTTATAGTTAAGGTCAAGGTTAAGGTTAAAGGTAAGGTTATAGTTAGGTTAAGATTAAGGCTAAGGTTAAAGTTAGATTAAGGTGAGGTTAAGGTTACGGATTTAGTCAGGTTAAGGTTAAGGTTATGGTTAATGCTAGGGTAAGGTTAAGGTTAGGTTAAGGTTAGGGTTAATGTTAGGTTAAGGTTAAGGGTACAATTAAACCCTTAACCTTCCCATAACCTTAACGTTAACCTTAACCTTACTTTAACCTAACATAACCTAACCTTAATATTATCCTTACCTTAACCTAAATTTAACCTTAATGTTCCCCTAAACTTAACTCTAACCTTACCCTCACCTTACCCTTAAGCTTCAGCTTAATTTTAACCTAACCTTAACCTTACCCTTAACCTAACCTTAACCTTAACCTCAACCTAACCCTAACCTTGAATTTAACCTTAACCTTAACATAACCTTAGCCAAACCCTTAAACTTAACCTTAACCTGACTAAAACCATAACCTTAACCTTAACCTAACCTTAACTTTGACTTTACCCTTAACCTTACCTTAAGGTTAGGTTAAGGTTAAGGTTAAGTTTATGTAAGAGGAAGGTTAAGGCTATGGGTTTAGCCAGGTTAAGGTTAAGGCTAAGGTTAACGGGGTAAGGTTAAAGTTAAGGTTAAGGTTAACAGGGTAAGGTTAAGGTTAAAGTTATGTTAAGGGTAAAGTTATGGTTAAGGTGAAGGTTAAGGGTAACGTTAGGGTCAAGGTTATGGGTTTAGTCAAGTTAAGAGTTTGTTCAAGGTTAGGGTTAGGTTATAGCTAAGGTTAAGGTTAGGGTTAAGGTTATGGTTAAGGTTATAGTGAAGGTTAAGGTTAAGACCCATAACCTTAACCTTAACCTTAAGCTTTACCTTAACCTTAACTTTAACTATAACCTTAACTATGACCTAACCTTCACCTTAACCTTACCCCTTTAACCTTAACCTTAACCTTAACCTATGTAAACCCATAACCTTAAACTTACCCTTACCTAACTTTAATTTTAACCTAACCTTAACCTTAACTTTACCATTAACCTAACCTTAACCTTAACTATAACGTAACCCTAACCTTAAATTTAGCCTTAACCTTATCTTAACTTTAACCGTCACTATAACCTAAGCTTAACCTTGACCTTAACTATAACCTAACCCTAACCTTGACCAAACTGTTAACCTTAACATTAACCTGACAAAACCTTTAACACCTAACCTTAACCTTGACCAAACCCTTAACCTTAACCTTAACTTTACCCTTAACCTAATCTTAACCTTAACCTTGACTTTACCCTTAACCTAACCTTAACCTTGACCTTAAGTATAAACTAACCATAACCTTGACCTTAACTATAACCTAACCCTAACTTTGACCAAACCTTAACCTTAACCTTAACCTTAACCATCCCATTACCATAACCTTAACCTTAACTTTACCCTTAACCTTAACCTTAACCTTACCCTTGCCTAACCTTAACCTTAACTTTACCCTTAAGCTAACCTTAACCTTGAACTTAACTATAACTTAACCCTAACCTTGAACAAACCCTTAAGGTTAGGGTTAGGTTATAGTTAAGGTGAAGGTTAATGTTAGGCTATAATGAAGGTTAAGGTTAAGATAAGGTTAAGGTTCAGGTCAAGGTTAAGGTTAAGGTTCGGGTAAAGTTTCAGGTTAAGGTTAAGGTTAAGGTTGGGTTATAGTGAAGGTTAAGGTTAAGACCCATAACCCTAACCTTAACCTTGACCTCACCCTTAACCTTATCTTAACCTTAACTATAACCTGACCCTAACCTTGACAAAACCTTAACATTAACCTTAACTTTACCCTTAACCTAACCTTAAATTAACCTTAACCTTGACTTTACCCTTAAATTAAGCTTAACTTTCACTATAACCTAACCCTAACCTTTACCAAACCCTTAACCTTAACTTTAACCTTACCCTTAACCTTGAACTTGACCTTAACTTAACTATAACCTAAACCTAACCTTGACCAAACCCTTAACATTAATCTTAACTCAACCCTTACCTTAACCTAACCTTAACCTTGACCTTAACTATATCCTAACCCTAACTTTGACCAAACCTTTAACCTTAACCTTAAAGTTATGGTCAATGTCAAGGTTAAGGTTAAGTTAGGATAAGGTAAGGTTATAGTTAGGTTAAGGTTAAGGCTAAGGGGTTGGGCCTTAACCTTAACCTAACTAAACCTGTAACCTTAACCTTAACCTATCGTTAACCTTAACTAAACCAATAACCTTAACCTTCCCATAACCTTAACCTTAACCTTACCCTAACATTTACCTGAACCTTAACCTAACCTTAACCTTAACCTTAACCTCACCCTTAACCTTACCTTAGCCTTAACCCTAACCTAACCTTAACCTTAACTTTACCCTTAACCTAACCCTAACCTTAAGGTCAAGGTTAAGGTTATGTTAAGGGTAAGGTTAGGTTAAGGTTAGGGTAAGGTTAGGTTAAGGTTATGGTTAAGGAAAGGTTAAGGTTAAGGTTAAGGTTAAGATCATTGCTAAGTTAGGTTAAGGTAAGGTTAAGGTTACGATTAGGTTAAGGTTAAGGTTAAGGGTGAAGGTTATGGGTAAGGTTAAGGTTAATTTCAGGGTTAAGGTCAAGGTTATGGTTAAGGTTAAGGTTACGATTAGGTTAAGGGTAAAGTTAAGGTTAGGTTAAGGTTAGGTTAAGGTTAAGGTTAGGTAAAGGTTAAGGGTAAGGTTAAGGTCAAGGTCAAGGTCAAGGTTGACCTTAGGCTAACCTTAACCTTAACCGTATTCCTAACCTTAACCTTAAATTTACACTTATGTTATGGGTTTAGTCAGTTTAAGTTTAAGGTTAAGAGTTTGGTCAAGGTTAAGGATAAGGTGAAGGTGAAGGTTAAGGGTAAGGTCAAGGTTAAGGGTAAGGTTAAGGTTAAGGTTAAGATGAAGGTTAAGGGTAAGGTCAAGGTTAAAGGTAAAGTTAAGGTTAAATTGAAGGCTAAGGGTAAGGTTAAGTTTAAGGTTACAGGTTTAGTCAAGTTAAGGTTAGGGTTAAGGGTAAGGTTAAGGTTAAGGTTAGGGGAAGGTTAAGATTAAAGTTTGGTTAAGGTAAGGCTTTGGTCAAGGTTAAGGTTAAGGGTTAAGTTTAAGGTTTAGGGTTTGGTCAAGGTTAGGGTTAGGTTAGAGTTAAGGTTAAGGTTAGGTTAAGGGTAAGATAAGGTTGAGGTTAAGGTTAAGGTTAAGGTTAGTTTAAGGTCAAGGTCAGGGTTAGGGTTAAGGGTAAAGCCAATGTTAAGGTTAAGGTTAAGGTTAGGGTAAAGGTTGAGGTTAAGGTTAAGGTTAAGGTTAAGGGTTTGGTCAAGGTTAGGGTTAGCTTATCCCTTAAGGTTAGGGGAAAGTTAAATTTAAGGTTAAGGTTAGGTTATAAGTAATGTCAAGGTTAAGTTTATGGTTATGGCAAGGATAAGGTTAAGGTTAAGGTTAAGTTAACGTTAAGGGAAAGGTTAGGGTTAGGTTATAGTTTAGGTCAAAGTTAAGGTTAGGGTTAGGTTGTAGTTGAGGTTAATGCTAAATTCAAGGTTAAGGATTTGGTCAAGGTTAGGGTTAAGTTATAGTTAAGGTCAAGGTTCAGGTTAAGGTTAAGGTTAAGGGTTTGGTCAAGGTTAGGGTTAGGTTATAGTTAAGGTTAAGGTTAAGGTTATAGTTAAGGTTAAGTTCAAGTTTATAGTTATAGTTAAGGTTAAGGTTAAGGTTAAGGTTAAGGTTAAGTTTAGGTTAAGGTTAAGGTTAAAGGTTTGGTCAAGGTTAGGGTTAGGTTAAGGGGTTAAGGTTAAGATTAAGGTTAATATTAAGCTTAAGGGTTTGGTAAAGGTTAGGGTTAGGTTCTAGTTAAGGTTAAGGTTAGGGCTAGGTTATAGTTATGGTCAAGGTTAAGGTTAGTTTAAAGTTAAGATTAGGTTAAGGGTAAAGTTACGGTTATGGTTACGGTAAGGTTAAGGTTAAGGGTGAAGATAAAGTGATGGTTAAGTTTAAAGGTCAAGGTTAAGGTTAAGTTAGGTTAAGGTAAGGTAAGGTTAAGTTTACAGTTAGGTTAAGGTTAAGGTTAGGTTAAGTTAAGGTTAAAGTTAAGGTTAAGGTTAGGTTAAGGGTAAAGCTAAGGTTAAGGTTAGGGTTAAGGTTAGGGGAAGGTTAAAGTTAAGGTTAGCTAAAGGGGAAGGTTAAGAGTAAGGTTAAGGTTAAGGTCAAGGTAAAGGTTAAATTTAAGTTAGGTTAGGGTTAAGGTTAAGGTTATGGTTATGGGAAGCTTAAAGTTAAGGTTAAGTTTAAGGGTAAGGGTTCGGTCAAGGTTAGGGTTAGGTTATACTTAAGGTCAGGTTAAGGTTAAGATTAAGGTTAGGTTAAGGTTAAGGTAAGGGTAAAGATAAGGTTATGGTTAAGGTTATATTTAGGGTAAAGATAAGGCTATGGTTAAGGTTAGGTTCAGGTTAGGTTAAGATTAAGGTTAAGGGTAAGGTTAAGGGTAAGGTTAAGGTTAAGGTTAAAGTTAACAGTTTGGGATGGTTAAGGGTAAGGTTAAGGGTTTGGTCAAGGTTAAGGTTAAGTTATAGTTAAGGTCAAGGTTAAGGTTATGTTTAAGGTAAGGTTAAGATAAAGTTAAGGGTATGGTTTTAGTAAGGTTAAAGTTCTTGTTAAGGTCAAGGTGAAGGTAAGGTTAAGGGTTAAGTTTAGGTTAAACTAGACCTTGAACTTAACCTTAACCTTAACATTAACCTAATCTTAACCTTAACTTTAACCTTAACCTTAACCTTGACCTTAACCTTACCTTGACCTGAACGTTAACCTAACCTTAACCTAAGCTTAAACTTAACCCTAACCTTAACCTTGACCTTAAGATAAAAATTAACCTTAACTTTAACCTTTACTTAACCTTAACCTTAACGTGTAACCTTAACCTTACCCATAACTATAACCTAACCCTAACGTTGACCAAACCCTTAACCTTAACCTTAAATTTAACCGTAACCTTCCCCTAACCTTAACCCTAACATTAACCTTAACCTTAACTTTACCCTTAACCTAATCTTAAACTTAACATAATCTTAACGTTACCCTTAACCTTGACCTTAACCTTAAATTAACCTAACCCTAACCATAGCCTAACCCTAACCTTGACCAAACCCTTAACCTTAACCTTATCTTAACCTTAACCTAACCTTAACCTTAACCTTAACCTAACTATAACCTTACCCTTAACCTTAACCTTGACATTAACTATAACCTAACCCTAACCTTGACCAAGCCTTTAACATTAACCTCAACCAAACCCTAACCTTGACAAAACCCCTAACATTAACCTTAACCTAATATTAACCTTAACCTAACTGTAACCTTAACTTAACCTTAACCTAACACTAACCTTGACCAAACCTTAACCTTAACCTTAACCTTCCCATAACCTTAAAATTGACCTTAACTATAACCTAACCTTAACCTTGACGAAACCCTTACCCATAACCTTAACCTGAACCTAACCTTAACCTTAAACTTATCCTTATCTTAACCTTAGCCTAACCTTACACTTAACCTTAACCTTAACCCTAACCTTAAGGTTAAAGTTATGGGTAAGCTAAGGGTTAAGGTTAGGGTTAGGTTATAGTTAAGGTCAAGGTTAAGGTTATGGGTTTAGTGAGGTTAACGGTATGTTAAGGTTAAAGTCAAGGATAAGTTTATGGTTATGGGAAGGTTAAGGTTAAGGTTATAGTTAAGGTTAAGTTTAGGTTAAGGTTCAGATAAGGTTAACGTTAGATTAAGGGTAAAGTCAAGGTTAAGGTTAGGTTAAGGTTAAGATAAGGTTAGGTTAAGGGTAATATTATGGTTAAGATTAGGGTTAAGGTTAAGGTTGGGTTAGGGTTAAGGTTACGGGTAAGGTTATAGTTAGGTTAAGTTTAAGGTCAAGGTTCAGTTAAGGTTAATATTAGGTTATGGGTTTAGTTAGGTAAAGGTTAAGGTTAAGGTCAAGGGTTTGGGAAGGTTAAGGTTAAGGTTAAGGGTAAGATAAGGTTAAGGTCAAGGTCAAGGTTAAGGTTAAGGTCAAGGTTAAGCTTAGGTTATAGTTAAGGTTAGGATAAGGCTAAGGTTAAGTTTAAGGTTAAGGTTATGGTTAGTGACCTAACCTGAACCTCGACCAAACCCTTAACCCTAACCTTTAACCTAATCTTATTACCCTAACCTTAACCTTAACCTAAACCTAACCTTAACCTTAACTTTACCTTAACCTTGACATTACCCTTAACTTAACCTTAACCTTAACCTTATCTTAACCTTAACCTAACCTTAACCTTAACCTTAACCTAACTATAACCTTACCCTTAACATTAACATTGACCTTAACATTAACCTAACCTTAACCATAACCTTAACCATAACCTTGTCTTTACCCTTAGCCTTAACCTTAACTTTAACCTAACCCTAACCTTAACTTTACCCTTAACCTAACCTTAACCTAATGTTAACCTTAACGTTAACCTAAACCTAACCTTAACTTTACCCTTAACCTAACATTAAACTAACCTTAACCTTAACATTAACCTAACCATAACCTTGACCAAACCCTTAACTGTAAGCTTAACCTAACCCTTAACCTTAAACTTAACCTTACTCTTTACTTAACCTTAACCTTAACATTAACCTTCCCATAACCTTAACTATAATCTTAACCTTAACCTTAACTTAACCTTAACCTTAACCTAACTGTAACTTTAACCTAACCTTAACCTTAAACTTAACCTTAGCCTTATCTTAATGTTAACCTAACCTTAACCTTGACTTTACCCTTAACGTAACCTTAACCTTAACCTTAACCTTACCCTTAACCTCATCTTAACCTTAACCTAACCTAATATTAACCTTAACCTTAACCCTAACCTTAAAATTAACCTTAACCTTAACCTTAACCAAACCATTAACATTAACCTTAACTTAACTCTAACCTTAACCTAACCTTGACCTTGAACTTAACTATAACTTAACACTAACCTTAACCTAACCTTACCCATAACATTAACCTTAAGTTTAGGGCTAAGGATAAGGTTAAGGTCAAGATTAGGTTTAGGTTAAGGTTAAGGGTAAGGGTAAGGTTACGGTTAAGGTTAGGTTAAGTTAAGGGTGAGGTTATGGTTAAGGGTAAAGTCAAGTTTAAGCTTACGTTAAGGGTAAGGTTTGGTTAAGGTTTGGTTAAGGTTAGGGTTAGGTAATAGTTAAGGTCAAGGTTAAGTTTAAGGTTAAGGGTAAGTATAAGGTTAAGGTTAAGGTTATGGGTTTAGTCAAGTTAAGGTTAAGGTTAAGGTTATTTTTAAGGGTAAGGTCAATGTCAAGGTTAAGGTTACGTTAAGGGTAAGGTCAAGGTTCAGGTTATGTTAAGGTTAGGGTTATGTTATAGTTAAGGTCGAGATTAAGTTGATGGTTAAGGGTAAGGTTAAGGTTAAGGTTAAGGTTAAGGTCAATGTTAAGGTTAATGTTCAGGGTTTGGTCAAGGTGAGGGTTAGGTTATAGTTAAGGTTAAGGTTAAGCTGATGGGAAGCTTAACGTTAAGGTTAAAGTTAAGGTTAGGTTAAGGTTAAGGTTATTGGTTTATTCAGGTTAAGGTGAAGGTTAAGGTTAAGGTTAGGTTAAGGGTAAAGTCAACGTTAAGGTTAAGGTTAAGGTTAAGGGTAAAGTTAAGTTTAAGGTGAAGATTAAGGGTAAGGTCAATGTTAAGGTTAAGATAAGGTTAAGAGTAAGGTTAAGGTTAAGGTTAGGTTAAGGGTAAAGTTAAGGTTAATGGTAAAGTTAAGGTTAAAGTTATAGGTAAGGTGAAGGTTAAGGTTAAGGTTTAGGGTTAAGTTAGGTTAATGTAAGGTTAAGGTTACAATTATGGTTAGGGTAAGGTTAGGGTTAGGTTATAGTTAAGGTTAAGGTTAAGGTTAAGGGTAAAGTTAAGGTCAAGGTTAGGGTTAGGTTATAGTTAACTTTAAGGTTAGGTTAAGGGTAATGTAAAGGTTAAAATTAAGGTTAAGGTTATAGATTTAGCAAGGTGAAGGTTAAGGTTAAAGTTAGGTTAAGGCTAAGGGTGAAGGTTAAGGTTACAGGTCTTAACCTTAACCTTACCATTAACCTTCACCATTAACCTTAACCTTAACCTTCACTATAACCTAACCTTAATCTTGACCTTAACTATAACTTCACCTTGACCTTAACCTTAACCTTACCTTTACCTTAACCTAGTTTTAACTTTAACCTTGCCCTAACATTATACTTAAACTTAACCTTAACCTAAACCTTAACCTTATCCTAACCTTAACCATAACTTTACCCATAACCTTAACCTTATCTTAACCTTAACCTAACTTTAACCTTGAATGTGCCCTTAACGTAACCTTAACCTTAAGGGCAAAGTTAATTTAACCTTAATTTTAACCTTATCTCAACCTTAACATAACCTTATCTTAACCTTAACCCAACCTTAACCTTAACCTAACCTTAACCTAACCTTTCCTTAGCCATAACCTTAACCATAACCTTACCCTTAACCTTATCTTAACATTACATTAACCTTAACCTTCCCAAACCCTTAACCTTAACCTTAACCTAACCTTAACCTTACCCTTAACCTAACCTTAACCTTGAATTTACCCTTAACATAACCTTAACCTTTACTTTAAACTTACTAAACCTGTACCCTTAACCTTATCTTAACCTTAACCTTTACTTAGCCTTAAGGGTTTGGTTAAGGTTAAGGTTATGGGAAAGTTAAGGTTAACCTTGAATTTAAAATTAACCTAACCTTAACCTTAACTATAAACTAACCCTAATCTTGACCTTAACTATACCCTTAACCTTGACTTTAACCTTAACCTTGACTTTAACCTTAACCTTGACCTTGACCTTAACCTAAACTTAACCTTAACCCTAACCTAACCTTAACCATAACCGTAACCTTAATCTGAACTTAACCTTAACTTTATAATTAACCTAACCCTAACCTTGACCAAACCCTTAACCTTAACCTTAACCTTACCCTTAACCTTAACCTGACTAAACCTGTAACCTTAACCGTACCCTAATTTTAACCTTGAATTTACCCTTAACCTAAAATTAACCTTAACATTAACCTAAATAAACCCGTAATGGTAAATTTACCTTAACCTAAATTTAACTTTAACCTTAACCTTAAACATAACCCTAACCTTGACCAAACCCTTAACCTTGACCTGACTAAACCCATAACCTAAATCTTAACCTTAACCTGACTAAACCTATAACCTTAACCTTAACCTAACTATAACCTTACCCTTAACCTAACTTAACCTTAACCTTGACCTTGACCTTAACCTTACCCTTACCCTTAACCTTAACCTGAATAAACTTGTAACCCTAAACCTTAACCTTGCCCTTAACCTTAACCTTAACCTTGACTTTACCCTTAACCTAACCTTAACCTTAACTATAACCTAAGCCTAACTTTGCCCTTAACTTTACCCTTAACCTTTACCTTAACCTTTATCTTGAACTTAACCTAACCTTAACCTTATCTTACCCTTAATCTAACCTTAACCTTAACCTTAACCTAACCTTAAGTTTAACCACAACCTAACCGTAACGTTAACTTTACCTTAACCTTGACTTTACCCTTAACCTAACCTTAGCCTTAAACTTAACCTGAGTAGCCTTAACCTTACTAAACCCTTAAGGTTAGGGTAAAGTTAAAGTTAAGGTTAATTTCAAGGTCAAGGTTAAGGTTAAGTTAGGTTAAGGTAAGGTTATGGTTAGGTTAAGGTTAATGTTAAGTTAAGGGTAATGTCAAGGTTAAGGTAAAGGTTAAGGTTTAGGGTAAGGTTAAGGTAATGGTAAGGTTAAGGTTACGTTAAGGTAAAGGTTATGGTTAAGGTTAGTGTTAAGGGTAAAATTAAAGTTAAGATTAGTTTAAGGTTCAAGTTACGGGTTTAGTCAGGTTAAGGTTATGTTAAGGTAAAGGTTAATATTAAGGTTACGGTAAGGTTAAGGTTATGGTTATGGTTAGGGTTAAGGGTAAAGTCAAGGTTAAGGTTAGGTTATGATTATGGTCAAGGTTTGGGTTAGGTTATAGTTAAGGTCAAGGTTAAAGTTAGTTTAAGGTTAATGTTAAGGTTAAGGTTAAGGTTAATGTTAAGCGTAGGTTCTAGTGAAGGTTAATGTTAAGACCTGTAACCTTAAACCTTAACCTTAACCTAACCTTAAACTTAACCTTAAGCTTAAGCTTAACCTAACCTAACCTTAACCTTAACTTTACCCTTAAAATTACCTTAACCATAACCTTAACCTTACCCTTAACCTTATCTTAACCTTACCTTAACCATAACCTTAACATTGACCTTAACTATAACCTAACCCTAAGCTTGACCATACCCTTAAAGATTAAGGTTAAGGTAAAGGTTAAGGTTAAGGTTACGTTAAGGGTAAATGCAAGGTTAAGGTTAGGTTAAGGGTAAAGTTAAGGTTAAGGGTAAGGTCAATGTTAAGGTTAAGATAAGGTTAAGGTTAGGTTAAGGGTAAAGTTAAGGTTAAGGGTAAAGTTAAGGTTAAAGTTACAGGTAAGGTTAAGGTTAAGGTCAAGGTCAAGGTTAGGGTTAAGTTATGTTAAGGTAAGGTTAAGGTTACAGTTATGGTTAGGGTAAGGTTAGGGTTAGGTTATCGTTAAGCTTAAGGGTAAGGTTAAGGGTAAAGTTAAGGTCAAGGTTAGGGTTAGGTTATAGCTAAGGTTAAGGTTAGGTTAAGGGTAAAGTCAAGGTTAAAATTAAGGTTAAGGTTACGGGTTTAGCAAGGTGAAGGTGAAGGTTAAGGTTAGGTTAAGGTTAAGGGTGAAGGTTAAGGTTACAGGTCTTAACCGTAAACTTACCATTAACCTTCACCCTTAACCTTAACCTTAACCTTAACCTTCACTATAACCTAACCTTAACCTCGACCTTAACTATAACTTAACCCTGACCTTAACCTTAACCTTACCTTTACCTTAACCTAGCTTTAACTTTAACCTCCCCCTAACCTTATCCTTAACCTTAACCTTAACCTTAACCTAAACCTTAACCTTATCCTAACCTTAACCTTAACTTTACCCATAACCTTAAACTTACCCTTAAGCTAACATTAACCTTGACCTTGACCAAACCCTTAACCTAACCTTAACTTTAGCCTAACCTAACCTTAACATTAACCTTAACCTTATCTTAACCTTAACCTTCCCATGACCTTAACCTTAACCTTAAACATAACATAATCTTAACCTTGACATTACCCTTAACATAACCTTAACCTTAAATTTAAACTTAACCTTAACCTTAACCTTCCCATAACCATAACCTTAACCTTAACCTTAACCTAACCTTAACCTTAACCTTATCTTAACCTTAACCTAACCTTAACCTTGACTTTACCCTTAACGTAACCTTAACCTTAAGGGTAAAGTTAATTTAACCTTACTTTCAACCTTTTCTTAACCTTATCTTAACCTTAACCCAACCTTAACCTTAACCTAACCTTAACCTAACCTTTCGTTAACCATAACCTTAACGTAACCTTAACCTTAACCTTACCCTTAACCTTAACCTCATCTTAACATTACCTTAACCTTAACCTTACTCTTGACTTTACCCTTAACATAACCTTAACCTTTACTTTAAACTTACTAAACCTGTACCCTTAACCTTATCTTAACCTTAACCTTTACTTAACCTTAAGGGTTAGGTTAAGGTTAAGGTTATGGGAAGGTTAAGGTTAACTTTGACTTTAAAATTAACCTAACCTTAACCTTAAATATAACCTAACCCTAATCTTGACCTTAACTATACCCTTAACCTTGACCTTAACCTTAACCTTGACCTTGACCTTAACCTAAAATTAGCCTTAACCTTAACCTTAACCTAACCGTAACCTTAACCTAACCTTAACCTTAACTTTATAATTAACCTAACCCTAACCTTGACCAAACTCTTAACCTTAACCTTAACCTTAACCTTACCCTTTACCTTAAGCTGACTAAACATGTAATCTTAATCGTACCCTAACCTTGACTTTAACCTTAACCTAACCTTAACCTTGACTTTACCCTTAACCTAACCTTAACCTTAACCTTAACCTTAACCTGACTAAACCCGTAACGTTAACCTTACCTTAACCTAAATTTATCCTTAACCTTAACCTTAACCATAACCCTAACCTTGACCAAACCCTTAACCTTAACCTGACTAAACCCATAACCTGAATCTTAACCTTAACCTGACTAAACCTATAACCTTAACCTTAACCTTAACCTAACTATAACCTTACCTTAATCTAACTTAACCTTAACCTTGACCTTGACCTTAACCTTAAACTTAACCTTACCCTTACCCTTACCTTTACCCTTAAACTTAACCTTAACTTGAATAAACTTGTAACCCTCAACCTTAACCTTAACCTTAACCTTAACCTTGACTTTACCCTTAACCTAACCTTAACCTTAACTATAACCTAACCCTAACTTTGACCTTAAATTTTCCCTTAACCTTTACCTTAACCTTAACATTAACATTTATCTTTCACTTAACCTAAACTTAACCTTATCTTACCCTTAATATAACCTTAACCTTAACCTTAACCTAACCTTAAGTTTAACCACAACCTAACCTTAACGTTAACTTTACCTTAACCTTGACTTTACCCTTAACCTGAGTAACCTTAACCTTACTAAACCCTTAAGGTTAGGCTAAAGTTAAAGTTAAGGTTAAGTTCAAGGTCAAGGTTAAGTTGCGTTAAGGTAAGGTTATGGTTAGGTTAATGTTAAGGTTAAGTTAAGGGTATTCTCAAGGTTAAGGTAAAGGGTAAGGTTAAGGTAAGGGTAAGGTTAAGGTTACGTTAAGGTTAAGGTTATGGTTAAGGTTAGTGTTAGGGGTAAAATTAAAGTTAAGATTAGTTTAAGGTTCAAGTTATGGGTTTAGTCATGTTAAGGTTATGTTAAGATAAAGGTTAAGATTAAGGTTACGTTAAAGTAAAGGTTATGGTTAGGGTTAGGGTTAAGGGTAAATTCAAGGTTAAGGTTAGGTTATGATTATGGTCAAGGTTTGGGTTAGGTTATAGTCAAGGTTAAGGTTAAGGTTAAGGTTAAGGTTAATCTTCCCATAACCTTAACCTTAACCTTCCCATAACCTTGACCTTAACTATAACCTAACCCTTACCTTGACCAAACCCTTAACCTTAACCTTAATCTTAACCTTAACATTAACCTTTACCTAACCTTAACCTTAACCTAACCCTAACCTTAATTCTAACCATAACCTTAACTTTACCCTTAACCTAACCTTAACCTTAACCTGACCTCAACCATAACCTTTACCTAACCTTAACATTAACCTTACCCTTAACCTTATCTTAACCATAACCTTAACCTTGACCTTAACTTTAAAGTAACCCTAAGCTTGACCAAACCCTTAACCTTAACTTCAACTCTACCCTTAACCTAACCTTAACTTTACCCTTAACCTTAACTTTACCCTTAACCAAATCCTTAACCTTAACCTTAACGTGAACCTTAATCCTAACCTTAACCTTAACCTTGACATTACCTTTAACCTTAACCTTAACCTGACTAAACCCGTAACCTAACCCTAACCTTAACCTTGAATTTACCTAACCAAAGTTAAGGTTAAGCTTAAGGTTAAGGTAAAGGTTAATATTACAGGTAAGGTTAATTTTAAGGTTAATTTTAGGGTTATGGTTAGGGGAAGGTTAAGGTTATGGTTATGGGAAGGTTAAGTTTAGGCTTATGGTTAGGGGAAGGTGAAGGTTAAGCTTAAGCTTAAAGTTAAGGTTAGGGTTAAGGTTAGGGGAAGGTTAAGGTTAAGGTTAAGGTTAAATTAAGGTTAAGATTAAGGTTTGGTCAAGGTTAGGGTTAGGTTATGGTTAATGTTAAGGTTAGGTTAAGAGTAAATTCAGGGTTAAGGTTATGGTTATGGGAAGGTTATGGTTAAGGTTAAGGGGTTCAGGTTACGTTAAGGGTAAAGTCAAGCTAAAGGTTAAGGTGAAGGTTAAGGTTAAGGTTAAGGTTATATTTATGGGAAGGTTAAGGTTAATGTTAAGGTTAAGGTTAAGGTTAAGGGTTTGGTAAAGCTTAGGGTTAGGTTATAGTTAATGTCAAGGTTAGGTTAGATTTTAGTTAAAGTTAAGATTAGGGTTAAGGTTAAGGTTATGTTAAGTCTAAGGTTAAGGTCAAGGTCAAAGTCAAGGTCAAGGTTAAGGTTGGGTTAAGGGTAAGGTTAAGGTTAGGGTTAGGTTATAGTTAAGGTTATGGTTAGGGTAAGGTTAGGGTTATGTTATGGTTAAGGTTATGGTTAGGTTAAGGTTAAGGTTAAGGTTAAGGTTAGGTTAAGGTTAAGGTTATGGTTATTGTTATGGGAAGGTTAAAGTTAATGTTAAGGTTAAGGTTAAGGGTTTGGTCAAGGTTAGGGTTAGGTTATAATTAAGGTTAAGGATAGGTTGGGTTATAGTTAAAGTTAAGGATAATGCTAAGGTTCAGGTTAACGTTAATGTTAAGGTTAAGTTATAGTGAATATTAAGGTTAAGACCCGTAACCTTAACCTTGACCTTACCCTTATCCGTAACCTTAACTTTAACCCTAACCTTGACTTTACCTTTAACTTAACATTAACCTTCACTATAACCTAACACTAACTTTGACCAAACCCTTAACCTTAACCTTAGATATAACTTAAGCCTAACCTTGAACAAACCCTTAACCTTAACCTTAACCTCAAACTTAACCCTAACCTTAACCTTAACCTAACCTCAACCTTGACTTTACCCTTAACCTAACTAAACCTTTAACATTAACCTTAACCTACTTGTTTGGTCAATTTAGTGTGTCCTAAATTGCTGCATTTAATTGTCAATCCGGGAATCGTAAGCTGATGAAGTGCGGCGCACTATATGTGCAAGATAACCTCTTTCTTAACTTTTTGTCGTTTTTGGTCTTTCTAAGGTGAAATGGAAATTCTAAAGTGAAAAGCAAGCTTGGTTATATTTTTTCAAGGAAGTGATATCCCCTATAATGATTTACCAATCTCGAAACTTTAAAAGCAAATTGAAATTACAATGACAAAAGAAAGTAAACTGCTGAAATGGAAAGTGCTGTTAATCTAATGAATCAAAAAAAGAAACTAGTGAATATGAAAACTAAACTATTCTTGCTGCCAACTGAACACAAAAGAAACTACGCTTATGGAAATTCAAAATTGCAATGAAATAAATCTAAATCAGATTACATCAATTCATTTTCTGACCCTTCATCATTAGACCAGCTATGACTTACGGAAGTAATCATAAACAACTTGTGTAACTGATATTTAATTTGCAGAAAGTAAACTAATACTAAACCATACACACATGATTCAATCCCTCGCCATCAGTCCAGCTGTGGCTTTCGGAGGCAATTGAAGATGTCATACATGATTCAATATATCTAAGTTTGCGGAAAAGAAACTAATACTAAACTACACACTTCATCATGCAACCCCTCACCATCAGTCCAGCTGTGGCTTTCGGAGGTAGTTGAAGACACTATGAGTAGCTTAATATGTCTAATTTTAACTACTGAATCAGATAAACAAAACTGAAGTGCACAAGACAAAACTGAAGTTAAACAAAGACTGTGAAAGAAAACTAGCAGCAGAATAATATCAGTTTCATATCATTAGAAAAAATACTATGAAAATGCCCCGGGCTGTCTACCTAAAACCTGCACAAGAAAACTGATCAGTGTTTTAACAATCATAAAAACATAAAAGACAGGAATGCAATGGAAATTACCGAAATGTATGAACAGAAATGAAACAACTATGAAATATGAACATGTAATGGGTTATGATACAATGACTGCTTAAAGAAATGAAATGAAAAATATATACATTAATACACAGAACCTCGGCTGAGCAGGGGCCCTCTACGCAGCTCTGGTATGATCTTCAAACACGAATTAAGTTATGAAACAGAGTTTTTCACATTAAAAAGAAAGTCATTACAGGCTGGTGATATTACGGCTCAAGGTAGCGTAATCACCACATAACAGAGTACGCACATCAACTTAACAGATATATCAACTAACAACTATCAACTCACATTCACTACTCTACGTGCGTATGCAAATGCTCTTTATAAAGCAATAAAATGTAACTGTCTCCTGAAGTTTATGATAGCAGCCAGCACGTAGACCACTAAGGCCACGGATTTAGGAGTATGGCCATGTTGGAAAACGGATCTATGGAAGGTGGGCGCTTAAAGTCAACTCCAGAACTTTGCACAGATGTCAATTAACCTCCGTAAGCTTGGAAACGGCCGTATGGATGTTTCTATGCCACGAAACAGAGTCCAGCCGACATAGAACTCCACAGTTGACTTTCACGTGGATGGCTTTGACCGCGGCTTTCCTTGACGAATTTACTTGAACCAATAGGACACGAACCATGTCCTTGTCATTCCTAGCCTGCCCATGTGGCTCGTTTCCTTCGTTGACACCTGTAACATTGATTTCCACAAAATAGCTGCGGAAAGTTGCAGCGGCTGTGGAAAGTGACAAGTTTCCGCAGCTGTATGAACAAAATCTAAATCAAATAGAAAACACACAAACATAATTAAAAACCATGTTAGATACCCTTTTGCACAGGATATTGACAATTTTGGAGGTTTAGATGAGTGAAAGAGATATGGAAAAGTGTATGGAAAAGAGGCAAATTCGGGACTCAACATACCCCCACTGTGAAGGTGTTGCATGTCCTCATGCAACCAAAATTTTGATACTCTCTGTTCAATTCATGTGTCTAGATACTTCAGCCAGCACATCTAACCCCCTTCTCTTCTTCTTTGGTACTGCCATCATTCTGGGTTTCTTCATGAGGCACCTGAATTTGATATTCACAAGTGCTCTGCTCAATTTTTGGCATTTCCTTTTTAGCTTCTTATTTTTCTTTTGCCCAATACCCAAATGTAACATAGTATTGTCATGGATAATCTTGTCCAGTTTGCCTTGCTCTTTGAGTGTTTCATTTTCATTTTTGATATGCCGATTTAAAAGCTCAAGCTCAAAAATCTCTTGTTTTAATGACTGAACCAAGTCATCCTGCAATGTATGAGGCTGAGTAGAAGAGGTGCTTGGACCTGTGGCTGCCTTATCCAAGGATTCTATATAATCATAGACCTCCTGCTGTTTGGGGTCTACTTCCGGTGTCTTCTTCATTGGACTGTCCTCAAAATGCTGCAAGGGAGAATTATGTTCAAAATTTGGCTGAGGAGAACTTTTCATCAATATTTTGCTGAGAATAAGATGGAGTACACTCATTGTCTGATTGGGAGTGAAAGGAGTCAGGTTCACTAACTGACTGAAATGGACTATGGTCAGTTGGAGACTGTTCAGATGTCTCTTCACCCAAATCAATGAAATGAGGACCTCTAATTTGTGTTTTTCTCAGTTTTCCCTTAAGCCTGCTGCTTCTCCTCACATGCTGTGGTACTCTACCCTTTTGTTCTTGTTTTCCTGTTTTTGCCTTTTTGGATAGAGATGATTGTTTTTGAAGAAAAATTAATCTCTCAGATAGAATTTGGTGATCTTCTTCTTCAGAAGAAGAATTTTTATGGACAGCCTCAACAATTTCTTTCCCTTTTGATATTTTTGGCTTCTTAGTTTTGATTTCCTTCTTCTTCCTTTTTACCAATCTCTCTTCTCTATCATTTTTCTTCATAGTAATAGTAGAAGTATCTTGGATTTCATCTACTGTTCTTTTCCTTCTACTTCTTTTTGATGTGCTAGCTGCGGGAACTTCCTGTGTAGGAGCATCTTGGGTTTCAACATCCATTTTCTTTCTTCTACTCCTTCTAATTGGATTACCTTCAGGAATTTCCTGAGGTTCTTCAAAGAAGTTTCTTACTAAGAATTGTTCCCATGTATCTTTTCTTTCTTTTAGCTCCTTTTCAATCAAAATTTTTATAAGCCCATGATGATATAAATGAGGCTCTACATCTCCTAGGTGTTTTTGCACAGTCACAACCATTTTCTTCAAGCTATTGAATAGGAAATAAGGAAGATTGAGAGTTTGGTTTTCAAGGAAATTCATCAATATCCTAGTATGATACATGTACATAGAGCCAAAGCGGCCTTCACATGTGATAAATTTCTGAACAATGAGTAATAAAGTGGCCCATTCATCTTTTATTGCATGCACAGGGATTCCTCTTTTGAAAACAGTGATATCCATACCTTGATTTTGGAGGATTGTTCTCCATGCCTCATCACTGATACTTTTGTTTTTGAACCAACGTTCTCCTTCCTGAAGAAGCTCTGTGGCTGCTGCTATTGATGCTTCATTAACCAAAAACTTGAGGTCTCCCACTTCTGCTTCCGAGCCATCAAATGATCTTGCAAACGCTTTGGTAACTTCTCTGTGGTAACCCCAGAATTTCTGAATAAAACGCAACCATTTAGCTTTTCTCAACATCTCTTTTGCTTGTGGAAATCCCTCTATGAACTTCGGTCCTTCCGGCTCTGCCCTTAATAATTTTCCCATTTTACTTCTCTGTGCTTCACGGCTTGCCTCTGTGAGGGTTTTAAGCGGAAATGGAACGATGGAATACACGGAGTCGAGCACAATGCTGTGGGGACGTTATCACAAAACGGAAATGAGCACCATACACATAATGGAATAAGACTGTGGGTGAATATACGGGAATGAGAGTGAACAAAAGGAACGGAATGGAGTGAAACAGGGAATGAGAATGAGTAGAGTGAGGTTTTGTAAACACGACAGAGACACGACAAAGAGGTTAACAAAGCATAATGCATTCGGCCACATTTTGAATTTTTGGTGGCTGTGTCATAAATATGAACACGTTTCAATCAATGATTATGAAGTTATGCGGCTTGTAAGAGTCCTTTGTCAACTCAAATACGTATCATTATCTACGGTGGGCTATTTGAACATGAGTAAGAGTCGGAATTTCAATAATGAAACCGTTTGTGAATAAATTCAAGAGGATAACATAGAGATCGTGGAAGGTTACGGACTGTCAATATAATCATTGCGCATTATGGGTAGAGCTCATAGTTTAAAATTACATAAAAATGTGTTTTTTTATACTATTTGAAATAAACGTTTTTCATACCTTTGGAATCCTTGCTTTTGCCCTTGGTCTTCAACTGATTGATCTTCATTAGTGTCTTGAATATTCCATTGATCCTCTCCTGCATTTTATTTCATGATTTTATGAAAACAACAACTAACTGTACATTCTTTTTGAAAACAGAGTAGTAGCAGCTGCGGAATCTGCTTCTGGCTGCGGAAACTGGAGTCAGCTGCGGAAACAGATGTCAGCTACGGAAACTGACACAGCTATTACTTGGCTGAAATAGAAATGAACAAATGAAAAATGACCAGATGGAAATGGTCATAAAAAGATTTTTATTGATGGAATGGATGAGATGAAGTGGAATGAAGTGAAATGAAATGAAATGAAATGAAATGAAGTGAAATGAAATGGAGTGGGTGGTGAGATGAAATGAAATAAAAGACAGAATTTTTTTTGGAAAATATAGAGTGTCAGGTATCCCTGATTTTCACTCCATATTTTCTGTATAAGGCTGCCAATCAATGATTGGTTTTCAGGCTTATACCATTTTTTTTTTCTCTTTTTTTTTTTTCTTTTTTTTTTTTGTTTAACTTGAAAAACAAAAACTAGCTTGGTAGAGAAGAAGGATTCTTCTGTACCAGCCTGATTGCAGAACTTTCTTGAAACAACTTGACAAAATCCTCTTTAGAGAGTGGCTTATGATAAACTTTCAATCTATGGCCATTCACTAAAAGAGGAGTTTGAAACTCATCAATGGTCTTGATTCTTACAGCTCCATTGTTAAAGATCTTGTCAATCTCATATGGCCCAAGCCAATGAGTCTGAAATTTCCCTTGAAAGTATTTAAACTTGGAGTCAAATAACAATGCCCAATCTCCTTCTTCAAACTTATTCTCTTTGATATATTTTTCATGCCACTTAGTTCTTTGATATTGAACTAGATCAGTTCTTAGAATTGCTTCTTGTCTGATCTCATCTAGCTCATTAAATTGCTCCATTCTATGCTTTTGAGCTTCTGATAAGTCCATTCCCAACTGAACTGCTATCTTGAAGGTCTTGACTTGGAACTCAATGGGGAACAAGACTTCTTTCCCATAAACAAGTTCATAGGGAGAATGTCTTGTTGTATTCCTCCATGTAGTTCTGTAGGCCCACAAGGCTTCTGGAAGCCTTTCTGCCCAATCTCTTCTATGTAGATGAACAGTTTTGGTAATGATACTTTCAAGAACTTTGTTTGTGGACTCCACTTGACCATTTGCTTGCGGATGGTAAGGAGTAGATCTTCTGTGCTTGATTTTGTATTCTTCCATCAACTTCTCCACCAAATTGGATGTGAATTGGCTCCCCCGATCTGTCACAATTTCTCTTGGAACACCAAAGCGAGTAAAAATATCCTCATAAAGAAAATGAACAACTGAATTTTCAGTAGCAGATACTAATGCTTTATCTTCTACCCATTTAGTAACATAATCAGTGCAAACCAATATATACTTCTTTTGCTTCGATGGTGGATTAATAGGTCCAATGAAATCTAAAGCCCATTTTTCAAAGGGTTCAATGAGTACCTGTGTTTGCAATGGCATTTCATTTGAAAAGGTAGGTTTCCCTACTCTTTGGCAGCTATCACACCTTTTGACATATTGTTTTGCATCTTTGAAGAGGGAAGGCCAATAATATCCCAAAGAAAGGATTTTATAGGCCGTCCTTTTGTCAGCAAAGTGTCCGCCGCATGGTTCATCATGACATGCCTTAAGAATATCAGGCATTTCATCTTCCCTGACACATCTTCTGATCACAAGATCTGGCCCTGTTTTAAACAATTAGTTAGAAATCCATGAATATCTTGAACTCTCCTGAATAATTTTTCGTTTTTCTCTTGGAAATAAATGTGAAGGTAGTTTCCCTGTAACCAAATAGTTAGCAATATCTGCATACCAAGGGGTCTTAATAGTTACTGCAAACAAATATTCATCGGGAAACTTATCTTCTACAGGAGATTCTTCTTTAGTATTCTGAATTCTAGACAAGAAATCAGCTACTGTATTATGTTTTCCTGGTCTATCTAACACAGTAATATTGAATTCTTGCAAAAGTAAAAGCCATCTTGTCACTCTGCCATTAGTAACAGGTTTGTTCATTAAATATCTAATTGCAGAATGGTCAGTATGAATAAAATTTTCATAGCCTGTTATGTAATGTCTAAATTTATTAATTGCATGAACAACAGCTAAGAACTCTTTTTCAGTCACAGTATAATTCAACTCTGTAGGAGTCAAATTTTTACTGGTATAATAAATGGCATAAGGAATTAAATATTTTTGACCCAACACAGCTCCAAGAGCTGTATCTGAAGCATCTGTAGAAATATGAAAAGGAAGTTTCCAATTTGGTCCTCTCAAGATAGGTGCTTCAGATATTCTTGTTTTCAAAGTTTCAAAAGCGGATTGACAATCAGGATCCCATTTAAATTCACAGTCTTTTGTAAGCAACTTGAAGAGTGGAGATGCTATTTTAGTGAAGTTTTCTATAAATCTTCTATAGTAACCGGTAAATCCTAGAAAACTTCTAACATCTCTTTGACAATTTGGAATAGGCAACTTGGAGATGACTTCAACTTTTGATCTATCAACCTTAATCCCATCTCCTGAAATATGATGTCCTAAAACAATCCCTTCAGTAAACATCATAAAGCATTTTTCATGGCTTAATGAAGGGTTTGTTTCTTTACATCTTATAAGAAATTTTTCCAAATTTTCTAATGCTTCTTCAAATGAATTACCATAAACTGTAAAATCATCCATATAAACCTCTACACAATCATGGATTAGATCAGAAAAAATTCCTAGTACTGCTCTTTGGAATGTTGTTGGTGCATTACATAACCCAAAAGGAAGCACTCAGTAGGCAAAAGTTCCCCATGGACAAGTAAATGTGGTCTTATCTTGATCTTCAGGTGCTACCTGAATTTGATTATAACCACTAAAACCATCCAAAAATGAAAAGTACTTTTTACCTGCTAATGTGTCTAATACCTGATCGATAAAAGGCAAAGGAAAGTGATCCTTCAAAGTTGCTTTGTTCAATTCCCTGTAATCAATGCATACCCTCCATTTACCATTCTTTTTAGGTACTATAACCAAGGAGAAACCCATCGGCTATCTGAAATTGGATAAATGAAGTTTACATTGAGTAGTTTTTGGAGCTCTTCTTTCACTATCTCCCTAAGATTTGGATTCATCCTTCTTTGAGGTTGTCTGATTGGTCTATTGTTTTCCTCAATATAGATATGATGGATGCAAGTCTTAGGATCAATACCCTTCATGTCAGTATACTCCCATGCAAATGCGGTAGAATGTTTTTGCAAGATTCTGGTTAGTTCTTCTTGTTGTGACTTCTCCAGATGTTTGTTGATATTCAATGTCTTTTCTGGAAAAATCTCAATAGCAAAATTACCAAATTCTTCCATAGAGTAAAGAGACATTTGTCTTGATGATAAATATTCTATGTCAGATTCCAACTGAAATTGTGTGGGGTCATATTCTGAAGTTACTTCAAAATTTTCTAATGTGTTCAGAATTTGACTATCCTCACTAATCTCAGAAATGGTAAAGACGGGTTGTATAGTGTTCTCATCATCGACCCATTCATTGTCTCCTATTTCTGTAATTGCTCTTGCGGGAGGATACAAATTGAATTTCTTTGTCGAATTACCATTAGAAATGTACATGTCTCCAGATCTACAACTAATAAAAGCATCAGCTGTGGCCAGCCAAGGTCTTCCTAAGATAAGTGGATGTCCTCCTAGATTACTTTTGGGAGTCAAAATCATAAAATCTACTGGATATTCCCAAGAATCTAAGGAGACTGAAATATCTTCTAATACACCATCTGGTTTAATAACTGATCGATCTGCAAGTTGCAGTAAAGTAGGTGTAAAAAGAAAGGTTAGGAAGTTTTAGCTGTTCCATAGTCTGTCTACTCATAATGTTGATAGCAGCCCCTAAGTCAATCAATGTGTTTGGAATTTCTATCCCATTTATATGTGTCTTGACAATTGGACTTCCTGGATCTACTTATTTCTGCATGGCAATTTTTCCCATCATAATGTCTGCAATCTTTCCTACCAAGTGGATTCTTCTTGTGTCCTTTAGCTTTCTTCCTGGTCTTTTGAAACTCAACTCCTTTATGGTTTTTGCTAGAATAGGAATTTCTCGAATGGCTTGTAGCGATGGAATCTTGATACAAACATTCTTCAATTCATCTAGAAAGTCATAGTTAGGCAACAAAATTTGTTTTTCCACCCCCTTATCAATTTGTAGTCTTTCCGGAAAAGGAGGTGTAGATGAAGATACGGGTTGCTCAACTATAGGAGTTGTGGATGCTAGCTTTTCTTTTTCTTTTTGAATTTTTGAATTTTGAAGAGATTCTTCCTCAGAACCCTTATTGACTTGAAGAGAGTCCTCTTCAGAGGTATCTTGCTCTTGAATGTCTATAGAAGGTTTTTCTAAAACTCTACCAGATATGAGTTGTACATCGTTGAGAGGAACAATCATATAGGTAGGAAATTGTTGTCCTTCTACCATATAAGTAGTTTGAGGATTCTTATTGTTAGGATTTGGCAATGGCTGAGCTGGAAGTTGATTTTTCTTGTTGGTATGGGAGCATGAGTTGAGGATTTGTATTTTGTTGAGAAGGTTGATGTTGTGGAAATGGCAATGAAAGTTGTTGTGGATTTTGGCTTGGAAATTGTGGAGCTTGTTGGTTTTGAAAAGATGGAGGATATTGATAAAATTGAGCAAATCTCCCATAAGGATTTTGCATCCCTTGTACCCATGGTTGATATGAGTTTTGATGTTGGGGCCAAGGTTGTTGCCAAGGAGTCCAATTTGGTGGGGTTTGAAGATTCATAGGGTTATTAAACCCTTGAGATTGTTGTCCCTGCCAAGGTCTCCTTGCGACAAAACGGAGAGATTCTACTGAATTTGGATCTTCTTGAAAAACAGCTTTGAGTCCAGGGATTGAAGGACAATCCTTGATCTCATGATTTTCTGAGCAAATCATACATGTTTCTACAACTTTTGCATCCAAGGGACATTCCCTTAAAGCATGTTTCTTTCTACATTTCGGACAAAAGATGGCTAAAGCATCTGTTTCTGCTTTCTGCTTGTTTTGGATTTTAAGGGTGTTTAGTTGTTCACTAAGACCCCCTAAGATATCAGTTTTAAACTCATCAAGCATATTACCAATCTCTGCCCTACTTACTGATCCAGTTGTAGATTTGTTAGCCCTAATAAGAGAAGAATCCCTAGGCCCTTTTCCAATTTTAGATCTTCCCCTTGAGAATTGGATACATAGTTCTGTTATATCATGAAATGGGAGTTGAGAAATGTCTCCTTTACCCATCATGTTTAAAATGTCTATCCATTCATCTCTAATGGCTTTTAATAGGAGGGCTTTCAAAGTTTCATTATCTAAGTTGCTCATCTTTGCTCTTTTCAAGTTGTATTGAAATCTTTCAATTAAGTCTTCCAAATTTTCATCTTCTTTTTGCATCATTTTGAATACCTCATCCTTGTGATTGGTGGGCATACAATAGTCCAAGTATATATCCAAAAATGTTTGTTTCATATCATTACAAGTCCTGATAGATTGAGTGGCTAATCCCATGAACCATTTCAAAGCAGATCCCTTCAAAGTTGAAGGAAATAGTTTGAGTTTTTGAGAATCTTCCATATAGTCATAAGTTCGGCACACTACTTCAAACTCCAACAGAAATGTTTCAGGATCCTCACTTCGTAATCCATAAAAGTTAGGGAGAACAAATGGTGAAATATTTTTCATTGTTGCATGAGTTTCCTCATCAACTATAGGGAATCCAAGAAAATCGTCCCTATTTCTACCGTTATTTCCTTCACCATTGTTATCTTCATTATCTCCTCCTCCTCTACCTCCACCTCTATTTATTACTTCCTCTGCCATGATAGTTTCTTTAGAGTCATTATAGTCCTCTAGTTCTTCTACCAAGGAAGGATGAGAGAAAGTCTCTTTGTTGACTAAGTGGGTTTTAGTAGGTGGTGTAGGAGAATCCTCTAATTCAGTTGTTCCTTGACTTCCAAAAATCTTAAGGCTAGGGGTAGATGATGGTGAATCTGGTCTATGACTTGAAGAAGATGGAGTTATGAAAATCGAACTCTTGGCTTTAGCTATAAACCTTCCCCTAGAATCTCTTGCTCTATGCATGTCATTTTTTTTATATATTTTTTAACAAAAGTTGGGCTAATAATTATCTTTCTGATCTTCCAGATCACACTAGGTGCAAGAAGAGAGCATACTTAAGAAATTACTAAACCAATAACTCTCTTTTCTGATCCTCCAGATCACACTAGGTGCAAGAGGAGAGCATACTTCAAGAAGTTATCAAGTTTTCCCTTCTTTTATGATTTTGTGTGTTTTTTTTTTTAAGAAATTGGCTACCTAGTTACACTTCCCCGGCAACGGCGCCAAAATGTTTGGTCAATTTAGTGTGTCCTAAATTGCTGCATTTAATTGTCAATCAGGGAATCGTAAGCTGATGAAGTGCGGCGCACTATATGTGCAAGATAACCTCTTTCTTAACTTTTTGTCGTTTGTGGTCTTTCTAAGGTAAAATGGAAATTCTAAAGTGAAAAGAAAGCTTGGTTATATTTATTCAAGGAAGTGATATCCCCTATAATGATTTACCAATCTCGAAACTTTAAAAGCAAATTGAAATTACAATGACAAAAGAAAGTAAACTGCTGAAATGGAAAGTGTTGTTAATCTAATGAATCAAAACAAGAAACTAGTGAATATGAAAACTAAACTATTCTTGCTTCCAACTGAACACAAAAGAAACTACGCTTATGGAAATTCAAAATTGCAATGAAATAAATCTAAATCAGATTACATCAATTCATTTTCTGACCCTTCATCATTAGACCGGCTATGACTTGCGGAAGTAATCATAAACAACTTGTGTAACTGATTATTTAATTTGCAGAAAAGAAACTAATACTAAACTACACATTTCATCATGCAGCCCCTCACCATCAGTCCAGCTATGGCTTTCGGAGGTAACCGAAGACGCTAAGAGCAGCTTAATATATCTAATTTTGTAGAAAGGAAACTAATACTAAACTACACATTTCATCATGCAGCCCCTCACCATCAGTCCAGCTGTGGCTTTCGGAGGTAGCTGAAGACACTATGAGTAGCTTAATATGTTTAATTTTAACTACTGAATTAGATAAACAAAACTTAAGTGCACAAGACAAAACTGAAGTTAAACAGAAACTGTGGAAAGAAAACTAGCAGCAGAATAATGTCAGTTTCATATCATTAGCAAAAATACTATGAAAATGCCCCGGGCTGTCTACCTAAAACCTGCACAAGAAAACTGATCAGTGTTTTAACAATCATAAAAACATAAAAGACAGGAATGCAATGGAAATTATAGAAATGTATGAACAGAAATGAAACAACTATGAAATATGAACATGTAATGAGTTATGATACAATGACTGCTTAAAGAAATGAAATGAAAAATATATACATTAATACACAGAACCTCGGCTGAGCAGGGGCCCTCTACGCAGCTTTGGTAACGATCCTCAACACAAATTAAGTTATGAAAACAGAGTTTTGCACATTAAAAAGCAAGTCATTACAGACTGGTGGTATTACGGCTCAAGGCAGCGTAATCACCACATAACAGAGTACGCACATCAACTCAACAGCTATATCAACTAACAACTATCAACTCACATTCACTACCTCTACGTGCGTATGCAAACGCTCTTTATAAAGCAATAAAATGTAACTGTCTCCTGAAGTTTATGATAGCAGCCAGCACGTAGACCACTAAGGCCACGGATGTAGGAGTATGGCCATGTTGGGAAACGGATCTATGGAAGGTGGGCGCTTAAATTCAACTCCAGAACTTTGCACAGATGTCAATTAACTTCCACAAGCTTGGGAAACGGCAGTATGGATGTTTCTATGCCACGAAACAGAGTCCAGCCGACATAGAACTCCACAGTTGACTTCCACGTGGATGGCTTTGACCGCGGCTTTCCTTGACGAATTTCATTGAACCAATAGGACACGAACCATGTCCTTGTCATTCCTAGCCTGCCCATGTGGCTAGTTTCCTTCGTTGACACCTGTAACATTGATTTCCACAAAATAGCTGCGGAAAGTTGCAGCGGCTGCGGAAAGTGACAAGTTTCCGCAGCTGTATGAACCAAATCTAAATCAAATAGAAAACACACAAACATAATTAAAAACCATGTTAGATACCCTTTTGCACATGATATTGACAATTTTGGAGGTTTAGATGAGTGAAAGAGATATGGAACTTAACCTTGCCCTTAACTATAACCTAGCCCTAAGTTTAAGTTTAAGGTTAAGGTTAAGGTTAAGGGTTTGGAAAAGTTAAGGTTAAGGGTAAGATAAGGTTAAGGTTAAGGTTAGGTTAAGGTCAAGGTCAAAGTTAAGCTTAAGGTTAAGGTCAAGGTTAAGGGTAAATTTAAGGTCAACGTTAGGGTTAGGTTATAGTTAAGGTTAAGGTTAGGTTAAGGGTAAAGTCAAGGTGAAGGTTAAGGTGAAGGTTAAGAGTAAGGTTAAGGTTAAGGTTTACACCTTGACTTTACACTTAACTTAACCTTAACCTTCACTATAACTTAACCCTAACCTTGACCAAACCCTTAACCTAACCTTAACCTTAACCTTCCCATAACAATAACCTTAACCTTAACCTAACCATAACCTTGACCTTAAGGGTAAGGTTTGGTCAAGGTTAGGGTTAATTTAAGGTTAAGGTTAGGTTAAGGTTAGGGTTAGGTTATGGTTAAGGTTAGGTTAATGTTAATGTTAAGGGTTTGGTTAACCCTTAACATTAATGTTAAGGGTTTAGTTAAAGTTAAGGTTAGGTTAAGGTTAAGTTGAGGCTAAGGTTAGTGTTAAGGTTAAGGTTAAGGTTAAGGTTAGGTTAACTATAACCTAACCATAATCTTAAACTTAACCTAACCTAACCTTAACCTTAACCTTAACCTATCCTTACCCTTAACGTAACCTTATCCTTAACCTATCCTTAACCTTGACCAAACCTTAATCTTAACTTTACCCTTAACCTAACCTTAACCTTAACTATAACCTAACCCTAACCTTGACCAAATCCTTAACCTTAACCTTAACCTAACCTTGACTTTAGGTTAATATTAACCTTCACCTGACCCTAATCTTAACCAAACCCTTAACTTAACCTTGACTTTACCCTTAACCTAACCTAACCCTAACCTTGACCAAATGCTTAAACTTGAGGTTAAGGTTATGGTTAGGCTAAGGTTAAGGTTAAGGTTAACCTAAGGTTAGGGTTAGGTTAAGGTTAAGGTTAAGGTTAGGGTTAGGGTTAGGGTTAGGTTATAGTTAAGGACAAGTTTAAGGGTATGGTTAAGGTAAGGTTAAGATAAGGTTAAGGGTAAGGTTAAGGTTAAGGTTAGGTTAAGGTTATGGTTAAGGTAAGGTTAAGGGAAAATTTAAGGTTAGGTTATAGTTAAGGTTAAGGTTAAGTTTAAGTTTAAGGGTTTGGTCAAGGTTAGGGTTTGGTTATAGTTGAGGTTAAGGTTAAGGTTTAGGGTTTAGTCAAGGTTAGGGTTAGGTTATAGTTAAGGTTAGGTTAAGGTTAAATTAAGGGTAAAGTTAAGGTTAAGGTGAAGGTTAAGGTTAAGGGGTTAAGGTAAAGTCAAGGTCAAGGTTAGGGTTAGGTTAAGGTAAAATCAAGGTTAATGTTAGCGTTAGGTTAAGGTTAAGATAAGGTTAAGGTTAACGTTAAGGTTAATGGTAAGGTGAAGGTTAAGGTTACGGTAAATTTAAAGTTAAGGTTAAGTCAAGGTTAGGTTAAGGTTAAGGTTAAGGTTAAGGTTAAGTGTTACACCATTTTTTTGGTCATCTAACCTATTATCATTAGATGAACTCAAGAACACCATGTAAGACCAATTTTACCCTAAGTAAAATTGCTTTCACCATGTGAAATAACATTTGTTTATATTTCCTAGTCATATTAACCAAAAACAAGGAAATTAATTAAATAAATCATTATTTATTTGATTATTTCCTAGGAATAAGTTATTTAAATCATTATATAAATAATATTCCTAGTTAAATTTGACTAAATCATTTTTAAATAATTAAATAAATCATTATTTATTTAATTATATTCCCACCATCTCCCTAAAATAATAAATAAATCATTTATTTATTTATTGTTTATAAATAAAGGAATTGACCCAAGTCAAAAGACCTTTTCCCTCCAAAAAATATAATAAAATATTCCTAAAGGGTGGTTTTAGAATTTGATTAATAATATTTTATTCATGCACCAGGTTCTAGATAACCCTAATATTTTGTTATAAATAGAAGGGTTTTCGCCATTCATTAGTCACCTCCATTACATTAGATCACTTTGGATCTATACTTGGTCACATTTTCCATTTTTACCTTGTGAGCTCCCATTGAGTTCTATGTTTGTCTGGGTTTTCTACACCAACAAGAGAGAGGAATTTTAGATCTAAAATGCTAAGGAATTTCAAGAACCCATCCCATTGAGAAGAACCAGAAAACACCTTTCTTGTTTTCCTCTCAGGTGCCCCCTTTTTAATATAATATAAAAATTCTTTCAAATACACTGTTCTTCTCTTATCTATTGGATGCATGGAGCCATATTTCACTTTATCTACTTAATGTCTTTGATGCTTAGATCTGGATTTGTGAAGCATTATTTGGATCACCTAATTTCAAATTTAAAGATTTTTGGCAGCCATAATCAATGTTAGGTCTATTTTTTATGTGTATCTAAAGTGGTCTTTTATGACGAAAGATTCATACTAACAATTGGCGACTCCACACGGGTTTTCTTTTGCGACCGTTGTCATTTTATATATTCCTACATATCCAGCTATTTCAAACCCTAGGGTTTCTCTTCAGTTTCCTATTTTTCCTATTTTTATGGTTCTTTTCACCTCTAAAACCCTCAAACATTCAAATTTTTAACTTTCGTGTGTTTCTGGCCTTATTGGGCAGGTGACAAACATCAGTTGCAGCTGAGACGAAATTTTTTTATGAAATTTGCTGCCACGAGACCCGGATCTGTAGGTCACACTTATCGGCCCAAAATCTGTGACCTGGCCTTGAGGTCGTACTTTTCTGCCCCAAACCTGCGACCTGGACTGAAAACAGGTCAGAACCTGCGACCTGCACTTTTTTCTGCAATTTTCCAGCACTTTTTCTGGTTTTGTCTGAAGCTTCTGTCAGGGTTTTCCAGCCTCTGTCTCCACCTGTTTAGACCTGTTTCTAATCTGTTTCACTCAACCAAGTGGGAATCTTGCCCCTTAGGGCTCTAGTACCCTCCACTTTCTGTGGGAGAGTTTTTGTTGTTTCAGAAGTCTGAATTTCCAGAGTTTCAGCCTTATTTCTTTCAGATCTGATACCTCATTTTCAGATCCCTTTAGATCAGCTCTTATCCCTTTCAAATCACCTCATATAGTTTAGTTTGGGTTCATTTCTATGGCCGCATCCTTGTCCCCTCTACTATTAGCTGATCCACTCCTTTTTAGCAGCAACCTTGCCTCTGCCTCTTTGCTGTTCTCTGCACCTATTTTCAGCAGATTTCTCCTTTAGATCCCCGTCCCTCCCGACCTTAGATCTATTGGCCTCTTTTTAGCATGCTTTGCTTAGATTTTTCCCTCTTATAGATTAGTTTTGAGAGACCCGCCTTCTTGGGTTAGATTGATGCATTGTTAGCTGTTAATTTTTTGTTCTTTCAGTCTTATTTTCAGTTACGCAACACACTTTTTATTTTACTTTCAAAACGTCTGGGTTTAAACAATTAAAATTAACGCATGCCACACACTGACCCTCAGCGAAGAAGATTCTAGATTAACACCGCCTGTCAAAGACTTTAAAATCAATTTAAACTGCACCTCTCTACTCTTGTTTCGACATTGACCTCACTTGATTTTTCACTTCCCTGCCCTTGTCGGTTTTTCTTCTTCCCGTCATCATTGTGCCTCCAAGGAATTTGTCCCAGAGACTTCTTGGCCTTCACCCTCAGTTTCCGTTTGGTCGACTTCCTCCTTCCCGCCATCATCGAGTAAGCCCTCCCTCGAGTCCACACTCCGACTCTTCCTCTGATTGTTCAGGTTCTCCTCCTACTCCTGGTTCTCCCCCTGTTACCTTTACCATGTCTACTTGAGGACCTAGTGCTAGTGACAACCCCAGTTCTACTGCTGAGTCTGTTTCCAGTGGAACCACTACGGGACCTACCTCGACTGCTCCGTTGCTCCCTTATATGGCTGGTCTCAGTATCCCCGACTTCAATCAGCTGATCAATGATCCTATTTGCCATGATGTCAGTTGGCCTGCTATGCCAACCAAGCTCCCCTCTGAAATTCCCAAGTTCGAAGGCCTTGGTAGTGAATATCCCTCCAACCATATCTGATCTTTCCACATGTGGTGTTCCTCCAATTCCATCACCGATGACTCCATCCATCTTCGTTTGTTCCAACGCACGCTTATCGGCGAAGCTTTTAAATGGTATATTGATCAAGCCACCTCTTCCCATACCACCTTTGTGACCATTGCCCAAGCCTTTTTATCTTATTTCCAGCTCCCTCTCTGATACGACACTAGTACTGAACTCTTGACTTATTTTTATCAATCCTCTTCGACCCACCTTTCCGCTCATGTCTAGGAATTTTGACGAAGACGGAGCTTATGTCACAATCCCCCCTTTGAAGATCGGGTTTATATGGACTGGTTCCTTCGCTCTCTCTTACCTCCCATTGGCAAAGATGTTGCATCCCATTTTCCCCAAACCGAAGAAGTCACCCTCCAAATAGCCTTGAAATATGACCTTATCTATGCTCAATCTGGTTATGTTTATACTGTCCTTCCTGACCTCCCCAAGCCCGGTGGCCCTAATGCCTCAGGGGCATCTCACTTTGCTGACAGTATCATTGGAGCTCTGTCACATACCTCTTCTTAACCTCTTCTGGGCTATGGTTTCCCTTTAGGAGGGGCCATCCCCTCAGGCACTTTTCCCCCTCTAGGTAGAATGTATCCAGGATACGGCACGCCTCCTCCTTTTGCCCACACTCCTGCTTACCTCAACGTTTCCCATCCTACCCCTTATCTATACCCATAGTCTGGTGTCCCAACTCCTCCAGCATTTGGACCTCCCACTCCCTTTCCTTCTCCACCCCCGCAACCACACTTACTACCCCCTCCAGGGCAAGTATTTGCGCAGCAGGGGGCAACTAATATTCTTCCTTCTCAAAGAAAGAGGAAAGGCAATCAATCTGCTTTTGGTAATCATGGATCCAATCCTTCAAATATTGACTCTACCACTGCCAACCAGCCACAGGGCTCTCAGCCCAAGCCGAACAGGCTGCTTCACACCAATAAGACATGTTCGTGTTGTGGTGTTTATGGTCATTACACTCACAATTGTCCCTTATTACCACAAATGTGGTAGATGTGGGAGTCTTAGGCCACCGTGCGGGGACAACACTCTTCCCCTACTATCCCTCCTAATAAAGCTACTTCTCAACCCACTGTGTTTACCAATCCTTTCCCTTAACAAGGATTCGTTGCTACTCAACCACCTCATGCCCCGGTAAACACTCAACCTTCCCATTCTGGTTCTTTTGATTACAATATTCTCATGATGGCCTCTGACCAACCTCTCACCGTCAACCTTAACCTTCAAACTCGGTCTCATTAGTACTCCACACCTCTCATTCTGTCTGTCTCTGAGTCCCCATATTCAGGTCCTATAGAGCCTCTGTCGACACCCAATGGTCCCTTGCAAATCCCTTTGCCCAAAGCTGAGGTTCATACCAAAATTCCTAAGGGCCCATTACACCGAAATGATGCCTCTGGTCGGGCTGCCCATTCATACAGCATAGTAGATGATCTAGCACAATCTCCTGCTACCATTTCAACACTGGAACTCCTCGAGTCGTTTCCTTCTCAAAAGAAGGCTCTACTATCTACCATGGGTGCTGTAGATCCTGCTAATGACCAATTAATTGTTTTCGATGCCCGTTAGTCAAACCATCCCCCCCTTCCTGCTTCTGTTGCTTTCCAAATCCCAATCAAAATCCAAAATTCCAATGTTGCTTGGTGTATTATTGATGAGGGGGCATCTACCTGTGTGATGTCCACTTCAGTTTGGAAACAAATCAGATCTCCTGAGCTGGCCCCTTCCACAATCACCCTTCGTGCGTGGGATGGCCATGCCTCCCAACCCATTGGCCTATTCTGTAACTGTCCTATCACCCTTGCAGGCAAGACTGTTTGTGTCAACGTTGAATTTATCGACGCCCCTCTTGAATACAACATTCTTTTGGGGCATAGTTACACCTATGCCATGTCTACCGTCCCATCCACAGTCCATCGTAAGATGTTTTTCCCTCATAATGGAAAAATTGTCACCATTGATCAGTTTACGTATCATGAACCAAAATCTCAGACCTCTCCTGAGTTAACCATATGTACTGTCACCAATAAGAAAACTGTTGATTCTTTGACCAGTGTTTCCCCTGGCATCTACAAAGACTCCTCCTTACTTGGAACTTTCCCAAGTCCCCCCCCTCCTCATGTCTCTGATCCCAGCTTAGCGAATGTTTGCATGATGCAATCATCTCAGGCTGCCCTTCCACAGCCTACTTCAGTGAGTCAACAACCTCAACCTTTTCCACCGCACCCTGCTCCTAGCCCTTCACCTCAGCCAACTGAACCTCTCCCGCCTGGACCTTCCCATCCCCCTCAGACTCAGGAACCTCCCTACCCTCCTGAGTCGGTTCCCTCAGGTCTCCACCATATGGGAGCCATCCCTTCTAGCCATTACCCCACTGATCAGATACCTTTCCTTGGTCCCCCCCCCCCCAGATTCTATTTTGTTCCCGTCATGGCCACCCTTTCCCTCCCTAATTTAACCTTGGGAATACCAATATGGTATCTTACTCCTCCAGCCGAGACCCCACCGGGCCACCCCAAACCATACATTGCTGTGACACCCATGCAACCGATTCCCTTTGCTCCTTCCACCACTACAGTTCCCCTAGCCCCTTTGCAAGACCATCCTCATGCCATGACAGCTACGGGAAAGAAAATAAAAACTTGCAAGGGGGCATCCAAAGACAAGGCCACCGCACCCGACCCTACCCCCCGTCCACCCGCCAAGCCATGTGCCTTGTGTGATGGTATCGGTCATGCCACCCATACTTTTCCCGAGTTGCCCCGTATCCAACCCATGGTTAAAGTTGTGTTCCCTAAATCTATGGCCCCTGAAACCTCTGTTTCTTCCTCATCCATAGCCAAGAACCCAAAGACTCTTCGCACCAAAAATCCCTGTGCTCTGCGTGGTGTCCATGGCCATTATTCTCACTATTGTCCTCACATCACGTATTACCGAGCCTCTTGAGAGGTCATTCGCAAGTACGAAGTTGAAAAAAATCAATCTTCCTCTCCCATCCTTGCTCAGTATGCGTTAGGTTTACTCGAGGATCCCCCTGCTACCATTGACATTCCTCCCCCTGATGTTGAGATGTCGGAGTCTACTACCCCCCTCCTATACCTATCATCATCCGCATGACCCTCAAAGTACATTCCCTCTGAATCCACTCCATCTGTTTTACTTGATTCCCCTTCAGCAACATTCTTGGGCTCTTCATGCTTTGACCATATTTTTACTTGTTCTTCTTTCATTCCTCTTGATGACCCATATGTGCGCCTCTCTTCCCATACTTATGATTTAGGTAGCTTTGCAGTGTCATGTGGTTTCCTCAACCTTTCCCTTTCTTCCCATAATCACAATGATACCCTCCGTATCTATGATGTCCTTCGCAGCATGAGTTCCCGCTCTTCCTCCCATAGTTCTCATTCATTTCCCTCTAGTCGATCTATGAGTCCTAGACTTCATACCCTGACTACTCCCTCCCATAGTTGTCATTGGATGTCTACCCTATACTCATGCTGCCATTATTATTCTCCTTCCTCCCATTTCTTGTCTTGTGACACTATTCCACCGGCCCTCTCGTCCACACATTGTATTGGCTATGTCGATGGGGCAAGTCGCTATTCCCGGAATCTCACCTCGGCTGCATGGGCCATATTTACCCCCTTGCATACTATCATTCTTGAAAATGGGTTCTGCATTGGTAATGCCACAAATAATCAGGCCGAATATGATGCAATATGTGGACTCTTAGCTGATGCCCTCTCTCATCACATTCTCCATTTGCACGTTCGTTTAGATTCCCTGCTTCTTGCCTTACAACTTAATGGTGTCTATTGTGTGCATAACCCTATCCTTCTTAGACAATATTTATGAGTGAAACTTTTGATACATGAATTTAGATTCATTACTTTCAACCATATACCTAGAATTCAAAATCCCTACGTAGATCAAATCACAAATCATGTTCTAGATTGGCATTTATCACACACAAGACAATAACATTTAACACCATCAAAAAAATGCATATACATCATATATATCATATAACATGTGTTTTTAGAGTCCATCTACTCTGAAACATATGACAAGCCCATAGCATGTTCCAAAAACAAAACTACAAAAATGGGGGGCACCACTTGCCCCTACATAGACACTGGGGGGCACCACCTGTCCTACATCTAATCCTGAGCCAACGGCTCTGCTCCTGTAGCTCGTAGATCACGCATAGTCTGACCGGCCATCGCCATGCATCGCATGATACCTCGCCATTCCAAGGGTAGCCCAATACATAACTCTATGTATTGGTCATCTAAATCCTGCCAACCACGCTCCGACACACCGGTTAGTAGCCCCTCACATCTACGACGGATGTCCTCCAACAGAGTGGCCATATCCTCATTCTGTGCTATCCTTGATCCACTTGCACCTGTAGCTCTAGCTGTTGCAGGTCATCCCATATATCTGGCCAGTTTTACCGGAGCTATATCTGCATTCCAAAAAGTATAAGGATTAGTACCATGAATACTATTCACAATCTTTAAAATGCACATAACAGATTAGTTTCTTGTCACTTTCCATCGGGCCCCCATACTCGACCAGGCAGAAGCGGCAAGTCCAGATCTCCCCAATAACTCATCCCACTATAGGGATAGTCGTCTATGTACAATGGCATTTGATCCCAATGGGTGAAAAAATCTGGTTAGAACACCCGTCCGACCGCCCCTCCCCCTCCTCTACACAGTAGTCGTCCCCACTGACGCATCCAAGGCTCTCTCGGACCCCCATCAGGTAACTGTACACGAGGTCGTAAGGTCGGGATCTTCTCAAAGAAGAAAGAGCACAACACCATCCCATAGGCACAATCATGATTCACTTTCCTCTTACATAGTGATAGCTGTCATTTCACCGACACCAACAACATCTGGGCCCACCCATAGTAGGTCTCACTCAACACACTCTCCACAATCATCATCTTCCCTCCAGTGATGTGATGGAACACCTGGCTACCCAAGATCCGCAACACTGCTGCTACCACTGCCCGGGTCTCCAACCTCTCTAGATCCCCAATTGATATCTGAGTCCCTTTGACTCGGACACCTGGTCGACAATGTTGCTCAACAAAATCCATGATGTTACGCCCCCACGGTAACACTGGCTGTGTATTTCCCACCATCCCTAATGGTGGGAGACCAGTTAGGAAATACAAATCCTAGACTTTCAGCTCAATCATGTGCCCCTACACTATAAACACCTCATGATCTAGATCCCAATAACTGATAATCCAGGCCAAGAAGGGCTCACCAACCCTCATCAAAGGGTTCTCCACAAATTTCAGAACCCCAAACCTAGCCAATGCACGATGGACACCCTGATCCGCTTGGATTTCCATCCGTAATGTACCTAGGTATCTCTCTCCACTTGAACCGTATATCTTTCATATCTGCACAAAACCATCATCTTTGTTAGTCTACAGATAAGAAAAACTGCATTCACTTACACGAAAACTGAATCTTAGCCCATAACAGCATTGAAACCATCCCCATCTAACAGGTCGCACTTTTTGGCCAAATCGTGGGCCAGGTCGCACTTTTCAGGCCCAAACCTGCATCCTAGGTCGCATTTTTTGCCCCAAAAAGTGCGACCCGACCGTAATGATGAAGTAGGAGAAATTACTGAGATTTAAGACCCTAATCTGAACTTTGAATCCATCAAAAACAAAGAGTAGGATTAGGCCTCTTACCTGCACCTAACGGATCATGATTCCAACAGTCATTTTGCCTACTACGATCACCACAATATTTAGGGCCTTCTCTCCTCTCCACATTCACCACAGCTACACAAGCAAATGAATGATTTTGGAGGGAAAATGCCTTATTAGAAGAAAAACCCCTGTTGTTTATTTTGCCTGCTGCGACCAAACTGTAGCCCCGTTTGACACACCGTCTGCATCGTTGGAAATATCTCACCGAGCACTCAAATGGGTATATGTTAGTTTTTCATGTTCTAATACTTCACCAGGACACATTTTGTCCACGGAGGTTCCCTTCATCTCTCCTTCCAATCAGAATTATTCACTTACAACGCTTGTACTTGGGGCACCACTTTACCTCTTTACTTGGCTTTGTTCGTGTAGATTTTCGTCATGAGATACCCTCTTGTACTCATGTTTTTATGGTCCCCCATTGGACTTTTTTTTTGTGGCAGCACCATCGAGTCGCCCTTGTTTAGAGCATCCGAGTTGAGTCATCATCTGTCATGAAGTCTATCTCGAACCCCTTCATATCCCACTATAGTCCTCCATCCTTCATCATTTGGTCCCTCTCTCGTGTCACACATTATGGCCTTTAGTACCATTGTCACCTATCCTCCCTGATATTGTGTCAGTTGCTGCCAAGCCATTCATGCCCCTTATGCTCTAACAAGGGAATTCGTCCATCCGCTAATCAGTATTCCTCATTTCATTATCATCATTAGTGTCCGTATGTTGGTCGCTCTATGATTTTCTATTGTGCCTTAGCCGGGGTTCCCTTATTGCCTCACCTGTGGAAGACCTACTTCTGTCGACATCAGCTCATTTACTCCAGAATCTAGGTCTAGGGGGCAGTGTACCTTGGTTCAAGCTCTTTTCAGCATGATCATGATCTATACACTTAATGGTCCAGTGATGCAGCAACAAATATTGGTGATTCCTGGGTGTGTGTGTGTGATGTCTCAACCCTCATGACTAGGTGGCCCTGCAGGTAGCCCCCCACATGCCCGGATGACTTCTTCATTTTAGCCCTTGATGTAGCTCCTCCCAGTTGATGATATTGGCCTCAACCGCTTGTAGTACCTCTTCGATTTGCATGTATCAGTCAGATTTTGTGAGCCCTTCATTGTGTGTAGGGGGCATTTGGGTGTATTCATATCTCATGTACTAAAATATTATTGTATAAGTCCTGACAATTATTCCAGGCACCGCATGTATGTGGGATTCATCATTTTACTTTTCTGGCTCTTATTTACGCCAGCATATTGTTCATAGTTCGGTTCCTTGTTTATTGGACTTCCTATTCTTTGCACTTTGTCTCAGAGGGCATAGGTATGCCTCCCCCTCCGCCTTTAGTACAGGTACCACTTCATAAAATAGAGACTTGTTGCACCTGTAAGTCTTGTCTCCTCAGGGTCTAGTCCTTTAGCACATTAGACTACCTTACATTTCTCTCTCTCACTTCCCTCTTGATGTCTAGTGACTAAGTTCTTACAACGTACTTCGGTCATACGATTTTCTCCTAACACTCGTACGTTGGAGGGCAATCTGTTACACCATTTTTTTGGTCATCTAACCTATTATCATTAGATGAACCCAAGTACACCATGTAAGACCAATTTTACCCTAAGTAAAATTGCTTTCACCATGTGAAATAACATTTATCTATATTTCCTGGTCATATTTAACCCAAAACAAGGAAATTAATTAAATAAATCATTATTTATTTGATTATTTCCTAGGAATAAGTTATTTAAATCATTATTTAAATAATATTCCTAATTAAATTTGACTAAATAATTTTTAAATAATTAAATAAATCATTATTTATTTAATTATATTCCCACCATCTCCCTAAAATAATAAATAAATCATTTATTTATTTATTGTTTATAAATAAAGAAATTGACCCAAGTCAAAAGACCTTTTCCCTCCAACAAATATAATAAAATATTCCTAAAGGGTGGTTCTAGAATTTGATTAATAATATTTTATTCATGCACCAAGTTCTAGATAACCCTAATATTTTGTTATAAATAGAAGGGTTTTCCCCATTCATTAGTCACCTCCATTGAATTAGATCACTCTGGATCTATACTTGGTCACATTTTCCATTTTTACCTTGTGAGCTCCCATTCAGTTCTATATTTGTCTGGGTTTTCTACACCAACAAGAGAGAGGAATTTTAGATCTGAAACGATGAGGACTTTCAAGAACCCATCCCATTGAGGAGAACTGGAAAACACCTTTCTTTTTTTCCTCTCAGGTGCCCCCTTTTTAATATAATATAAAAATTCTTTCAAATACATTGTTCTTGTCTTGTCTATTGGATGCATGGAGCCATATTTCACTTTATCTGCTTAATTTCTTTTATGCTTAGATATGGATTTGTGTAGCATTATTCAGATCACCTAATTGCAGATTTAAAGATGTTTGGTAGTCATAATCGAGGTTAGGGCTATTTGTTATGCGTAGCTAAAGTGGCATTTTATGACGAAAGATTCATACTAACATTAAGGTTAAGGTTAGGGTTTGGTTAAGTTAAGGTTAAGGTTAAGGGTAAGGTTTAGGTTAAGGGTAAGGTCATGGTTAGGTTAAGGTTAAGGTTAAGGTTAGGTTAAGGTTAAGGTTAAGGTTAAGGTTAGGTTAAGGTATAGGTGAAGGTTAGGGTTAAGGTTAAGGTTAGGTTAAGGTTAAGGTTAAGGGTTTGGTCAAGGTTAACCAAACCTCAAGGTTAGGGTTAGGTGCTGGGTAATGTTAAGGTTAGGTTAGGGTAAATTCAAGGTTAAGCTTAAGGTCAATGGGAAGGTTAAGGTTAGCGTTAGTTTAAGTTAAGGTTAAGGTTACGAGAAAAGTTAAGGTTAAGGTGAAGGTTAAGGGTATAGTTAAAGTTAAGATTAAGGTTAGGGTTAGGTTATAGTTAAGGTCAAGGTTAATTTTAAGGTTAAGGTTAAGGTTAAGGGTAAAGTTAAGGTCAAGGTTAGGGTTAGGTTATAGTTAACGTTAAGGTAATGTTAAGGGTAAAGTCAAGGTTAAGGTAAGGTTAAGGTTACGGGTTTAGTAAGGTTAAGGTTACGAGTTTAACCTTAACCTTAACCTTGACCTTATCCTTAACCTTAACCTTAATTTTACCCTTAACATTACCCGTAACCCATAACCTAACCATAAAAGAAAGTCAAATGTAGAGGATCAAAGAATCTCTGGCTTATTTATCATCAATTGAAAATTGGAATTGCAACCATTACATTGATTCTCCAATCTAACTTCTCACTACCAACCTATAAGATACTAAGATTAAAAAATGAAGAATAAGATTAAGATTAAGATTAAAAATCCAGATTAAGACTACAACTGAAGGATATAACACTCCTATTTATACAAAAGCTATGATAACAAACTCATAAATGTAAATCGACTATTCCCTCCTTTGACCCACATATTTCTCAACCAATGGTGACACATAACCCTATCCTCCATGATCTCCTCCATGAGGTCCATGATCTCCTCAAATTCGAATTTGAACATAGAGTGCCACATAAGGGTGCCTACGAAGCTTCTTTTGTACCTACACATGTCAAAAAACTCATTCTAATTGTTAGGTGTAAGTATAAGCATATTATTTTCTAAAGTTTAACCACAAATCCACTTAAAAATGTTAAGAATTAATAAAGTTTGGAAAAGCATAGTTATAACCCTATGATGAGATAAATGTAATGATGTGGAGGTGGAATGAAGGTGACATGAAGGTAATATGGATGTAATGTGAAGGTATTGGTGAATAATGGTGTGATAATAGGGACTATTATGAGGCCAAACATACCCCCAAACTAAAGGTATTGCATGTCCTAATGCAATCTATTACATTAAATTTTGATACTTGAGCTTTGGCTTAAACTCTGCATGATATCATTTACTTAACTTTTGCAAAGTGTTTTTGATGAACTGCAACTTGGTTGGTTCTTGTGTTTCAACCATATTTTGTTTGTTGCATTCAATTTTAATGTATGATTTTTGCATATTGATAATGTGACTTTTATTGCAGAGTATTTTTGTTGGAATGCATCATGGTTGGTTCTTGTGTGACAATCATGATTGTGTTGGCATCCAATTATCTTTTAAGTCTTTTTGAAAAGCCATTTATATGCTCATGATGATGTAATAGTAGATATATTTAGAAAGTTTGTGGGCTTTGAATGTGATATGAATGTTTTGAATGTTATATGAATGTGGCAACATATGAATGTGAATGTATTTCCCCCCCTCAACTGATGGTTTTGGAAATTTGAAAAAATGACAAAAGGAAGTGAAGTTTTTCCAAAAATTATCATTCTAACTTTTCAAGGAATTAAATGATTAAAAGTTAGAAAATATCATACCTTAACTTACCCTTTCAAAAATGGATGAGAGTTGTGCACGTGTGGCTGCAAAATTCTGTACATAGTCTTCTTTACTTGGTTGTGAAAATGGTGGATGAAATCGAAAAAGTGAATCTTTTATCGTTGCTACATCTGCTGCTGGATTTTATGCTAAATGTTTGGAATCTGCTGCTGAATGCAGATGAAAATGTATAAGGCTTGGAAGGTATCCAAAATTCAGAATTTACACTTTCCCCCCCAACCTTATTTATTAACTTGTCCTCAAGTCATTTACATCAAAAACTGAAAAGTAATGAAAGTAATTCTGCATCTTCTGCCACAAAATGATTGGTCTTCAAGTCTTAAATGCTCATTAGCACAATTCTTGTCATGTGAATAAATGTTTTGGTGTTGAACATAAAAATAAATTGTTAACTTAGTGGCCATTGATGGATTGCACTAGTCAACACGAGAGCTCCCATCTTTAATGAGGATGAGAATCAAGATGCCCCGAACACATCTTTCTAAGTATGAATGAATTTGATGTTGTCGAATACTTAGAAGATCCAATGAAAAAGGGACATTGGTGTATTCCCTTTTGTTTATCGGCATGATAGCTTTCCCTTAAGGCATGCAAGCTTCAGGGTGTTTTTAAAAAAATATTTAGACTCAAGGACTATGGACTCAATGGTGTATGGAAGGAAGGTTTTGTTTGCAAGTGTAGGAAAAAGGAAAATGACAATGAATATGTAAAGTGGACCAAATAGCTTGTAAATGATCTTGGTTGGTTTTATTGGTGGGTTAGGATTGAAGAAAAATGTAATGAAGTTTATGTGGTAATGGAAAATGTATAATGAATCTTGCTGGGAAAAAAAAATGAATTATGGCATGAAATTTCTCAAATATGGAAAATCTGCTCTTTAATTTTGGACTTTTTGCTAAAATAGCTGAGTTTGACCAGCATTGACCAGCTACTTGTAGACGTGGAATTCAAGTGTGCATAGGCATTTCACCATCCTTGTACATTTAGAAACAAACCCCAGGTCTTTGAATTTTGCTAATCTGTCATCCAACATGTCAAACTGTTGGGGGTACTATGTTTTAATAGATTGGCTAAACAAAATACAACGCAACATCAGAACCAATCTTCATAGTTCTAGGATCTAGTCCTCCTGTTCTCAGAGAGGTATCTCTCAAATGTTTTAGCAAAGATATGTCTTGTTTTCTTTTAAGTATGGATTTTAGACTAGTTATCAAGTGCAAGTGTTTGTTTGGTTTGTTTGTTTGGTTGAATTGGTACAGAAGAATATGAACAGTCTAGGAAAGGCAGGTAGAAAGAAGGAGTGTTAGTTTCATTGGGAAATGAAGTCAAAATTAATTTGGTAACAGGCTCATAAGTGGATATGGGATATCAAAGGGAAAATCTAACTTGGCCACATGATCCTTTAGTTTGTGAATGAGATGGACATTAATGGTTTGAAAAGAGAGTTTGAATTCTCAACAAAGGGAACTTAAAAACATAACTTGAACATAAAGAGGTATTTGATAGACAGGGCTAACCATGAATTCTATAAACCACACTTTAAGCAAATTATGACTTTCAGACAACTTTCAAAATGAAATCTAAGATTCGGGAGCACATCCTATTTCCTCAAAGATTTTATTTCAAAGGAGTTAGAAAACATAAAAGATTCATTGATAATTGCAGTCATAGAAGAGGGAACACCTAATACATCTATGATCGCAACTATAAATACCCTTAAAAAAACTGTTTAATCAGGGACAAAGGGTACAATCAGAACAGACCTCCTTGGCTAACTATAAAAAATGGTACTTCAAAGGGATACTTCAATAACATCTTTTAAGTGGTAGCAGACAGGCAGGGAAAACCATAAATCATGCTGGAACCAACTATTTGACCTATTTAGAGAAATAAACAAGCATGAGGACTAAAGAGAGAGATTAAAGACTCTAAAATACCTCAGCAGAAGAAAACATAAAACAATGAAGGATAAACAGGTCTAAGGTGCTTCCAGGAGTCATTTTTTAGCCTAATATTTTTATCTTGCTGTAGTAAGAAATTATGAAACACAATGAAAACAGGAAAAAAAATATACGGTTCAGAATACATCACCAATAGCCAAGCTCAGGGATCCAATGATAGAGCCTTCTCAAGAACAAGCATGTCACAACATCATCAAGCTTCCAAGACTTCAAATTCTTCTTCAACTTCAAACAGACTATGTATTATTTCAGAGAGTTTCAATATTACAACTAGTGACCAACCAACAAATTCTCATCTTCTTCAGGAGTATTTATATAAGAAATGAGGAGGTGGAAGAGTTTTAGGATTGAAGTGTAATTAATTCTACACTAAATGCAACTCCTAGCCTTGAAAACCATGCAAGGCATAAGGCAGGAAAGCATTGAATCACAACTCTGTTTCATTTACTATGTTTCTGAATTTTCAGGCTTAGTGGGTAAAGAGATATACTTTAAGGTTCTTTCTTATCTTTGTAATAACTTCACTGAAAGTTTGAAATTCGTTCTTTCTTTGGTAATAACTGTTCATGTGTCTTTAGGAAAATATCTTCGAATTGTGCAATAAGTAGGCCTTCTTTTGATACATGGAAGCAACAGGTGGCTCTTTGGTAGCTAGAGAGAATTTAATTAGGCTCTGATGTCATAGTGGAGGCCTTTCAGACTGATAGATTTCATTGTTTTATCTTAAAATACTGTTAATTTGCTTTATTATGTGTTTTAGGCCTAATTAGACTTTGATCTTAGTCTTGCTTTATTATGTGTTTTAGGCCTAATTAGACTTTGATCTTAGTCTTCGGTCTTCATTTTCTGTTTATCTTTGGATTAGGCTTTTGATTTCTGAGCTTTCTACCTTAATCCCTTTAAAAACACTGATTTAAACCTTTAAACATGAATACTCTTTGATCTCATGTCTTCAATGCTGATATTCTTCAAATAATGGACTCTGACTGTGTTTTTGTTGTTTTTGCAGGTGCGTAGAGGGTTTTATAATGTTATTAGTGCTCATGAGGCATGGATAAATTGTAGGTCGAACCCCGCAAATTTTATTTCTTCATTGATATTGTCCTGAGGGATCGTCATCCTCAGACCTTGATTTCATTTAAAAAACTGTGGAAAAGCCTTAAAACCTAAAAAAAATGAAAAAATTAAGAAAACCTAGTGAAAATAGGTCAGAGGTTGTTTTGGAGGTGATAATAAATTGTGGCCGTCAATCCAGATCAATCGAAAATCGATATTTCTCGATGAATTTCAATGGGGAGGCGGTGGGATGGATGAGGGTCAGATTAAGTCTGGGCCGTTGATCTAGGTTGATCAATGGCTGAGATCAATCAGGGAATTTATAATGCGGAGGGGGTAACATTATAATGAAATGGAAGAAAATGTAATAAAAAAGGGGAAAAACCTTTGGCGGAAGCAAAATGGGGTTAAAATTAAGTTTGGACACATGATGAGTGAGAGTTGTTGATTTGTTGATCTAGAATGAGCAACGGTTGGGATTCTTTGAATGGGGTGTTTGGGAGTAGAGGAGATAGGCGATGGCTTGGCAGGGAAATTGTAGAAGAGCCACCTGATTTTGAAAATCAACGGCTAGGATTAAAAACTAAAAATCCAATGCTACAGGGAAGGGTGGTTTTGTGGAAAACCAGAGTGGTTTTCGCGCAGCTTTGAGGCAGTTTTGAAATATCTCCCAAAAAGCACGATATCATTCATTGCTTGACACCTATCTTTTTAATACCACACATTTCACGTAATTTTTTTGCATTAATGTTCAGGCTCAAAATTAAACCATATGGTGTTTCAACTGTCGAATGAGGGGCAGTAGATCTAATAGTGCGGATCGCACACGATGGAGAGCAAGATGCATGGGTGGAAAAGGTGGGTAGGGTCAGTGGCAGTTTAGATCCTGACCATCGGATCATGGGAATAGATTGTTGAGATCTATCAATGGGGGAGAAATGAAAAGGGTGGGGTGTGAAGAGCGAAAGCATTGTGGACCATCTGATCTAAAAAGATCAACGACAGAGATTTGATCGCAAGATCGTAATCGGCGGGAGCAGAAGGAAAAATGACAATGTAATGCACCGGTGCGATTGAGCGCGGGCCATTAGATCTAGGAGAGATCGACGGTTAGGATTTAATCACATCAGAGAAAAGGAAAGGGGACAAGACTTCGGGGCTTTTGATTTTGCGATGCGCGATTAAGCGCTGATCGTTGGATCGATTTCAGAGATCAATGGTGGAGATTTAATCAGCAGGCATGCTGGTGAAGGGTTTATGACAGAGTGCGATTAAATCTGAGCCGTTGGTTCTTGTGGATTCAATGGCCAGGATCACAATCGGGGGAGGTCAAAGGAACTGGATAAGAGATTTACGATTGCTGATTTTGCGATGGAGCGAGAGCCATTGATCTAAAAACTAGATCCACCGTGGAGATTTAATCATAAAGGAAAAAGGCGGAATGGTGGGTCAGAGAAGGGAGCGATATGGAACGTTGGATCTGGGTGGAGTAGATCAGATCAACGGCGGAGAAACGATCACGGGATCGCATCGGAGAAAAGGAAAAGAACCAAGAAAAGGGTCAAATGAAAGTTTGTGATGCAATTTTAAACTTGCGATGCGATTAAGCACTTAGGACCTGGTCTCGGCACGGGTTATATGCGGAAAAGGAGATAGGGTTTAAGCCTGAAAGGGGCTTAAGGCCTTATGGAAAATTAAGGTTTTTAGGCCAAAGTGAGGGTTTTTCAGAGGTTTTGGAAGGTTCCAATAGAAGCAAAATTGCGGTTTTAAACCTTATAAAGGTATTTTACAAGGTTTTAAAGGGAAATTTGAAGGAATGAGAGGAAAATGAAAGGGTTTATGAATGAAGTGAAGGAGGAAAGTGGAGAAGTAAAAATGAGGGAAAATGAGGCCTTTTAAACAGTTTTCTCTCGGTAAAACAACAGATTTTTTAGGATAAGAGGGAAATAGCAGTGAAGATTAAATTTTAAAGGTTATTTATCTTCATAAAAACTTCAAAGAGGATAGGTTTTCAAAGGGAATTATCTTTTGAAGTTTTGAAGAACAAAATTAACCACTACTTGGTATAACAGAATTTATCAGTGGATAACAGTGGCTCCACTAGGGGAAGACAGCTAGTTTTTTAGGTGGCTAGAACCTCAGTTGCAAATCTCTGGCTTTCAGTAAACCAGTGCCTTAATCCATTGGGCAACAACCTTTATTTTTGATGATCTCTGCAGCAAATTGAAACAATGGAATTTTATCAAAACAACATGTCTACCTACCCATTCCTAATGATCCTAACATTTTTTCTTCTTTCAAAGTGCATTTAGACTAGAAAACTCTCTTCAACAACATTTTATTCTTCTGTAAAATAGGAAACTAATCTAAGTCTAACCTTACTTCTCCATGAATCTATATTAAGCAGTTGAATTCATAAACTCTCTACCTAACTACAATCTGTCAGGATTAGACTATCTAACAGATTTTTATTCTCAAAATTCAAAACAGGAATTTAAAAGCAGGCAAGCCAGGATTGAACAATCTAACTTGTTTCTAATCTATGGCATAAAAACAAGCTGCACATAGACTAAAATTTGCAGAAAATTTAAAACAAAATGAGAAGGCTTAAGATATAAAAATTAAAAACATCCTTCACTATCTTTTCAGCTCTGATTTTGAATTTGTTTGAGCTGCCTTTTCTTTCTTTCTGGTTTAAGTTTTGAGTATATTAGAACCAAGTCTCTTTCAATATCAAAGGTTCAGGATTTGAGCATGTTTGAACCTTCTTTATTCTAACCTAATCTACCTTACTGATAAGCCAAGATTGAGTTGTTTGGAAAATCTAATTCACTAACCTATCAGAAGAAAATTGAAAAGCTAATTAGTCATGATTAGGCTGTATGACTAACTAGAAGTGTGTTTTTATGAGTGGCATTTGAGCTGGCACACTTTCAGACTTTGTTTCTCTTTTTGGTATGGGGTTGTACCTTTCTTGTTTTTCAATCTACTCTCTTTTCTCTTTTCTATTTTATTTGGATTTTTATTTTTCTAACTTTGAATGCAATGTTTAAACAATGATATTTACAATGGAAAACAAAATTCTTTGAAACTCATGATTCTTGGCAGAAGTAATGCTTGAGCATTCTGCCATTGACAAGACCTCCATACAGATCTTCTCCATTCAATTCTTTCAAGAAAAATGTAATGTGACCCCTCTCAGCATGAATAACATAGGGTCCTTTCCAAAAGTTCTCAAACTTGCCATGTTTTCCCTTCTCTTCCCTTCTTGAATCCCACTTAAGAACAACAGTTCCAACTTGGAAATTTTTTGCCTTAGTCCTTTTATCAAATATATTCTTTATATTTTCTTGGATTAACTGTGTTTTTTCATAGACTTCTTCTCTAATCTACTGTAAATGAATTGTTTGGTTGATTCTTCTCTGCATATCATTTTCTTCAATTTGCACTTCTTGAAGGAGTTTCATGACTGGAACTCCTAATGAGGTTGGGAATACTACATCCATGTCATAGACTAGCTGATAGGGGGACATATTTATTGACTTCTTTGTAGTTAATCTATCAGCCCATAAGGCATGAACCAGCTTACTGTGCCATGATTTCTGATTTTTCTCCAACAGTTTTTTGATGATATTGATGAGGCTTTTGTTGGAGGATTCAACTAAGTCATTTCCTTGGGGATAGGACGTAGTAGAATGGCCCAAGGTAATGTGGTATTTGTGACAAAAATCAACCATTATTTTAGACTTGAAGGTAGCAGTATTATATTTTATGATTTTTCTAGGACAACCAAATCTGGATAGGATATTTGTTTCAAGAAACTTGATAATGATAGAGTCAATAGCATTCCTAGAGGGTATAGCTTCTATCCACTTGGTAAAGTAGTCAATGGCAATGAGGATCCACTTATGTTGGGCTGAGGAAGATGGGTGGATTTCCCCAATGAAGTCTAAGCCCCATTGTTGAAAGGGTGCCTCAACACTGATGGGATGTAAGGGTAAGGGAAGGAGCTTTCTTTTGCCATAAAAAAATTGACACTTATGGAAAGACATGGCTAAATTTTGAATCTCTGGGAAAAGGGTGGGCCAATAGTGACCAGATATGAGGATTTTGTTTGCTGTGGTATTCCAGTAGAGGTGTCCTCCACATTCTCCTTCATGCAGCTCATGCATGATTTTTCCTACATCATCCTCAAGTAAACATGTAAGAAAAATTCCAACAACATTTTTCCAATATAATACCCCATCTAATATGTAATAATTCAAAGCCTTATGTTTAAAAAATCTAGCTTTATTTTTAGACAAATAAGGAGGGGTATTGAGATATAGGAGAACACAAATGATGTCAGGATACCAAGGAGAATTTCGAAATGTTTCTTCAATGAAAGGAGTAGTGGATTCTTCTATTTATTCCAACACATCCACCATGTTCATATCTAGTTCTTGGAAGTTTGACTCAGTCGTAAGTTTTGCTAATCCCTACCCTTTAGTTAGTTTGATGGGCCAGATTTCCAAGTCATATTAAAGAATAGTAGCAATCCATTTTCCCCTTTTACCATCAAGGTCTTGACTTAGAATATCCTTGACAACAGTATGTGGAACAAAAGCAATTATGTGAGAGTGTAAAATGTAGACTCTAAAGTCCTTTAATGCTTTCACTAATGCTAAATCTTGCTTCTCCATGATGTTATATTTGAGAGGAGCATCTATAAAGGCCCTACTAAAAAAGGATATTGGTTGTTCTTGCCCCAAATCATTATTTTGAAGTAATACAACAACTATTATATGTTCAGATGCAAAAGAAAAGATATAAAAGTCTTTGGTGAAATCTGGACTAATCAAGACTAGTGTTTGAATGAGAGCCTGTTTAACCAGTTCAAATGATTGTTTAGCTAGTGTAGTCTATTTCACACCTACCTCTTTCTTAAGAATGTTTTTAATGTCTCTTAATAGCTCAGCAAGTTTGGGGATAAACCTCCTCAAGAAATTTATCTTCCCAATGAAAGATTGTAATTATTTGAGGCTTCTGGGATGGCTAATTTTCAATATGTCGTAAATCCTTTTACAGTCTACTTTGATTCCCTCTTCTGAAATTATGTGACCAAGAAGTTTACCTTCTTGGAGACCAAAGAGTGTCTTCTTGGGGTTCAAAGATAGGCCAAATTTCCTGCATTTCTTAAAAACTTTTCTTAAATGAATCAAGTGTTATTCATCAGTTTTAGAGAAAAAAGTTATGTCATCAAGGTAAATGATAATAAAATAGCCAATATCTTCTAATAAGGCTATATCCATGGCCCTTTGGAAGGTGGCCCCTGCATTCATCAAACCAAATGGAATTTTGACATACATAAAGGTACCCCAAGGTGTGGAAAAAGCAGTTTTGTGTTGATCACTTGGGAGCACTAACACCTGGTTGTAACTCGAGAACCCATCCAACAGTGATATTATTTTTGACCCAACTACCCTTTGAAGTATATGGTCCATCTTGGGCAAGGGGTAGTTGTCTTTTAGAGAGGCTCTATTTAAATTTCTGAGGTCAATGCAGAGCCTGATTTCCCTTGTCTTCTTTCTAACAGAAACTAAGTTTGACACCCACTTTGAATATCTAATGGGTACTATAATGCTAGCATCATACATTTTTTCAATTTCTTTCTTGACTAAAGGTAATAAAACAGGGTTTATTCTCCTTATATTTTGTTTGAAAGGTTTTTGATTTTCCTTGAAAGGAATTTTGTGTTGAATGATGCTAGTGTCATAAGATTTCAGATCTTTGTATTCCAAAGCAAACACATCTCTAAATTCTTTGAATGGCTATATGTATTGCAATTTTATATGAGCTGGGAGAGTGCTAGATAGTTTGATCATTTTGGGTGCTGCTAGGTTGCCTATGTTATTTTCTTCTACATCTATTTCCATAGGCTCCATCCTTGGTTCTTTGGCTACATCATTAAAGTCAAAAAGGTGTTCTAAAGGTGTGAGACCTCTTGGAATTGTGTCATTCTTGCATTGTAAAATTTCCAAGTCTTTCTGGTCTGCGTTGTCAATTAATTCTACTTTAAAAATATTCTCACTGAGATTTATATCAGCAGAATAGAGATTTATATCAGCAGAATATGTTATTTCTGTTTCTGGGATTTGTTCATTACTCAAACAATTTTCATCATGGCTGGTTTCTAACTCTGGTATGGAAAAATCATTTTTTTTATTTTAGGAAGTCATATATGTTTTTGTCAGTGTCAAACACTTGCCAGTGATCCTCATTGTCAGGCACTATAGGCCTTTGTTTTACCTTTACACTAAGCTGTTCATCTATCTGAGTTATTTGGCAATTGCTGGCATTGAAGGCAAGTTCATTTGCTAGATGATTTTGTTCTCTTGGAATGAAAATGAGTTCATATTTTTCAAAGGTCTTTAATAAATCAAGGGCAGCATTTCGATATTCTCTAAGTCTTGGGTTGTTAGCTGAATATTATCCTTCGACTTGTCTTATGATAAGTTCAGAATCTCCTAGGATTGATATTTTATGGGCTTCCAATTGTTTAAGAAATTGTAAGCCAAGGAGAAGGGCTTCATATTTAGCAACATTGTTGGTGCATGGAAAATCTAGTTTATATGAATAACCCTGACTTGTATTTTGAATCCATACCCCTATCCCTACACTTGTTTTATTGCTAGACCCATAAAAGTTTATGGTCCAATGTATTTCTGCCTCATTTTATTTTTCTTATTGCTGTTGATTGCCAATGTTTCATATCTGATTTGAGGGAAGTTCTGATTGTCCAGGAAAACTGATTTCCTCTTTGTTTTCTTTTTCTTGTTGAGTGATTTCATCTTCATTGTATCAGATAAAGGAATCTAAGCTTGATGAATGGAATATATTGGAGAGTTGTTTGGTTTATCTATATTGCTCACCATGCATTTCATGTGGGATTCCCTGTATAGTCTTCTTCTTTGGTTAAAAATTGGGATGGTGGCATAAGACATGTCCATTTGAAGGCTCCCCTAAAGTTTGGCTCCCCATGATCTTGATAATATCATGCCATACTTTGGGGGAATGTCAGCTACTATAATGTTCATAACTAGACTCTTGGCAGGGATCTGAGATAAGTTTACACATAAATCTTTGATGAAACCCAAGCATTTGACTATGCTTGAATCAAAGGAATATAGATCCTTGTATGGTTTAGTAATTTCTAAGCCTAATATTTCCATTACTCCTTTGGGCATAAGATTATGTGAAGCTCCAGAGTCTAACATGGCATTCTGTAATATCTTATCATGTATGTTCAGACTGGCATAGAAAGGAGGGACAACCCCTTCTTGGTATTTTCCTTCAACTTCTAGGCCAAACAACAACTCAGGTTTGTCATCTGTTAAGTTTAATGTATCCGTGTCACCCCCTGAGTTTAAAGCTTTCAAAACTTGGTTTGTGTACACTTATTGGGTTACCAGTTCAGCTAGAGGTATGATAATTTTTATCTTTGCAATATCTCCCTCAAGGATGAAAGGAACTATTGATTTTGTCATATTTACATCTGTTTTCTCAACTGAATTCCTTTCAGCAATTTTGATTTGCTAAACTTTTTTTAGACTGTTGTTTGGGTCAATTTTGTTAGGGCTACTAGTTGAAGTGCTAGGGCTGCTTTGTTCAACATTTGGCTGGCTGCTCTTCTCTTTTACATCTAGTTTCTTAGCCAAAATGTTGGTTTTCTCTGCTATTTTCTTAGGTTGATTTTCTGAATTTTTCCTAACAACAGTGCTAGTGTTTTTATCTTTTGAATTATCTATGTTCCCTTTGCTCCTAAGATCATATTGTTTATGCACCTCCATGATTTTATTTTCAAACCCCAATCTATAATCATCAGAATTCTCATAGGTCTTTTCATTTTGATCTGAGGAGAAGAAGCCTTGTTCTTCTTCAGTGAGGAAAACATCATCCCCATTGTCTGATCCAATCAAGTTTACATGATATTCTCCCAACCTTTCAGTCTCCCTTTCTTCCTCATCTTGATCTACATAGTTTTGTTGGAAGGGAGGCCTAATTTGTTGGTCATTGTATTTTTGTCTATCTTTATTGGGGTCTCTTCTCAAATTTTGGTTTCTATTTCTGTTTTGGGGGTTGTTCTGATTTTCTCTTGGTTGTGCTTTCTCAAGTATGTTTATGTTTTTCATCATTTCTTCCAACATCCTCTCCATTTTCGAGCTGGATGTGGATGGTTTAGATTCCTGCCTAAAGAATTCTTTCCTTTCATTCCTCATTCTCACTCTTTTTTCTATTATATTTACCTCCACAACAAAATCTCCCTTTTGCATGTCTTCCAAGGTTAAGGGTTCTCTTTCTCTCAGTTGATAGGCCATCTCAGCATCCAAGCCTTCATGATATTTGACTAAGGCCATGCCTAGGGGAGGTTTCATGTGAGGTGGAAGAGCATTGTAAACACTCTTAAACCTAGTGGAGTAGTCATGAACAATCTCCCCTTGATTTCTTTTAATTTTTTCATACTCTGCTAATATTTGGAGAGGGTTCATTTTGATTTCCCATTTGTTTATAAATTCTTGATGTAAAGAGGGAATATCATTGATGCTATTAGGAGTTAAGCCTTTAAACCACTTCTTTACTTCTCCTCCTAAACTTTGAGCAAATATTCTCATCTTTATGGTCTCATATTCTATTTCCATATAATCAAAAGCATCTTCTATCTTATCTACATGTTGTTTAGCTGTGGTAGATTCTTTTCCATTGAAATGGGGAATTGTAGACTGATATTCATTTGGAAAGGGAGCCATAGGTTGTGGTAACACTAATGGGGCATACCATGTTGCCATGGATGGAAAGACAGGTGGATTTACAAGAGGGAAAGTGGGATGAAATGGAGTTTTTTGAACAATGGTAGTATGGATTGGAGTGGAAGAAACAATTGGGCTAAAAAACCGGTTTTGAGCAGATTTGTTATGGAAAAGGCTAAAGTGATGAAGAAGCTGGAAATCAGGAGGAGTAGAAGGTGAGGCTTCTCTACTAAAGCTCTATTGCAAATCTGCAGTTTCAAGATCAGCTTTTCTTAAATCACCTTGAGACCTAGTTCTAAAGATGTTCTTTGTATGATGTAAGTCAAAGTGTGAATCCTCCAAGACAACAAGTTTTTTAGGGACATACTTTGTTCTTGGGATGTTCCTATCAGTAGTTGGTTTTCCAGGTCTAGAAGTTTTCCAAAAAATCCTCTCTGGATTTTCAACTATGGTAGGGGGGTTTGGATCTAGATGGGATCTAGTGCTGACCCTATGTGAAGCCAGACTGCTTTAAAAAATGAGAGAGGCTAACGTTTTTTAGGACTGTTTTGAAAGTATCACCTCTCATAATGTCTTATATAGTATGGAACTAGGCTTCTGAAATTCCTCAAGGTTTTTTAACTCAGTCCTAAAGATATTTGGAGACCTGGATGAGTAACAGGCCTACTGGGGCTAGTGGAGTCGCTAGGTGGAAATTTTTTAGCTTTAGTGAAGGTAAAATGTTTTATGGTTCCACCACCATGTTTATTTTGAAGCCAATCTGAAATATTTTTGGATTTTGTATATTTCTATGGTTATGAGAGTGTCCTACGTCTGATCTTAACCCTTTGCTAAGGTGCTCAAACGAACATAGTTTACTCTATGGCTTACTAACTGATTTCCTTAGATATTTGTAGGACTAAAGAGTTTATAATAGTTTGCTAGGCTATCATAGATTCAATAGGTTGTTCTTTGTTAAGCTAAGATCATCAGATAGTATTAGTTTTAAGGATATGTAGGTCTTCTAAGGGATGCCTATGTGTTTTTAAGTTTAGAAGGCCCCACCATGATCACCATTACGTTGGGGGTCCTGTGTTTTGATAGATTGGCTAACCAAAAGACAAGGAAACATCAAAACCAATCTTCAGAGTTCCAAGATCTAGTCCTCCTATTCTTAGAGAAGGATCTCTCAAATTTTTTAGCAAAGATATGTCTTGTTTTCTTTTAAGTATGGATTTTAGACTAGTTATCAAGTGCAAGTGTTTGTTTGGTTTGTTTGGTTGGTTGAATTGGTACAACAGAATATGAAAGGTCTAGGAAAGGCAGGTAGAAAGAAGGATTGTCAGTTTAATTGGGCAATGGAGTCAAAATGAAGTTGGTAACAAGATCATAAGTGGATATGGGATATCAAAGGGAAAATCTATCTTGGCCACGAGATCCTTTAGTTTGTGAATGAGATGGACATCAATGGTTTGAAAAGAGAGTTTGAATTCTCAACAAAGGGAACTTAAAAATATAACTTGAACATAAAGAGGTATTTTATAGACAAGGTTAACCATGAATTCTAAAAAACACACTTTAAGAAAATGATGACTTTAAGACAACTTTCAAAATGAAATCTAAGATTCAGGAGCACATCCTATTTCCTCAAAGATTTTATTTCAAAGGAGTTAGAAAAAGTAAAAGATTCACTGATAATTGCAGTAATAGAAGAGGGAACACCTAATACATCTATGATCACAACTATAAATACCCTTAAAACAATTGTTTAAGCAGGGACAAAGGGTATGATCAGAACAAACCTCCTTTGCTAACTATAAACAATGGTACTTCAAAGAGAGACTTCAATAACAGCTTTCAAGTGGCAGCAAACATGCAGGGAAAACCATAAATCATGACGGAACCAACTATTTGAACTATTTGGGGAAATAAAAAAGCATGAGGACTAAAGAGAGAGATTAAAGACTCTAAAATACCTCGGCACAAGAAAACATAAAACAATGAAGGATAAACAGGTCTAAGGTGTTTCCAGGAGTCATTTCATAGCCTAAAATTTTTATCCTACTGTAGTAAGAAATTATGAAACATAATGAAAATAGGAAAAACAACATACAGTTCAGAATACATCACCAATATCCAAGCAGAGGAATCCAATGATAGAGCCTTCTTAAGAACAAGCATGTCACAACATCATCAAGCTTCCAAGACTTCAAATTCTTCTTCAACTTCAAACAGACTATGTATTATTTTAGAGAGTTTCAATATTACAACTAGTGACCAGCCAACAACTTCTCATATTCTTCAGGAGTATTTATAGAACAAATGAGGAGGTGGAAAAGTTTTAGGATTGAAGTGTAATTAATTCTACACTAAATGCAAGCTTAGTGGGTAAAAAGATTTTTCAAGCTTAGTGGGTAAAAAGATTGACTTAAATTTTCTTTCTTATATTTGTAATAACTTCACTGACAGTTTGCAATTCGTTCTTTCTTTGGTAATAATTGTTTAGGTGTCTTTAGGAAAATATCTTCGAACTGTGCAATAAGTAGGCCTTCTTTTGATTCATGGAAGCAGCAGGTGGCTCTTTGGTAGCTAAAGAGAATTTAATTAGCCTCTAATGTGGCAGTGGCGGCCTTTCAGACTAATAGATTTCATTGTTTTATCTTAAAACACTGTTAATTTGCTTCATTCGGTGTTTTAGGCCTAATTAGGCTTTGATCTTAGTCTTCGGTCTTCCTTTTCTGTTTATCTGTGGATTAGGGCTTTGATTTCTAAGATTTCTGCCTTAATCCCTTTAAAAACTTTGATTTAAAACTTTAAACACGTATACTCTTTGATCTCTTATCTTCAATGATGATATTCTTCAAATAATGGACTCTGACTGTGTTTTTGCTATTTTTGCAGGTGCGCAGAGGGTTTTATAATGTTATTAGTGCTCATGATGCACGGAAAAATCATAGGTCGAACCCTGCAAATTTTCTTTCTTCATTGATATTGGCTTGAGGGATCGTCATCCTCGGACCTTGATTTCATTTAAAAAACTGTGGAAAAGCTTTAAAACCTACAAAAAATAAACAAAATTAAGAAAAACTGGTGAAAATAGGTCAGAGGTTGTTTTCGAGGTGAGAATAAATCGTGGTTGTCGATCCAGATCAATTAACGATCGAGATTTCTCGATGAATTTCAATGGGGAGGCGGTCGGATGGATGAGAGTTAGATTAAGTCCGGGCTGTTGATATAGGTTGATCAACGGCTGAGATCAATCAGGGAGTTTATAATGTGGAGGGGGTCACATTATAATGAAATGGAAGAAAATGTAATAAAGAAAGGGGAAAAACCTTTGGCAGAAGCGAAATAGGGTTGAAATGAATTTTGGACGTAGGATGAATGAGAGCCATTGATCTATTATGATCAACGGTCGGGATTCTTTGAATGGGGTGTTTGCGAGCAGAGGAGATAGGCGATGGCTTGGTGGGGAAATTTTAGAAGAGTCGTTTGATTTTGATAATCAACGACCAGGATTAAAAAATGAAAATCCAATGCTGCGGGGAAGGGTGGTTTGGCGGAAAACCAAAGTGTTTTTTGTGCAGCTTTGAGGCGGTTTTGAAATTTCTCCAAAAAAATGCGATTATATCATTCGTTGCTTGACACCTGTCTTTTTAATACCACCCATTTTGCGTAATTTTTTGGCATTAATGTTCAGGCGCAAAATTATGCGATATGGAGTTTCAGCTGTCAGATGAGGGGCAGCAGATCCAACGGTGTGGATCACACGCGATGGAGAGAAAGATGCACGGGCGGAAAAGATGGGTAGGGTTAGTGGTAGTTTAGATCCTGATCGTCAGATCATGGGAATAGACGGTCAATATCTATCGATGGGGGAGAAATGAAAAGGGCGGGGTGTGAAGAGAAAAATCATTGTGGACCGTCCGATCTAAAAAGATCAACGACAGAGATTTGATCGTAGGATCGTAATTGGCAGGTGGAGAAGGCAAAGTGACAATGTAATGCGCTGATGAAATTGACCACGGGCTGTTAGATTTAGGAGAGATCGACGGTTAGGATTTAATCACATCAGAGAAAAGGAAAGGGGCCAAGACTTCAGGGCTTTTGATTTTGCGAAGCGCGATTAAGCGCTGACCATTGGATCGTTTCAGAGATCAACGGTGGAGATTTAATCGGCGAGCGCGATGGTGAAGGGTTTATGATGAAGTGCGATTAAATCTGAGCCATTGGTTCTTGTGGATTCAATGGCTGAGATTTAATCGCAGGATCACAATCGGTGAAGGTCAAAGGAACTAGATAAGAGATTTGCGATTGGCGATTTTGCAATGGAGCGAGAGCTATCGATCTAAAAACTAGATCCACGGTGGAGATTTAGTCATAAAGGAAAAAGGTGGAACAACGGGCTCAAAGAAGGGAGCAATATGGACCATTGGATCTGGGTGGAGTAGATCAAATCAATGGCAGAGAAACGATCTTGGGATCGCATCGGAGAAAAGGAAAAGAACCAAGAAAATGGTCAAACGAAAGTTTGTGTTGTGTTTTTAAACTTGCGACGCGGCAAGCTTTTGCGATGCGATTAAGCACTTAGCGCCTGGTCTTGGCATGGGTTATATACAGAAAAGGAGCTGGGGTTTAAGGCCAAAAGGGGCTTAAGGCCTTATGGAAAATTAAGGTTTTTAGGCCAAAATGAGGGTTTTTCAGAGGTTTTGGAAGGTACCGATAGAAGTAAAAATGGGGTTTTAAACCTTATAAAGGGATTTTACAAGGTTTTAAAGGGAAATTCGAAGGAATGAGAGGAAAATGAAAGGGTTTATGGATGAAGTGAAGGAGGAAAATGGAGAAGTAAAAATGAGGGAAAATAAGGCCTTTTAAGCAGTTTTCTCTTGCTAAAACAGCAGATTTTTTAGGATAAGAGGGAACAACATTGAAGATTAACTTTTAAAGGTTAGTTATCTTCATAAGAACTTCAAAGAGGATAGGTTTTCAAAGGGAATTATCTTTTGAATTTTTGAAGAACAAAATTAGCCACTACTTGGTATAACATAATTTATCAGTAGCTAACACAAACCATTAAGATATTATAGGAAGTTGCAAGAGCTTGTAATTTTCTGGAAATTTCGTTTATGATCATGGACTAGTTCTTTAAAATTTCTCATGAAATTAGTCTTCGGAAGACCAATTGTTGTCACAATGTAATCTCCTTACTGATCACTTGATTAACCTGTAACCTGCGAAAAAAAACTTGGCAGAAAGAAAACATAAGTGTGTTTAAGAAGAAATGGCCATTTCGTTCATGATTCTTACGCAAAAATTTCATACCAAATAAAATAGATTAAGAAAAATCAAAGTGCTGAAATTAACTCAATTCATGATATTAGTATCAATCCATTCTTAAAGAAATAACCATGAAAAGTAAATTTACTCCCTGTTTTTGTTAGCTAACTTTTGTGCATGGCGAAAAGCTTGGCATTATAGATTTGTTGTGTCCTACAGATTAGTACATTATAAAAGCATACAACAATATGAAGTTGCCAACTCTAAGCAAGTTAATCAGAATTTAAATAATCCACCAAATTTTCTTTAAATTAATCTCCCAAATGTTCCATTATATGTTTTAAAATCAATGAAATATCAAATATGTGTAAGATTTCCTAGGAAGACCTCGAAGTATCCTTCAAGTGGAATAAAAATATCAACAATGAAAGGGAATTTTGAGAATGACAATAGTGAATGATTATGAACAATTTTTTTAGTAATAATCATATTCAAATGAACATTGTCGATGCGTTTCGAACCAACTAGTGTGGTTCATCATCAGGACTAGGTGAGAGATCAGATCTGGACATTAAGTTTAAATAGATGCAGAAATGGCTAAACTAGCCGTTAGGATAACGGCTAGTTTGGCTATGAAATTTAATAATCGCTTGTTCCATTTTAATTAATTTAATTGTTTACTTGATTATTAAATAAAATTATAATGGCTAGTTCTATTTAATTAATTTAAAAGTTTAATAAAATATATTTATAAATCTTTATATTTTATTTTATTTAATTTAGTTAATTAATTATTATTATTATTGTTGTTGTTGTTGTTATAATTTATTTCTTTATTAATTCCTTATTATTTAATTATTTATTACCTATTATATTTTATTATTTTTATTTATTTAACTAAATGTAAATTTGTAATCCTATTATTCTCCTTTCTCTAATAAAAAAATAAATTAATTAATTAAAAAAAAAATAATAAAAAAATAATAAAAAAATAAAAATAAATAAAAATAAAATAATATATATATATATAATAGAATCTATTTATTTCTTTATTTCTTTATTTTTATTTTATTTTATTTATTTATTTATTAGACCATTAAGAATATAGGGCAGGGATCCAACACCTGCTTATATTCCGGCTGTCATCTCTATTGAGATTTATGGGTCTTTTTTCAATTTCTAAGGCCTCTCTTAACTTCTGATGATGGAAATGGTCAATCCTAGCTATGACCTTAGCCTCTTCAATGCATATATGATGGTTAGTATTTTCCACATGCTCAGCTAATTCAGAGGTGCAGGATCTTCCATGCTTAATGTCAGTAGCATGTTCACTGATCCTTTGGTTGATAGATCAACTAGTGTCACCAATGTAAGATGTCCCACAAGAACAAGGAATAATATAGACACCTTTTCCATATCTAGGGTTAACCAGATCTTTAACCAATTTAAGAGAGCTATGAATCGTGCTAAGGGGCTTGAAAGATGAAGAGACCTTATGCTTCTTAAGGATCCTAGCAATCCTATCAGTGGTTCCTTGAATTAAAGGAATCCTTACATTGCAAGACCATTGTTTAGGTTCATTTATATTTATATTTTTAACTAAGGGACCTCTTTCTGCTTTAAGAAAAGCCTTAAGTCCTTGAGACTTACGATAACCATTTTTACAAAAGACACTAAGGAGATGGGTATTTTCTCCCTCAAGGTGATATTTATCAGAGATTATCAATGCCCTGGTGGCTAAGGTGCTAAAGACGCCCAATTTTTGAGTAAGAAAATGATGAGAACTAGCGTGAAGATATTTCTCAGTATCAGTTTTCTTTCGAAAAAATTGATGGGAGAAAGAACCATCGTCCTTTCCAGAGATAAACACGTCAAGGAATGGAAGGCTACCATCCACCTCATAATCCATGGTGAATTTTGTGGAGCAAGATTGACTATTAAGATGAATGAGGAAATGATCTAGCTCTTCCTTACCATGAGGCCAGATGACACAAGTATCATCAACAAACCTTTTCCAAAGCTTTGGCTGGTACAGAGCAGAGGAAATGGACTTGGATTTAAAGACTAGCTGTCATAATTTTATTTAATAATTAAGTAAATAATTAAATTAATTAAAATGGAACAAGCGATTATTAAATTTCATAGTCAAAATAGCCGTTATCCTAATGGCTAGTTTAGTCATTTCTGCATCTATTTAAACTCAATGTCTAGATCTAATCTCTCACCTAGTCCTGATTATGAACCACACTAGTTGGTTCAAAACGCGTTGACAATCTTCATTTGAATGTGATTATTACCGAAAAAATTCTTCATAATTTTACGATGGTTCATAGAAGCCAAAATTCTATAAATAGTGAATGATTTTCAAAAATGTTGTAGTGCCTATTTTTAAAAAAATTTCCCTCAAACATGACACTTTTCCACGAATGAATTATTGTTGGTGAAACATCCAGCCTCAAAAGGTCCTTTGATAGCATGATTTTTTTCCATTAGTCTTGCAACCATGCCGCACTAAAACCTTCTAAATTGGGCACAAAACCCCAAAATCTTCTTCCAATGAGAGCACACATGCCTCAGGGCCCAAAGTGGCCTTCAAGGTGGTTACAAAAGCTCTTAAACTTCCATACTCATCTTTCAAAAATGGACAAATAAAAATGCTTCAAACTATGTCATGCTGAATTGGCAGCACAACTACTACCATCCACGGCTTACAAGAAAATATTCGGTCAGCCTCCCTTATTTAATTCTTTCTCGCTTCTTTACTCTACGTACTAGGTTGACATCGATAAAAATACAATTAAATGGAGCCAAGTGCTTCAAATTTATACGATTATTCAATGAAACTAGTGGATCCAGAAAACATGAATTTTCTCTTTAATGGTGTCTGTTAGGACGCCAACTAAAGGAGGGAGAAAATTCCACAGGTAATGCTAGAGAACAAAAAACTTTGGATATTCAGAATCATAGGAAAAAAAAATTAAAATACCCTCCTTGGAATGGCGGTTCATGTTTTTAAACACAAGCTCGAAACTCCACTTTAAACTTGGCATGCGAAGCTACAACGACCGGCCCTAGACAATGGCATAAATAGTACATACAACGTAGAGAAGCCAACAGAGACTATTTACTAGATCCCTTGTTGTTTTATTCTCCATACTTTTGGAAGTGGTAGATTTTGCGTTTAATTTCTGTTGGGTTGTGTACGAAGATGGGCCTCCACCCAAGCACGCAGAAATGCTTCCATACTACTGACGCTGCATTAGTTGGATGATTTCCTCCTTGTGGAAAATATCAGGATAGATATTGAGGCGGTATTCCCCATGGTGATACCTGCACTGTAACATAGCGTTAATCACTAGAGTGAAGGGTGAGATTGGGATTGCGATATATCACAAGTTCTGCTTCAACATTCTCCACCGACTATTGCAGAATGCATAACAACCAGCCACTCATATTCACATTTGAATTTCCATAATAATCATCAAATCGCTCCAAGTAAGGCTCAATAATTGGATCTCATAACTGGATTGCATATTTGGATAATGGTTGAATAATTAAATATATAAAATTATCACAAAATCAAACACATAATCTCCAAATAAATGTCATTCTATCAATGTCTAACACAACATTTAAGAAGAATAGCATTTTCCACATCACATGAGTGAGATCCCACATCTATAGTGATATATTTTTGACCAATTGTTGTTGGGTTCATCTATCAAAATAAATTGATAATGATGGGTTCATCTCTCATTATTTGAACAGATGCTGGAGAAAACTGTGGTGGCTTTCTCGTTGAAACAGTTAATATTGGTTGAAGGAGGTTAATGTGAAGAATATTCATGATGCAAACTTTGGGTGGGGAAGAACCATATTCATGGGACCTGGAGTTATTGATTATGAAGGCCTTGCTTTCATTTTGCCTAGTTCTGCTAATGATGGAAGTTTTTCAGTTGCATTGGGATTGCAACCAGATCATACGGTTCGTTTTGCCAAAATGTTGTATGAAATCTAGATTTGACTTCTGTATAGGATTCAAGAACTAGAAATCGAAAAGCCATATTACATTATTTGTTTGGAACTTTAATTATATTGAAGTACAACAATTTTTCCTTTTGTGAAAATTGAATATGGTAAAAAATAAGATAAACAAACATGGAGAATTGTACTCGGGATCGAAATAAAAGATGACACGAACTTGTTATTATCATCTTTATGTTGAAGTTGGAATTCATTTAACTTGCAACTTCTCTATGATTTTAATGCAGATTACCCCAAAATGATGCTTTAAGCTTTTGTTTGTACTCAGAATACAGAACTTGGCACGTTCTCTTTCCCATACAATATATATGCATGAACAATCTATAGAATTTTATGTTGTTGTATCTGACTTTCTTCTCCGCTTGAATTTTGATTTATTATATAATTGCTCATGAATATGCTTATTTTTAACTTTGTTGTCAGTTTTAACTTTCCATTAGAATCTAGTGCTCAGTGTAGTACAATTGATTTTCTTGACCCTTTTGTATATATGTCGCTCTCCTAATCTAACTCCAGCTCCTTGAATCTTTCAAAGAATAATTATTTAGACTTGTTTTTTGGGTGACACGACTCCAGATTTTTTACCCTAACCTTAACCTAACCTTAACCTTAACCTTAACCTAACCCTAACCATGACCAAACCCTTAACCGTAACCTTAACCTAACCCTTAACATTAACCTTGACCTTAACCTTTACTTAACCTTAACCATAACCTTCCCATAACTGTAACTATAACCTAACCTAACTTTGACCAAACCCTTAACCTTAACCTTAACCTTAACTTAACCTTAACCTAACAGTAACCTGAACCTAACGTTAACCTTAACATTAACCTTAACCTTATCTTAACCTTAACCTAAACTTAACTTTGACTTTACCCTTGATGTAACCTTAACGTTAACCTTAACCTTACCCTTAAGCTTATCTTAACCTTAACCTAACCTAATCTTAACCTTAACCTTAACCCTAACCTTAACCTTAAACTTAACCTTAACCTTAACATTAATCAAACCCTTAACATTAACCTTAAATTAACCTTAACCATAACCTTAACCTTAACCTAACCTTAACCTTGACCTTAACTATAACCTAACCCTAACCTTAACCTAACCTTACCCATAAATTTAACCTTAAGGTTAAGGTTAGGGTTAAGGTTAAGGTTAAGGTTAGGTTAAGGTTAAGATACAGATAAGGTTAACGTTAAGGTTAAGTTTCGGTTAAGGTTATGGTTAAGGGTAATGGTAAGGTTAGGGTAAGGTTAAGATTAGGTTAAGGGTAAGGTTAAGGGTAAGTTTAAGGTTAAGGTTAAGGTTATGAGTTTATTTAGGTTAAGTTTAAGGTTAAGGTTAATGTAAAGGGTAAGGTCAAGGTCAAGCTTAAGGTTACGTTAAGTGTAAAGTCAAGGATAAGGTTATGTTAAGGGTTTGTAATAGTTAAGGTCAAGGTTAAGTTTAAGTTTAAGGTTAAGTTTAAGGTTAAGGTCAATGTTAAGGTTAATTTTAATGGTTTGGTCAAGCTGAGGGTTAGGTTATAGTTAAAGCCAAGTTTAAGGTTAGGTTATAGTTAAGGTTAAGCTTAAGGTTAAGGTTATGTTAAGGTTAAGGTTACGGGTTTAGTCAGGTTAAGGTTAAGGTTAAGGTTAAGGTTAGGCTAACGGTAAATTCAAGGTCAAGGTTAAGGTTAAGGGTAAAGTAAAGGTTGAGGGTAAAGTTAAGGTTAAGGTGAAGGTTAAGGGTAAGGTTAAGGTTAAGGTTAAGATAAGGTTCAGGGTAAGGTTAAGGTTAAGGCTAGGTTAAGGGTAAAGTTGAGGGTAAGGTTAAGGTGAAGGTTAAGGGTAAAGTTAAGGTTAAGGTTAAGATAAGGTTAAGGGTAAGGTTAGGTTAAGGGTAAAGTTGAGGTTAAGGGTAAAGTTAAGGTTAAGGTTACGGATAAGGTTAAGGTTAAGGTTAAGGTTAAGGTCAAGGTCAAGGTTAAGGTAAAGTTATGTTAAGGTAAGGTTAAGGTTAAGGTTAAGGTTAAGGTCAAGGTCAAGGTTAAGGTAAAGTTATGTTAAGGTAAGGTTAAGGTTACGGTTATAGTTAAGGTAAGGTTAGGGTTAGGTTATAGTTAAGGTTAAGGTTAAGGGTAAGGGTAAAGTTAAGGTCAAGGTTAGGGCTAAGTTATAGTTAAGGTTAAGGTTAGATAAAGTGTAAATTAAAGGTTAACCTTAACCTTAACCTTAAAAATAACCTAACCTTAACCTTGAACTTAACTATAACCTAAACCTAACCTTGAACAAACCCTTAACCCTAACCTTAATCTTAACCTTAACCTTAAAATTTACCAAAACTTAACCTTAACCTAACTCTAACCTTACCCTAACCTTAACCCTAACCATAACCTTAAATTTATCCTTAACCTAACCTTAACCTTAACCTAACCTTAACCATAACATTAACCTTAACCTAACCTTAACCTTGACCTTAACCCTAACCTTGACCAAACCGTTAACCTTAACCTTAACCTTATCTTTACCCTTAACCTAAAATTAACCTTAACCTTACCCTTAACCATAACCAAAAACTTAAACTTAACCTTAACCTTAACCCTAACCTTAACCTTAACCTAGCCTTAACCTTGACTTTACCCTCAACCTTAACCTTAACCTGACTAAATTGTTAACTTGAACCTTAACCTTAACCTTAACCTAATCTTAACCTCTACCTTAACTATAACCTAACCCTAGTCTTAAACTTAACTTTATCCTTAACGTAACCTTAACTTTGACTTTATCTAACGAAAGTTAAGGTTAGGTTAAGGTTAAGTTTAAGGTTACGGGTTCACTCAGGTTAAGGTTAAGGTTAAATTTAAGGGTTTGGGAAGGTTAAGGCTAGGGTTAAGGGCAAGATAAGGTTAAGGTTAAGGTTAAGGTTAGGTTAAGGTCAAAGACAAGGTTAAGGTTAAGGTTAAGGTCAAGGTTAAGTGTAAAGTTAAGGTCAAGGTTAGGGTTAGGTTATAGTTAAGGTTAAGGTTAGGTTAAGGGTAAAGTCAAGGTTAAGGTTAAGGTGAAGCTTAAGGGTAAGGTTAAGGTTAAGGGTTATGCCTTGAATTTACCCTTAACTTAACCTTAATGTTCACTAGAACCTAACCCTAACCTTGACCAAACCCATAACCTAACTTTAACCTTAAACTTAACCTTTACCTAACCTTAACCTTAACCTTAACCTAACCTAACCTAACCTTAACCTTGACCTTAAGGGTAAGGTCAAGGTTAAGGTTAGGTTAGGTTGGGTTAAGGTTAAGGTTAGGGTCAAGGTTAGGTAAAGGTTAATTTTAAAGTTAAGTTAATGTTAATGTTAAGGGTTTGGTTAAGGTTAAGATTAAGGTTAAGGATAAAGTTAAGGTTAAGGTTAAGGGCTTAAGGTTAGGTTAAGGTAAAGTCAAGGTCAAGGTTAAGGTTAAGGGGGTAAGGTTAAGGTCAAGGTTAAGGTCAAGGTTAAGTTTAAGGTTAAGGGTAAAGTCAATTTTAAGGTGAAGGTTAAGGTTATGGTTAAGGTTAATGTTAAGGGTAAAGATAAGGTTACGCTAAGGGTAAAGTCAAGGTTAAGGTTAGGATAAGGTTAATTTTAAGGTTATGGTTAAGGTAAAGTTAAGATAAGGTTAAGGGTAAGGTTAAGGTTAAGGTTATGGTTAAGGTAAGGATAAGTTTAAATTTAAGGTTAAGGTTAGGTTAAGGTTAAGATAAGTTTAAGGGTAAGGTTAATGTTAAGGTCAATGTTAAGGTGAAGGTGAAGGTGAAGGTGAAGGTGATGGTTAAGGTTAAGGTCAAGGGTAAGGTCAAGGTTAAGTTTAAGGTTATGGTTATGGGGAGGTTAAGGTTAAGGTTATGGTTAGGTGAAGGTTAAGGTTATGGTTAAGGTTAAGGTTAAGGTTAGGGGAAGGTTAATGTTAAGTTTAAAGCTAAGTTAAGGTTAAGGTTAAGGTTTGGTCAAGGTTAGGGTTAGGTTATGGTTAAGGTTAAGGTTAGGTTAAGGGTAAAGTCAAGGCTAAGGTTATGGTTATGGGAAGATTAATGTTAAGGTTAAGGTTAAGGGGTTAAGGTTAGTGTTACATAGTAATTTGTCATTGTCCCTGAAATTCCCCATCCCACACTTTGGAGGGCTTATTCCATGACCTATGAGTAGTGACATGACCTGAAACCACTTTCATGGCATCCCCCTTGACAAGGACAGTCATTCCCCTGAAGAAAATTTCTTGTGAAAATCTCTAAAAATAGCCTTTTTATCCTTGGCGCGACTAGCCAGTTCAGCCCTCACGCCAATGGGGGAAATCCACCAAAAAGGGTTGCCAACTAGTGCTCTGTCCTATTGTTACACCCATGTCAGGCTTAATAAGGAGGGTTTTTTAAAAATAAATGGTGGAATATTGATTCCCACCAACTCCTAAACTGGTCTCTAAATTGAGTTGGGAGGTTTGGCTCTGGATCTCCATGTAGGGGAAGTGGTTTTCCACCTATCATGGAAGCTTCCTTGAGGATAGGGCCAATCCCACCATCGTAGGGATCCCAAATCTCCTTCGACCATCTATATAAGCCGGTCATTTTCCTTTGAAAGCTAGCCTGAATAGAGCTAAATCAATTGTAAGGAGATTATCGTCAGATTGCCGAAGAGAGAGAGACTTGTCCCTTTCCCGATGAGCTTTATCGAGACGTACTCCTCTGTTGACCCACCGAAGGAAGATCCAGCATCAGAGCTCAGGTTGTATTTTCCTTTGTTTTGATTAATAATAAGTGACTTTGGTTATGGTTCCACTCGTGTTGTTCATACTTTGTGATCATGACTTGTATCTTCTTTGACTGATACATAATTGCATATATTGGGTTTTACGCTTGTGTGTTCGTCGTGTTTCTTGTACGTGTAGGTGTTCGATCACATTGAGTGGGATAATTGTGATCTGCATGAGCAACGAAACGGGAGCGCCATCTTCTCCGTGAACAACAGCGTTGGACTTAAGGTAGGCCTTTCTCGCAATTTGGTTTATTGCAATTAGGAACTTGCACCTTAGTGTGATACAATTGTTGCTAGACCTGATCTAGGCTAGTAGGGATCGCCTCTGTCTACAGAGGGGATTTACCTTTCCAATAGTTAGGTTAAGGGTACAGTTAAACTAAAGGTTAAGGTGAAGGTTAATCTTAAGCTTAAGGTTATGGATATGGGAAGGTTAAGGTTAATGTTAAGGTTAAGGTTAGGTTAAGGTTAAGGTTAAGGTTAAGATTAGGGTAAGGTTAAGGTTAAGGTTAAGGTTAGGGATAAGGGTATGGTTAGGCTAAGATTAAGGTTAAGTTAAGGTTAGGGTTAGGTTAAGGTTAAAATTAGGTTAAGTTTAAGGTTAAGGTTAATGTTAAGGGTTTGGTCAAGGTTAGAGTTAGGTTAAGGTTAATGTTAAGGGTTTGGTCAAGGTTAGGGTTAGGTTATATTTAAGGTCAAGGTTAAGGTTAAGGGTAAGTTTATAGTTAGGTTAAGGTTAAGGTTAAGGTTAGGTTAAGTTTAAGATAAGGTTAAGGTTAAGGGTTTGGTCAAGGTTAGGGTTAGGTTATATTTAAGGTTAGGTTAAGTTAATGTTAAGGTCAAGGTTAAGGTTAAGGTTAAGGTTAGGTTAAGGGAAGGTTAAGGTTAAGGTTAGGAAAAATCGTACCCAAATCTTAACATTAACCTTAAACTTAACATTTACATTGACCTTAACCTTACCTTTTGCTTTTCTCTTAATATAACCTTAACCTTAAATATAATGTAACCCTAACATTGACCTTAACTTTACCCTTAACCTTGACCTTAACCTTAACCTTAACCTTGAATTTACCTTAACCTAACCTTAACCTTAACCTGACTAAACCTATAACCTTAACCTGACTAAACCTATAACCTTAACCTTGCCCTTAACCTTAAATTGAACCTTTACCCTTCAGGTTAGGTTAAGGATAAATTCAAGGTTAAAGTTATGGTTATGGGAAGGTTAAGGTTAAGGTTAAGGTTAAAGTTAAGGTTAAGCCTTAACCTTAACCTTAACTTGACTTAACCCAAACCTTAACCTTAACCTTAACTTTACCCTTAACCTAATCTTAACCTTAACCTTGACTTTAAGGTTAAGGTTAAGGTTATGTTAAGGTTAAGGTTAAGGTTATGTTAAGGTTTACTTCAAGGTTAAGGTTAAGGTTAAGGTTATGTGTTTAGTAAGGCTAAAGTTAAGATTAAGGTTAGGTTAAGGTTAAGGTTAAGGTTAAACCTAACCTTGACTTTACCCTTAACTTTGACTTTACCCTTAACCTTAACCTAGCATTAACCCTATCCTAACTTTAACCATGACCTTGACCTTGACCTTAACCATAACCTTAACCTTAACCTTTAACCATAACATTAACCTAAACCTTGACCTTAACATTAATCTTAACCCTAACCTTAACCTAACCAGAACCTTAATCTTAACCTTAACTTAACCTTATCTTACGCTTGAGCTTAACTTTAACCTAAACCCTTAACCTAACCTAACCTTAGCGTTAACCTTCCCATAACCATAACCTTAACCTTAGCCTTCCCATAACCATAACCATAACCTTTAACCTTAACCAAACCCTTAACCTTAACTATAACCTAACCTTAACCGCAACCTTAACCTTCACTATAACCTAACCTTATAGTGAAGGTTAAAGTTGAAGTTATGTTAAGGTAAGGTTAAGGCTAGGTTAACATTACGGTTAAGGTTAGGTAAAGGTTAATGTTAATGGTAGGTTATAGTGAAGGTATAGGGTAAGTTTAATGTTAAGACCCGTAACCTTAACCTTCACCCTTAACCTTAACTTGACTAAACCTGTAACCTTAACCATAACCTTAACCTTAACCTTGACCTTAACTATAACCTAACCTAACCTTAACCCTAACCTTGAACTTAACGTTAACCTAACCCTAACCCTAACCTTAACCTTAACCCTAAATTTAACCTTAAACCTTACCTTAAACTTAACCTTAACTTTACCTTAACCTTGACTTTACCCTTAACCTCAACTTTATCCTAACCTTAGCCTTAACCTGACTAACCTTAACCTAACTAAACCCTTAAGGTTAGGGTAAAGTTAAAGTTAAGTTTAAGGTTAGGTTAACAGTAAAGTAAGGTTAAGGGTAAGGTTAGGTTAAGGGTAATATTAACCTTAGCCTGTCTTAACCTTTAAACTTAACCTTAACCTTCCCATAATCATAACCTTAACCTAACCTTATCCTTACCCTTAACCTTCACCTTCACCTTCACCTTAACCTTAACCTTACCTGAACCTTAACCTTAACTATAACCTAACCCTAACCTTAACCTTAACCTTAACTTAACCTTAACCTTATCTTAAACTTAACTATAACCTAACCCTAACCTTGACCAAACCTTAACTTTAACCTTAACCTTAACCTTGACCTTACCCTTAACCTTACCATAGGCTTAACCTTAACCCTTAACCTTGACTTTAACCTCAACCTTCCCCTAAACTTAACCATAACCTTAACCTTAACCTTAACCTTAACCTTCCCCTAACCTTAACCCTAACCTTAACTTTAACCTTAATCCTTAACCTTAAGGTTAAGGTTTGGTCAAGGTTAGGGTTAGGTTATACTTAAGGTTAAGGTTAGGGGAAGGTTAAGATTAAGGTTAAGGTTAAGGTTAGGGTTAAGGTTATGGTTAGGCTAAGGTTAAGGTTAAGGTTAACCTAAGGTTAGGGTTAGGTTAAGTTTAAGGTTAAAGTTAGGGTTAGGTTATAGTTAAGGAGAAGTTTAAAGGTATGGTTAAGGTAAGGTTAAGATAAGGTTAAGGGTAAGGTTAAGGTTAAGGTTAGATTAAGGTTATGGTTAAGGTAAGGTTAAGGGAAAATTTAAGGTTAGGTTATAGTTAAGGTTAAGGTTAAGGTTAACATTAAAGGTTTGGTCAAGGTTAGGGATAATTTATAGTTAAGGTTAAGGTTCAGGGTTTGGTCAAGTTTAGGGTTAGGTTATAGTTAAGGTTAGGAAAAGGTTAAGTTAAGGGTAAAGTGAAGGTTAAGGTGAAGGTTAAGGTTAAGGGGTTAAGGTAAATTCAAGGTCAAGGTTAGGGTTAGGTTAAGGTAAAGTAAAGGTTAAGGTTAGGGTAAGGTTAAGGTTAAGATAAAGTTAAGGTTAAGGGTAAGGGTAAGTTTAAGGTTAAGGCTAGGGTAAATTTAAAGTTAAGGTTAAGTCAAGGTTAGGTTAAGGTTAAGGTTAAGGTTAAGGTTAAGGTAAAGGTTAGGGTTAGGTTAAGGTTCAGGTTAAGGGTAAGGTTATGCTTAGGTTAAGGTTAAGGTTAAGGTTAGGTTAAGGTGAATATAAGGTTAAGGTTAAGGTTAAGGTTAAGGTTAGGTTAAGGTCTAGGTTAAGGTTAGGGTTAAGGTTAAGGTTAAGGTTAAGGTTAAGGTTATAGTTAAGGTGAAGGTTAAGTTTAAGGTTAAGGTTAAGGTTAAGGGTAAAGTTAAGGTAAAGGTTAGGGTTAGGTTATAGTTAAAGTTAAGGTATTAAGGGTAAATTCAAGGTTAATGTTAAGGTAAAGGTTACATGTTTAGTAAGGTTAAGGTTAGGTTAAGGTTAAGGGTGAAGGTTAAGGATACGGTTCTTAACCTAAACATTACCGTTAACCTTAACCCTTAACCTTAACCTTAACCTTCACCTTCACCATAACCTAACCTTAACCTTGACCTTAACTTTACCTTAACCTTAACCTTAACCTTAACCTTAACTTTAGTCTTAACCTTATCCTTAACCTTCACGTTAACCTTAACCTTGACTTTACGCTTAACTTAATCTTAACCTTAACCTTGACTTTACCCTTAACGCAACCTTAACCTTGACCTTATTCTTAACCTTAACCTTCCCATAACCATAACCTTAACCTTAACCTTCCCATAACCATAACCATAACCTTTAACCTTAACCAAACCCTTAACCTTAACTATAACATAACCTTAACGACAACCTTAACCTTAACCTTCACTATAACCTAGCCTTATAGTGAAGGTTAAGGTTGAAGTTAGGTTAAGGTAAGGTTAAGGCTAGGTAAATGTTACGGTTAAGGTTTGGTAAAGGTTAATGTTAAGGGTAGGTTATAGTGAATGTTAAGGGTAAGGTTAATGTTAAGACCCGTAACCTTAACCTTCACCCTTAACCTTAACCTGACTAAACTGTAACCTTAACCTTAACCTTAACCTTGACCTTAACTATAACCTAACCTAACCTTAATCCTAACCTTGACCTTAACGTTAACCTAACCCTAACCCTAACCTTAACCTTAACCTTAACCCTAACCTTTGTTAGCACCTGATTTGAACCCCAGGCTGAAATGGGCAAAACAGGGTAACAACTAAACCACGCTCAGCCTTGTAGCTAGCCCTACAAGGATAGGAGAGGGCTCTCTCCATGAAAGGATGTTCAATAAAGTACAATAATGGACTGATATTAGGCTAGGTAAAATGATGGGAAATTTTTTTAATAAAATGAAAGAATCTTTCAGGAATGTATGGGATAAAAAATGGAATAGTTTGAATTTGGGGAATTAAATCAGGACACGGGATATTTCATGGGGCAAGATAGGTAGGAAATTTTAGCAGTAAATTTAAATAAGGATGAGATGGAAATATTGGTGAGGAGATGAAAAGGGAACAATAAATGGATCCTTCTCGAACAAAAGAAAAACACAGGGTATGAATGATTTCCCAAGGCAGGGAATAAAAATGGATCCTACCATTTTGTCTTGAAAGCATTCAACAGGAAATTTTTATGAATTAATGGAACACATAACAATTTTACATATTAAAACAAAGAAGAAAACAATGCTAAAACTCATACTACATGAATCCCACAAATCAGAGCTGCATCTGTTACATAGTAATTTGTCACCGTCCATGCCATCCCCCGTCCCACACATTGGAGGGCCTATTCTGTGACTTGTGACCAGTGACATGACCTAAAACCACTTTCATGGCATCCCCCTTGACAAGGAAAATAATTCCTCTCAAGACATTTTCCTATAAAAGGCCCTAAAAATAGACCTTTTGTCCTTGGCGTGACTAGTCAGTTCAACCCTCATGCCAATGGGGGAAATCCACCAAAGAGGGCACGCCAAATGGCGCTCTGTCCCAGTGTATTACTCGCACCAAGCTTAATAAGGATTGTTTTCTAAAAATAAATTATAGAAATTTGATTCCAACCAACTCTTGAATGAGTCTCTAAAATGAGTTGGGAGGTTTGGCTCAGGATCTCCATGTAGGGGAAGTGGTTTTCCACCTATCATGGAAGCTTCCTTGAGGATAGGGCCAATCCCACCATTGTAGGGATCCCAACTCCCCTTCCACTATCTATATAAGCTTGTCATTTTCCCTTTGCAAGCTAGCCTAAATAGAGCTGAATCATTAGTAAGGAGATTATCACAGACGTTCTCGCAGGAGCCAAGTCAAGAGAGAGAGCTTTGTCCCAGTCCCAATGAGCTTCATTGAGATGTGATCCGCTGTCAACCCGCCGAAGGAAGATCCAGTGTCAGAGCCTTGGGTTGTATCTTTCTTTCGTTATTATTAATGATAAACAACTTTGATTATGGTTTCAGTCATGTATCTATTTCTTTGATGCAATGAATTACATCCTCTCTAACTGATGTATAGTTACAAGATTTAGATTTTATGCTATATATCATTGTGTTTCTTCGCATGTGTGTAGGTGTTCGAACATGTTAAGCGGGAGGATCATGATCTGCCAAAGTGAAGGACGGGAAGCGTCATCCTTTCTCCAACGACCATTGCGTAGGACCTGAGGTAGGCAACTCATCATGTTTTGTCATTTTTGTAACTATAGACCTGCGTCACTGCGTGATTGACTGTTGCTAGACCCGATCTGGGCTAGTTGGGATCACCTCTATCCACAAAGGGGATTTACCTCTCCAAAAAACTAGCGAATCCACTGGGGAGACATTGATTGGAGTTTGTCTTGTATTTTTCAGTTGCTTTTGGCTTTTGTCTGCTTGATCAACTCTTTTCTAGTTTGTCTCCTTCTGGTGTAAGACCCTTGTTCAGCCCCAGAGGATCAGATCTGATCTCTACCTTTCCAAATTTTCATATTTTCATGGTTAGCTTGATTGGCGCGGTTTCCACCCTGACAGTCGCGCCAATTGGCGTAGGTTGCCAGATTATCACCTACACCATCCCCTGTCTGGTGCTGATTACAGCCAGACAGTCGCACCATTTCCTGTAGGTGTTAGGTTTTTCCCTTGTTCGGGAGTTTGTTTGGTCAGTACTTTTGATTCTAGGTTATTTTTAGATTTTGCTTGAAGTGGTGAGTCTGGTCTTGGTTGGGAGAAATTCTTTTCTTTTTCATTTTCAGGTGTTGGCACTTGTTATCAGTTAGCAACCCACGCCAATTGGCCATTGGCACCAGTTGTCAGTGAGCAAGTCGCGCCAGTTGGCGCTAGTTTCACTGGCAAAGTCGTGCCAATTTCAGGGTGTGTGAAAATTGAGAATTTTTCCCTAAATCCTTCACCAGTGTGTCTTTCCCTTTTGGTATTTTCTCTGTATGAGCATATATTACATTTCTCATTGTTCAGCTGAATGTCCTCCTTCAATGATTCCTTGATGTAAAATGGAATGAATGCCTTGTTTTTAACTCATGCTTTGGAAGTCCTTTTTGTGCTTGACCTCATATGTCTTGTAGCCTTTTGAGGAATTTTGTTACAAAGTGCTTAAAACAACGATTGCATTCTTAGTGTTTGTTTGCATCCCTTTTTCCTTCATCCTTCATTAAGAATATTTGCGTTTATTTAGTTTTCATCTCAAAGTTTTCTTTTGTTAAAATGAATTAGATCACATTGCATTGAAAAGTGTTTTTTGAGATCCATCATTGAACTTAGGTTACATTGTTTAATGATTGAAAACTAAAAACCGCTTTGAGTGCATTCTCCTTCATTAAAAGCATGCATTAAGTGGATCCTCATTTCATTGAAAAATGCATTGAGTGCATTCTTATCATTTGAAAAGGAAAGGGAAATTGTGCATAGATTACAATTGCATACTTTTCGGAAAGAGAATTTTGCATAGATTACATTGCATAATTCGCATCGTTGAACATTTTAGACTAATTTTGGATAGTGAAAGTCATCTAGTTTGGAAAAAGTTTTGTTTTCAGTATTGTTGTTTTTTGCATTATTGTTTGAGACTCTTCTCTTAACTAGATAGAATTCATCGAATTGAAAGATTTATTCCGTCATATAGCTGCATATAGGAGATTGTCAGATAACATTCGGTAGGGCCTGAAATTGAAACATAATTGAGGATCAACACTAAAATTTATTCAATTTACCTTAAGTCAGCATTGAAACATTAATGAAATATCTAGAGGTCTAGGCTAGTGACGTGTTCCGACGTCGTTAGACCTAGTAGTTGTCGTTCGCCTCTTGGCTTTAGACAGCACTAGTAGGGAATTGTTCTCCCCGTACCATCACGTATATAAAGGGAGACCCCACTAGGTTGCTATCCTTTATCCATAGGAAGCCGAGTCTGCCGCCTTATACCCGTGATACACTGGACACAACATTCGGGGAGATTTCCTGCACATAAATCAAGTCCTTGGTTGATTTTTCTTTCATTTTTTAACCAAGGTGTATATTACAGTTCACGGATATCTAGTACACCCTTTTGCCTATAGTTCCATAGTAGTCATTTCGATCCTTTCTAACTCATTGAATTTGAAAATATCATCAAGCGCTTGTCCTTTCATGATTGTTTCCAAACTAAAAGAGATAGAGTCATGTTTTACTCATTTCTTGACTCTTAAAAGATGAAACAATAGATTTTTGTTTCAATGTTTTAAAAAAGTTAACTACCCACGAAATATTCCTGGTTAAAGTTAGTTTCCTTAGGGTGTTGTTTTGAGTTGTTTCTAATGGAAAATTTTCTGGAGTTCACCAACCAAGGAATCCCCTCCGATGGGAATCCTGGTCCTTTTCCTCCTTTTCGGAATGTTGGTGCTCCTTATATGGCAATGTTGTCCCTTCCTAGGTTAACTGTTGGGTTGTCTGTTTGGTTGTTTTCAACCTCGGTGGTCCTGAATGTCCCAGCTACTGGTCAATCAATTCCTCTGCCTAAAAAACACCATGTTGATTCCAAGTTGGACCTCTCCCCTTCTTCTCTTGTTTTTGCGTCCTCCTCTTCTACTTTTCCTGGTGAAAGTCTAGATTCGAGTAACCAGGTGGCTAAGAAGAAGAAGAAGAAGATGAAGAAGAAGAAGTCAGATAAAGGAGAGGCTAGCTCTACCGCTATTGCGCCTACAAAAACATCTCCTCTTGATGAACCTTCGAACCCTCCATGGAAATTCAAGTTCCCTTGCATGTTGTGCACATGAGACCATCTTCTTCGAGACTGCCCTGGCATTCCCAAGGTGCTTGAAGTATGGTCCAATGGTCATCCAACGTTTCCTTTGGCTTCCAAGAGTCAAGTTGGGGGCACGTCTTCAGCTGTTGCTGGTAAGGCTCCTAAGAAGCAGGGTAAGATTACCAATCCATGTAAGTTGTGTGAAAGGCACCATGCCATTCACTTTTGTCCTTATATGGATGAAGCCAAGAGAGTTTTGGAAAACTCAACTATTTCTACACCATGTCTCCTGGCTGGTTATAAAAAGCTTTCTTTGAGTTGTCCACCAGCTGATCGTACGATTGGTCAAGAGTCATCCTTGGTCGATCCCGCTCCTTCGGAAATTCAAATTCAAGAATCCATCCCCGACCAACCATTGGTCATGGGATCGGTTGAACTGGACCTATATATGGTGCACTAGGTATTTTCCATTGAGATTGGACCTCACATCCCTTAGGTTCTTCTTGTTTCTTTAGATTCCTCGGACTTGGAGAAAGATTCTCCTGTCCTTATACCTCAAGAAGTTGTTCCTCCACCTCCCGTGACGGAGGTCTCGGAGGATACCCCTCTCGACTCCATGATGGAGGTCATGAAGGATGCTCCTTCTTCTTCCATAACACCAGGGGAAGACCATCTTGGTTCAATGGTAGCCCCTCTAAGTAGTTTAGTCGCTTCCTTTGATTGGAGTCGATTCGCAGGATACCGCCTTCCATCTTACATGCCTTTTGAGATAATGGTACAAACCTCTGGTATGGTCATACCTAGCACTATTATAGATGAAGGCATGTTTGTTAATGTTCTATCCTCAACTACTTGGAAAGATTTTGGTTCGCCGCTACTTGTGCTTATTACGCAGAATCTATTGGCATTTAACAAAAGAACTAGTTAACCGTTAGGGATCATTCCAAGGTTACCTGTTACTTTGGGAGGGAAAACTGTCCATATCGACGTGATGGTTGTCCCAGGCCCCTTGGATTTTAATTTACTCTTGGGTCATGATTATACTTATGCCATGGGAGCACTTGTCTCCTCCCTCTTTCATGTGATGTGTTTTCCCCACCAAGGTTGGATCGTGACCATCGATTAGCTTGCGTTCTTTGGTCAGAATATGGAAGCTAGTCCACCATCATCCCTGCCGGATCTTTATCCGCTAGTTGTGTCCTCCACGCCACATGTCAATTATGTGGCTACCTGTCCCGTGTCCGTATTAAGTGATGGTTCCATTGTACATCGTGTGCTGGGGGCACTGGGTCCAGACATCCAGGATGTTTTCCTTCCATCCGGTGTGGAAATATTGGAAGCCATGACTGCTTATTCATCATGATAAGGTCTGTCAGAGAAAAGTTCATTTTCTTGTGTCAAGCTCCTTAAAAAATTAAACAAGCCGGTCAGAGCATGGTTCTTGTCCTGTGTCAAGCTCCTTAAAAAATGAAACTAGGTTCCTGGAGCAAAGTTCCTTGTCTTGTGTCAAGTTCCTTAAAAAATGAAACAAGGTTGTCGGAGCAAAGTTCGTTTTCTTGTGTCAAGCTCCTTAAAAATGAAACAATCCGATGGAAGCATGGTTCCTCTCCTGTGTCAATCTCCTTAAAAAATGAAACTAGGTTCCTGGAGCAAAGTTCCTTGTCTTGTGTCAAGCTCCTTAAAAAATGAAACAAGGTCATCGGAGCAGAGTTCATTTTCTTGTGTCAAGCTCCTCAAAAAATGAAACAATGTCATCTAAGGATAGTTCTTTTAATGTGTTAACCTCGTTAAAACAATGAAACATGTTCCTGTTCAGTTCGAGTCTTTGATAAGATCTTGTAAAATCCCAGTCAAGTCTTTCTCTTGGTCTCATAATTTGAACCTTCACTCCATCTGCCTTTCATATGAATTGAAGCTTGGTGGGCATGTACCTCGAATTGAGTCACCATGCTGGGGGCATGCTTACTTTTTCAAGCATAGTTTGTTTCCATTTAAAGCTTGTGTAAAAATGAAACCGGTTTCAAGCATAGTTTCTTGATTTCAAGCTTGTGTAAAAATGACACCATTCCCATTTTACCTCTTGTGATTGCCATTTTATCAGCCTATTTTTTCCAGATAAGCCTTGGTTTTCTCACTCCATCGCCACTATCTGCTTGGCCAATCATATGCCTTCACTTGGTTGTTTTACTCATTCCTGAGGAACCGCTGGAATGAGTGGTCTCATTAGCCATCCTCTTAACCTTTACTTGTTATGAGAAGTTCCACCATTACCGGAACCAGTTGCTACCCATTATACCACTCGTTCCTCCAAGAGGAGTCATCTTTCAGCTCTTTTCTGACTCTCTAAACATGAAAATATTTTCGAGTCGCTTGTCCTTTTGATCTCGTTAAAGTGGCTGCGAAATGACATCTACCCAGTATACGTTTACCCATTTTTTGGGTTGGGACAGATTATTTATGAAAAATGAATACCCTAGCCTATCACGACTAGGAGGTTTTCTCAGACATAGTTTTCTACCTTTTCAGATCTGAGAAACTATCTATGAAAAGGGATTGTTGGAGTTTACTTTTCTACTGTCTTTTCAAACTCTCTAAACATGAAAAGACACCGAGTTCTTCCTTTGTCAGAATCATTAAAACTTGATGACATCGAATTCAATCGTAATGACGATATTCGAGTTCCTCCTTCCTGGGGCTCGTTAAATGTACTAGGATGGATTTGTCTGAAGGATGAACTTATATGACAAGAATATGGTATCCTCTTCAAGCTTCTGTAAAAATAAAGAGGCACTTGCCATAAATGGTGGGGGAAAAAATAGAACTAGTATCATCTTCGTGTCGACAGTATGTCACTCTTGAACATGGCACTTGTCTGCATTCATGTCGGGTTGGGGACATCTCATCTCATTTTCTGCTTGCCTCCATGGGTTTGGGTGATCCTTTTTGACCTCTCATCTACTCTTTGCCTCGTCATCATGACCTCTAATCTTTTGATGTCAAATACTGCCAAATCCACTGTCGTGATGTTGATATGTTTAAGAGAAGTTGACCTCTGCAGTTTCAACCTTCCTCTGATTCTCATCTTATCCTGATTCAAAAACATTATGTTCCTCTGTCTCGCGTTGGTGATGTGGGAAACACTATGTCCCACCTCCGATCAAGGTTACTTCCTATCAAATTCAGCTAATTATCCAGGAAGCTAATCTAGAGACTCCCTTCCAGTACGTTGGAGCCTGCATGCCTCAATGGCAGGTTCTTCGCATTCGACGTAAGATTTTTATCATTGACCATCGACTGGATGATTCTATGGGTGTTAGACGCCAGCTCACTGTTCACATTCTGTGGATTGTACCTATAGTACCTTGAGGGCCATTGTCATTATTTGTGGTTCCTCTCACATCCGTTAACAACTTTCATCATTGGCTGGTAATCAGACGATGTTCTTGCATGTTCAACTTCAAATCACTTATTCACATGCTAGAACTTGTACTATGTTTAGGTCGAGATGGTGTGCAGGACCCTGGATTTTTTATGTTGGAATCTAGGCTACGATTTTGTGGATTATCATGATTGGCTACATGACTCATTGATTGGATGGCTGCAACCATACATGAGTCTATTCATCGATCCTTACTTGGTGGCTGCGTCCATGCCTTGGATCTTGATTATTGTATACTCTGTTATGGATGGCTGTGCCCATACCACATATATCATGTATTTTAGATATCAGTTGTACTTGTCTACACAGGTTTTTCGATGGTAGTGTTTTCAGTTGCACACGTTATCGTAAAGAATTTCACCCCTCTCTCTCTCTCATGCCTCATGCTTTAGGGGGCATCTGTTACACAGTAATTTGTCGCCATCCCTACCATCCCCCGTCTTGCACATTGGAGGGCCTATTCCATGACTTGTGAGTAGTCACATGACTTGAAACCACTTTTATGGCATCCCCCTTGACAAGGACAATCATTCCTCTAAAGACAGTTTCCTGTAAAAATCCCTAAAAATAGACCTTTTGGCCTTCGTGCAACTAGTGAGTTCAGCCCTCGCGTCAATGGGGGAAATCCACCAAAGAGGGCGCGCCAACTGGCACTCTATCCTAGTGTATTACTCATGCCAAGCTTAATAAGGATTGTTTTTTAAAAATAAATGGTAGAATTTTGATTCCAACCAACTCCTGAACAAGTCTCTAAAACAAGTTGGGAGGTTTGGTTCCGGATCTCCATGTAGGGGAAGTGGTTTTCCACCTATCATGGAAGCTTCCTTGAGGATAGGGCCAATCCCACCATTGTAGGGATCCCAACTCCCCTTCCACCATCTATATAAGCTTGTCATTTTCCCTTTGAAAGCTAGCCCGAATAGAGCTGAATTAGTAGTAAGGAGACTATCGCCAGATAGCCTTTGAGAGCCAAGCCGAAGAGAGAGAGCTTTGTCCCATTTCTGACGAGCTTCATTGAGATGTGATCCACTGTCGACCCGCCAAAGGAAGATCCAGCATTAGAGCCTCGGGTTTTATCTTTCTTTCATTATTATTAATGATAAGTGACTTTGATTATGGTTTCATTCATGTATCTTTGTCTTTGATGCAATGAGTTACATCTTCTCTGACTGATGTATAGTTACAAGACTTAGATTTTATGTTGTGTATCATTGTGTTTCTTCACATGCATGCAGGTGTTCGAACGTGTTAAGTGGGAGGATTTTGATCTGCCAAAGTGAAGGAAGGGAAGCATCATCCTTTCTCCAACGATCATTGCATAGGAACTCAGGTAGGCAACTCATCATGTTTTGTCATTTTTTGTAACTAGAAACCTGTGTCACTGCGTGATTGATTTTTGCTAGATCCAATCTGGGCTAGTAGGGATTGTCTCTGTCCATAGAGGGGATTTACCTCTCCAACAACATCTCTTATTAATTCCCTGTCAAACTGTACAATGGAGAGCAGAGCGTTCTTTTCAACACTATTCCCCTACTTCTGAGTTACAGACTTCAGACTCCTCTACAAATGATTTAAAATTACATTAAATAGGCTAAAATGTGGGAACATAGATCCACAAAAGGAGGGAGTTGTTTAACAGCTTAGAACTGAAATCTGAGGATAGAAAAGAGAGCCAACAATCTGCCTTAAAGAGGGAAAAACATCACATTTGATTACTTGGGCAGATTCAAAATTTTGCTGTTAAATGATAAATAGGGAATTTGAGGATAAAATCCCTATTTTTATGCTACTATAGAAATCTCTGTCTAAATAAGCTTCTTGGCCTTTGACTGTTGCTTTCCATTTTTTGTTTGAAGAAAACTGAATTTTTAACAAAATTCCTTTTTGATATAGAATGAATTGAAATCACGCCTTGAGCGAAGGGAAAACCAATTTTTTAAGGAGAAGGAGCAAAAGGAAAGGAGGCTGGACCGCATCACAATCGGAATCGAAAGGGGAGGAAATGTAAACGAGAGCGAAAAACTTTCGATGCGATTGGGGGAGGTCTGATGTTGTAATCGCAATCAGAAGAAGTGGAGGGGACATAATATGAAATGGAGCAATCAAAACACGGTATGCGATGGTATCATTGCAATCAGGATCGGAAGGGGAAGACATACGTAACACGTAACCCAAAGCTCTGATGCGATTTGGGGCAAGGCCTTTGTAAAAATGAAACAAAAAAAAATTGATTTTGCAAAGGGGAAAGGCCTTTATATTATGCACGGGCGAAGTTTTATGTGGTGGGACCAAGGTCAATCGACATCGGAGATCGGAAGAGGGTGGAGGTGTAGTCATATGTGAAATCTCCGATGCGATGATGTGATGTACTGTGGGCCGTCGAATCAGACGAACAGATCAACGGTGGGAGTGTAATCAAGGAATGTCAATTGGGAGCGCTCAATCGGGGGGGGGCTTATGAAAGCACTGATGATGATGGGCTGATTTCATATGGGTTTTCTGATTAAAGGGGATATCGATGGTCAGATGTACATTGGGCGGGTTTAATTGGGAGATATACAATCGAGAGTTATTAATATAATTGCATCGGAAGTTCTCGCGATGGACCAATCGGGGCGTTCTTATTAAATGTGTCGATGTGATGGGAAAGGGAAGGGAAGGTATCAGTGGGGGGTTTTTATTAATAAAATTTAACTTTATTACAAAGTTAAACGGTATGGAGGGGAAGTGGTTATATATTGCGATATGGGACTTTATAATAAAAACTTTAGAATGTTTATTATAAAGTTTTAAAGGAGTATGGTGGGGAAGTGGTTTCAATTTCATATATGATTTATATGTTTAAAAGACTCTTATAATGTGATTTTTCCATCGGAAAGGGAAAAAGGGGGTTTTACAAAGGAAAACATTAAAAGTTTTATAAAATAAAGTGTATGAGGGAAATGGGAGAAGGGAAGAATTAGGGTATAAAGGACCTTTCTTCACTTACGCATAAATTTCAATCCAAAAGTCAGTTTTGAGCATATAATATATCGTTTGAAAGCTCTTTCCGGGCTCTTTCTACTGGATCTACTTGGAACATGATTTGATACTAAAAATTTTATGGAAAACTTCTCTGAAAGGCAGGGTGATGACTTTGTGGAGATAACAGCTTCTGAATTGTTACTTATTACATATGATGACATAAAATTACATAATAAAAGATAATAAAGGAAAAGTATCATGTTTTCACCTCAAAACATGGTTTTGAGGTGAAAATTACATCAAACTAAATAAAATATATCTTTATCTTCCAGGTGCCACGACTTTGAGTTTATTGACTTCCTCATGACTTTGTTGATATTTATTGATACGTGACTCATTAATTTGACCATGGTGAGACCCTAGAACCTAATGAGACCTGTCCTATGACCTACTGACATGAATGAAAAAGTGAAATTAACTAAGACTAAAGACCACAAAGAGGAGAATCAACAAGTTTCACATGAGGGGAAAACTGATGAAAGACCACTACCATCAATGAATCCATGACCTAGCGGAATGGTGAAATTTATTGGTATGGGACTCCTAATATACAAATGAAAAAGAGAAATTTTGATCACTGATGGCAGTATGACTAGACTTACACTAACAACCTTAACCTTAACCTAACTAAACACTTAAGGTTAGGGTAAAGTAAAAGTTAACGTTAAGGTTAGGTTAATGGTAAAGTTAGGTTAAGGTTAAGGTTAGGTTAAGGGTAATTTTAACCTTAACCTTCCCATAACCATAACCTTAACCTACCCTTAACCTTACCCTTAACCTTGACCTTGACCTTCACCTAAGGTTAAGGTTAGGGGAAGGTTAAGGTTAAGGTTAAGGTTAAGGTTAGTGTTAAGGTTATGGTCAGGCTAAGGTTAAGGCTAAGGTTAACCTAAGGTTAGGGTTAGGTTAAGGTTAAGGTTAAGGTTAGGGTTAGGTTATAGAAGCCATGAAAAATTTAAGGTTAAGGTTAAGGTTAAGGTTAGTGTTAAGGTTATGGTCAGGCTAAGGTTAAGGCTAAGGTTAACCTAAGGTTAGGGTTAGGTTAAGGTTAAGGTTAAGGTTAGGGTTAGGTTATAGTTAAGGTTAAGGTTAAGGTTAAAGTTAAGGGTTTGGTCAACATTAGGGTTAGTTTATAGTTAAGGTTACGGTTAAGGTTTAGGTTCAGGGTTTGGTCAAGTTTAGGGTTAGGTTATAGATAAGGTTAGGTTAAGGTTAAGTTAAGGGTAAAGTTAAGGTTAAGGTGAAGGTTAAAGTTATGGGGTTAAGGTAAATTCAAGGTCAAGGTTAGGGTTAGGTTAAGGTAAAGTAAATGTTTAGGTTAGGGTTAGGTTAAGGTTAATATAAGGTTAAGGTTAAGCGTAAGGGTAAGGTTAAGGTTAAGGCTAGGGTAAATTTAAAGTTAAAATTAAGTCAAGGTTAGGTTAAGGTTAAGTTTAAGGTAAAGGTTAGGGTTAGGTTAAGGTTCAGGTTAAGGGTAAGGTTATGCTTAGGTTAAGGTTAAGGTTAAGGGTAAGGTTTAGTAAGGTTAAGGTTAAGTTTAGGTTAAGGTTAAGGGTGAAGGTTAAGGATACGGGTCTTAACCTAAACATTAACCTTGACCTTAATCTTCACCATAACCTAACCTTAACCTTGACCTTAACTGTAACTTAACCTTAACCTTAACCTTAACATTAACTCTAGTCTTAGCCTTATCCTTAACCTTCACCTTAACCTTAACCTTGAATTTACCCTTAACCTAATCTTAAAATTAACCTTGAATTTACCCTTAACGTAACCTTAACCTTGACCTTATCCTTAACCTTAACCTTAACTTTACCCTTAACATTACCCTCAACCCTTAACCTAACCATAACCTTAACCCTAACATAACCTTAACCTTACCCTTAACCTAATCTTATCCTGAACCTCGACCTTAACATTAACCTTAGCCTAACCTTAACATTAACCTTAGGTTAACCTAACCTTAACCTAAGGATAAGGTCAAGCTTAAGGTTAAGGTTAAGGTAAGGGCAAGGTTAACCTTAACCTAACCTTAGCCTTAAACTTGACCTTAACTATAAGCTTAACCTTAACCTGACTAAACTCGTAACCTTAACCTTACCCTTACCATAACCTTAACCTCAAGGTTAAGATTAAGGTTAAGGTGAAGGTTAAGGGTAAGGCTAAGGTTAAGGTTAGGTTAAGGTTAAATTCAAGGTCAAGGTTAAGGTTAAGGTTAGGGGAAGGTTAAGGTTAAGGTTAATGTTAGGGGAAGGTTAAGGTTAAAGTCAAGGTTAAGGATAAATTTAAGGTTAAGGTTAAGGGCTATGTCAAGGTTAGGGCTAAGTTAATGTTAAGGTTAAGGTTAGGTTAAGGTTAAAGGTTAAGGTTAAGTTTAAGGTTAAGATTAAGGTTAGGTTAAGGTTAAGGTAAGGTTAAGTTAAGGTTAAAGTTAAGGTTAAGGTTAAGGTTAAGGGTAAGATACGGTTAAGGGTTAAGGTTAACCTTAACCTGACCTTAACCTTAATTTTACCCTTAACCTAACCTTAACCTTAACCTGTCTTTCACCTTAACCTTGAATTTAATCTTAACCTTCCCCCAACCTTAACCTTAACCTTCCCATAACCATAACCTTAACCTCAAATTTACCCTTAACCTAACCTTAAGGGTTTGGTCAAGGTTATGGTTAAGGTTAACGTTACGGGTTTGGTGAGGTTAAGGTTATAGTTAAGGTCAAGGTTAAGGTTAAGGTTAGGTTAAGGTTAATCTTACCCTTACCTAAACCTTATCCTTAACATTGACCTTGACCTTAACCTTACCCTTAACCTTATATTAACCTTAACCTAACCTTAACCTTAACTTTACCCTTAACCTTACCTTAACCATAACCTTAACCTTAACTTAACCTTAACCTTACACTTTACCTTATCTTAACCTTACCTTAACCATAACCTTAACCTTGATCTTAACTATAACATAACCCTAACCTTGACCAAACCTTAACCTTAAACTTGACCTTAACTTTACCCTTAACCTTAACCTTAACCTTAACTATAACCTAAACCTAACCTTAACCCTAACCTTAACCTTAAAATTAGTTTAACCTTAACCTTAACCTTCACATAACCTTAAACTTTACCTAACCTTAACCTTAACCTTAACCGTAACATTAAGTTTAACCTTAAACTTCCCTTAAACTTAACCCTAACCTAAACCTTAACATGAACTTGAACCTAACCTTAACCTTAAAATTAACCTTAAATTTACCCTTAACCTAAACTTAACCTTACCCTAACCATACTAAACTTGTAACCTTAACCTTAACCTTAATTTTACCCTTAACCTAACCGAAACTTACCCTTCACCTTAACCTTAACTTGACTAAACCTGCAACCTTAACCTTAACCTTAAACTTACCTTGACCTTAACTATAACCTAACCCTAACCTTGACCAAACCCTTAACCTTAACCTTAACCTGAACCTTTACCCTAACCTTACCCTAACCTTAACCTTAATCTTAACCTAACCTTAACTTTACCTTAACCTTGAATTTACCTTTAACCTAACCATAACCTTAACATTATTTTAACCTTAACCTTAACTTTACCCTTAAACTTAACCTTAATCTTAGCCTAACCATAACCTTAACCTTAACCTAACCCTAACCTTAACTTTACCCTTAACCTGACCTTATCTTAACCTTAACCTAACCTTAACCTTATCTTTAACCGTAACCTAACCCTAACCTTGACTAAACCCGTAACCTTGACCTTATCCTTTAACATTACCATAACCTTAACCATAACCATAACCTTAACCTTAACTTTACCCTTAACCTAACCTAACTATAACCTAACGTTAACCTAAACGTTATTGTTAACCTAACCTTAACCTTAACTTTAACCTTAACTTAACCTTAACCTTGACCAAAAACTTAACATTAACCATAACCTTGACCTTAAACTTAACCTTAACCTTAACCTTACCCTTTACCTTAAACTTAACCTTGAACTTAACTATAACCTAACCCTAACCTTAGTTTAACGTAAAGGTTAGGTTAAGAGTAAAGTTAAGGTTAAGGTTAAGGTTAAGGTTAGGGTTAGGTTATAGTGAAGGTTATGGGAAGGTTAAGGTTAAGGTTAAGTTAAGGCTAAGGTTAATGTTTGGTCAAGGTTAGGGTTAGGTTAGAGTTAAGGTCAAGGTTAAGGATAATTTAAGGTTAAGGTTACGTGTTTAGTCAGGTTAAGGTTAAGGTTAAGTTTAGGTTAAGGGTAAATTCAAGGTTAGGTTTATGGTTATGGGAAGGTTAAGGTTAAGCTTAAGGGGTTAAGGTCAGGTTAAGGTAAAGTCAAGGCTAAGGTTAGGTTAAGGTTAAGGTTATGGTTATGGGAAGGTTAAGGTTAAGGTTTAGGTTATAGTTAAGTTCAAGGTTAAGATTAAGGTTAAGGTTAAGGTTAGGTAAAGGTTAATGTTAAGGGTAGGTTATAGTGAAGGTTAAGGTTAAGACTTGTAACCTTAAACGTTAGCCTTAACCTAGCATTAAACTTAACCTTATCTTAACCTTAACCTTAACCTTAACCTAACTATAAGCTTACCTTAACTTAACTTAACCTTAACCTTAAACTTAACCTTAACCTTAGGTTAATGTTAAGGTTAAGGTTAGGGTGAGGTTAGGGTAAAGGTTTAGGTTTAGGTTAAGGTTAAGGTTATGATGAGGTTAGGGTAAAGGTTCAGGTTAAGGTTAAGGTTAAGGGTTTGGTCAAGGATAGGGTTAGGTTATAGTTAAGGTGAGGTTAAGGTTAAGGTTAAGATTAGGTTATGGTTAAGGTTACGATTAAGGTTAAGGTTAAGGGTAATGATCTGGATTTATGCAGGAATTCAACAGACTAAACATATAACCATAAATACAGAGATGTAGCGGAAATAACACTTCATTTCATTAATACCAAAGAACTGAAATTTGCTTACAGAAAAAATGGAAATAAAAATAGCTAGGGCGCTGGTAGCTATCTCTGAGAAGAGATGTGGCGGCTACAAGCCTCTGAACTGAGTTAAAATGAGGCTCGAGGGCCTATTTATTATTTAGAAACAATGGAAAATCCTAAACATCCAAAACCCTAACCCTAGGAGATGAAGCGCCAAAACTATGGGTCCCGTTTGGGTAAATTGGTGTTTCAACTTCCCAGGGGCGTAACTTTGGCATACGATCTCCGTTTGACGTGTACCATACCTCGTTAGAAAGATCTATCTGAGGAATACAAATTTGGAATGAGAAACATTAGTCCATGGACCCATGTTTCTCTTCGTTTTCCCAAAAAACGTCGTTTAGGGCCTCAAAACGGCTCCGGAAGTTTAGGACCCGAAAAAATGCTAAAAATAGTAAACTGTGCTGAAACTAAAAAAATGAAAGAGAAAATGGTGGAGCCCCAAGTGGAATAGGCGGGTGACCACCAATATCCACCTAGATCATTCCTCCCCCCTTAGGAAGCAATGGTCCCCATTGCGTTAAGTTCCTCCATGAGATGAGGAAATTTATGCTGAACCTGGTCCCTGGTGAACCACTTTCCTTGGTGCAGGAGTTGGCCAGCTTTGACAACCCAATATAGTTGGATCTTTTGTTGGCGAGTGTTCTTGATTTGCATGTCCATGATACAATATGTGGTGGCCTGCTCCATGCATTATGGATTTAACTCTGTTGGTGTGAGTTGTTCTGCAATGTCCGAGGTGTCTAGTGGAGGTGGGAAGTAAGGACGAAGGCGATCCACATTGAAGACTGGGTGTAGACCAAGGAATGGCGGAATACTGAGCTCAAATTCATTGTTCCCTATAGCCTTGGTGAGGGTGTACGGCCCGTATCGAAGTGGGCGAAGCTTGTGGTTGGGTCCAGTGAGGCGCTCCTTCTGCAAATGTAGCCATACTTTATCGCCCACCTGGAAGTTGTGTGGCACCCGGTGTTGATCATGGCGTTGCTTGTACTTGGCATTGGCTCTGTCCAATATATCATGAACATATTGGTGGATGTGTTGAATGCACTCGATGAAGCTACTTTCTTTGTCAACTTCAGACTGCACATGAGTTGAATTGGCCTGAGCAGTTGCAAATGGCATGGCTACGTCAATGGGACATAGTGGCTGGAATCCCAAGCCCACCTGAAAGGGGCCATGGCCGATTGAACTGTGGAGAGCCCGATTATAACTATGTTTTACATAGGGGAAGCTCTCGTCCCATGTCCGTGGATGCTTTGAATTGTACATACGCAGAATGTGTACAATCATTCTGTTGACGACCTCTGTCTGGCCATCTGTTTTGGGATGGAAAGCTGTGGACTTGGTGAGCTTGGTATCCAACATTGACCAGAGGCTAGACCAAAATGTGCTGAGGAACCTGCTATCCCGATATGATATGATAGACTATGGGATCCCAAACTGCACCCACACTCATTCAAAAAAGAGTTTAGCAATGGCTTGTATTGTGATATTCTTCTTGCAGGCCGCCATAATGGCCATCTTTGAGAATCTGTCGACAACCATGAAAACACAGTCATTTCCTTGCTTAGTAGAAGGCAGGCCCGACATGTAATCCATGGATATGGATTCCCAAGGTTGACTAGGGGTAGGAAGAGGAATATATAGGCCTTGCTTCTTGATGGTCGGTTTGGCAATGGCACAAGCAGTGCAGGATCTGATGCGCTTCTCGAAATCCTTTTGAAGGTTCATCCAATAGAAATAATTCTACAGTATTGCTACTATTTTCTCGACCCCGAAATGCCCAGTGACTCGACTGTAGTGTGCTTCCCATATCATCTTGGCACGCTCGCTTGAAGGAACACAAAGGTGTCCCATGTGACATAAAAGTGCATCTTGGAGGTGAAAATTTGGAGCTTTCATACCCCCCAAGCGTGCCTTGTAAGTGTGGCCAAATTCTAGGTCACTCTCATAGAGAAGCGGCCAATTAGAAGTCTCGTGCCCACAAGAGTTGAGCATAGTGGTGAGCGCCATGATCGGTGGGCGGTTTAGGTAGTCTGCAACATGATTGGTGCTACCCTTCTTGTACTTGATGTTCAAATGAAACTGTTGCAGATATGTGGACCACTTCTAATGGTGATCATTCTGCAACTTCCCTTGTGTTTGTATGAACTATAGGGGCTGGTGGTCTGTGTGGATGATTTTTTCCTTCCCCAAAATGTAATGCTTCCATTGTCGACAAGCTTGCACAATGGAGTACATTTATTTTTCATAAGTGGGATACTTGCGAACTGTGTCAGACAATGTCTCACTGTGAAATTCCACTGGATGTCCCTGTTGAGTAATAACTTCCCCAATAGCATAGTCAGAGGCATCTTCCTCGATCTCAAATGGCTGTTGCAAGTCTGGTAAAGTGAGCACTGGGGCAGAACAGAGGCAATTTTTCAATTCTGTGAACGCCTTATGTTGAGGTTTCGACCAAAATTTTTTTTCTCTCGCTCCTCCCTTGGTGACTTGAATCAAGGGCCAAGTGATATGAGAGAATCCCAAAACAAACCTCTAGTAGAAATTAGCAAGACCCAGAAAGCTGCAAAGCTCTGTTATAGTGGTTGGGGCTGGCCAATCCCGAATGACTTGGATCTTGGTCAGATCCACATGCACCCCCCTTTCATCAATAATGTATCCCAAATATTGAACCTAGGTCATGCCAAAAGTGCACTTCTCCAAATTGGCACACAACTTGTGTTGCCGCAGTGTTTGGAGGACTTGTCGGATGTGGTGAAGGTGCTCTTCCCAAGTCTGGCTGAAGATCATAATGTCATCCAAGTACACCACTACAAATGAGTTGGTGAATGGCCGCAAGATGTCATCCATCATCCTCATGAAGGTGGCGGGAGCATTCGTCAACCCGAAAGGCATGACCAGCCATTCGAAAAGGCCTTCCTGGGCTTTGAAGGCAGTCTTCCACACATCGGAGGGTTCAATTGGTACCTGGTGATACCCAGACTTCAGGTCGATCTTGCTGAAATATTTTGCACCTTTGAGTTGGTCCAGAAGGTCATCAATCCGTGGGATTGGGTACCTATTCTAGACAGTGATCTTGTTCAGCGCCCGATAGTCAATACAGAGTCTCCACGTCCCATCCTTCTTCTGTACCAACACGATCGGGCTCCCACAGGGTGATGAACTTGGTCTGAAGTGACCTTTCTGCAACAGCTCCTGAATCTGCCTCTTGATTTCATCATTCTCCGGAACAGAGCGCCGATAGATCAGTCCATTAGGTAGCGGCGCACCGGGGGTCAGATCAATCGGGTGCTTGACCTGACAGTGCAGAGGAACCCCTGTGGGTGAGGTGAATATGTCCCCGTACTCCTCCACAACCTTATCCATTTGTTGTTGTTGTGCAAAGGAGCCCTATCTGGAGGTCGTGGCCACAGTCTTCTTCTTGCCCTGGGGGCGGATCATCAGGAAAACGAATTTCCTGGTTTGGGAAATGAGCTTACTGCATTGTTTTGCAGTAACCAAAGAGATAGCGGCATGAGGTGGTACCTCTGGTATCCTGTACAACTTATTTCCCAAAGTAACAATAACAGCACGAGGTCGAGACTCATACACAGCATGACGCTTCCACAAGTATGGTTGTCCTAATAATACATCAGAAACATCAATAGAAGCAACGTCACATAATACCTCATCCGTGAAGGGCTTGATGCTATAGGGAAGGCGACACTGCCGGCTGACGCGGAGATCTCGTCCTTGGTGAAGCCACCCGATGGTGTATGGATGTGGGTGAGCTGTGGTCGGCAAGCCCAACCACTTCACGACGTCTGCTGAAATGAGGTTCTTTTGGCTCCCATTGTCGACAATGAACTGTACCGGGGAGCCCTTTACCCACATCTGGGAGTGGAAGAGACGTTCCTCCTCTGGATCTTCCGGTTCCTCCTTTTGGATCTTTGCAGTGGCAACAGTGGCGTTGGGCTCCGCATCAATAATCTGTTTCCCTTTTTCATTCGCCTTTTCAGGTTCTGATTCGGAGTCAGAGCATGCATCTGACTCAGAAGCCCTCATCTCGGCCACTAGCGACTGCTTGGCCCGATACTCACTTGTGTTGTGAGTGGAGCTCTTATGGAACTCACACCACTTTCCCGTGTCCTTCTTTGGCTTTGCGGTGCTGTTCTTTTCTTGTGGCTTTGACGGGTTGTCTTTATCCGCCATGCCTTGGCTCTGTCCTTTGTTCTGCGGTTTGGAAGCACCTTTCCCTTGCTTTTGATTCACAGATCCAAAGTCTCGCTTCTTCTGTTTGAATTTATGCTCAATCTTGGCAGCATACCGGTATGCCGTACTAAGCGAGGAGATGTCGAGGAACTCCATTTCCTCCTGAATGTATCTGTGCAGACAACTGCGATACTTTAGCACCAAATGTTTCTCTGAATCTTTGATACCCAACTTTGTGCGCAGGGTATGGAACAGATTCGTCAGCTCGTGCACATCTTGGTCCCTTTGTTGTCGCAGCGTGGTCCATTGTATGTACTTGTCCTCATAGCTCCCCACGGGATAGTACTGTTCCTTGACGGCGTCTCGGAAAGAATTCCAAGTTGGTACGGCCGAGAACAGAGAGGGTTTTGTCTGGTCCTTTTTCTCACAGTAGGTTTCCCACCAGTCCTTAACGTGGGGGGTAGCTTTGAGGAGTGCAAAAATAATCTTCTCCCGGTCTGAAAAGTCATGAACAGAGAAATATCCTTCTAATAGATTCAACCATCTAT